>CM053983.1:24272134-24647134 GCA_028641955.1 Protonibea diacanthus | reverse complement strand
CTCAAAGTTAACTAGTACATGTTTGTTTTCACTTTCTGTGAGTGTGAGGCGGATTCGAATCAAAGAAAATGATGTTTCATCGTCATTAAGACATTTTTTAAATCAAATTCATTCATTTCCTCTTCTTTCTATTTGTTTTTATGTCCGACTACATGTCAGATGTGTCTAAACTTCTTCATAAAAATGAAATTTTCCAGCCTTTTTCAGTGAGTTACGTACTGTAGGACGTTTATGGCACCCGTCTGCCTGCCACCCACTCGACCCGAGTCCCTGTAGACGATGAGCCGTCTGATTAGAGCTCCTCTCTGGAGTCTGTGAACACACACACACACACGCACACACTTTTAGCAGTCTCCACGTACATGCAAAGACAGATACATAAACACACTTTCAGAGGCTGACACAGTCCACACACACACACACACGGTGAGATACCAGGCTGTAGTCTTCAGTCTCTAAACCCTCTCCGTTCTCATGGAGATAAGAAGTGCGTCTCATTGTTGGCAGACAACGGTCCTGTTATCATCTTATCACAGAGCCAGTCCAATCTGGAGGAGGCGGGGCTGCAGAGTGTGTGTGTGTGTGTGTGTGTGTGTGTGTGTGTGTGTGTGTGTGTTTGACAGGGGTAGGGGGTGTTGGTGGGGGTACTTTGGTTAAGTGGGGGTCCTTTGTCATGCAACAGGTGCTGTTGTCACTCAGTTTGTCTCGATGCTAAAGACTTGTGAGAGCTGCAGAGTGTTTGCATCAGTGTGTGGAAGAACAAAACACAGCTGACTGTTCAAACGTCAGTTAATCCTCGTTCTCACTCCTGATGAACTGACTTACAATGTGACGACCCATCTGAGGTCGTGCTTTGTAAAGACAACATGTGGCTCATTAACACTTTGACCAGCCTGTCTTTGGAAGACTGAGAGTACGTTTACACAAGGCCACGTCAGGCGGCACAGAACAGCCATTTCATCACCACTCGCAAACTGAATCACTATTTTATGATCTCAGAGTTAATAAATATAAATATAAGTTAATGACAGGATGTAGAACCACCAGCCAGACAATGGTGAAGCATACTGATGTTTCCAGAGGCACCAGAGGAGCTACAGAACAGATAAA
This sequence comes from Protonibea diacanthus, assembly GCA_028641955.1. NCBI lineage: Eukaryota > Metazoa > Chordata > Actinopteri > Sciaenidae > Protonibea > Protonibea diacanthus. Next base: position 24,646,024 of record CM053983.1, on the reverse strand, counting down.
TGACATAAATCATCTCACAAACATACGTATGAGCATTATTCAAAATGTTTACTGACATTTAATCTTATGCAAAACGTTTGCATTGACATGATGCTTCACGTGAGAAGAGAGCATGAAGCTGGCACGACACAAACATTTTAAAGGATTCTTCACTGTTAAAATCGCCCAAATCTCGTTCTCATTGCAGACAAACAGACAAACAAACTGCGGAGACAAAGACGTGTTTTTAAATTTAATCGTCTCAACGGGAACAAGTACTTAAAATAGAACTACTCATATTTCTGTCTTCTACATGTCATCAGTTGTCTCTTTTTTTCTTTTCTCATTCAGACAAAAAGGAGGTGTCCAAGGAGACGTCAGAAGCCTCCATAAAAGAAGAAGCGGGAGGTGCAGAGGAGCCCGTCAAGGTGGTGAAAAAGGAGAAGAAGGAGCCATCCAAGGAGAAGAAGGAATCGAAGAAGGATTCAAGCAAAGAGGCCAAAGAGCCCAAAGAGGAAGCAAAGAAGGAGTCCAAGAAGGAGTCGTCATCCTCCTCATCTTCCTCCAAGGAGAAGAAGGAGTCGTCAAAGGAGAAGAAGGAGAAGGACAAAGAAAAGGAGGCCAGCAAGGAGTCAGGCGACAAGAAAGTGGCCAGGAAGTCGTCCGTAAAAGTGAAAGAGAAGAAGAAGGAGTCGGAGACTGGAGACGCCTGACAGGAGCGCTGCAATAAGCTCACATGATGCACACGTAAACAGAACACAAGATATAAACATCATGCACATACACACAGCATGTATGTATATACAGGTCCATGCAAACATATACAACTCCACATACACACTCACATATGCAGTCTAAATATATATTTACATGTAAATATACTCATCCAAGGCCATACATCTCAGTAGCAAAGCAATTTCCTCTCAGACGCATATTTACATCATCTAGTAATAGTTGATGTTCACACACACACACACACATACGCACACACACTGTGTTTCCGGTCTGCTGCTGCTGAACCTCACCACATTCAGTAGTTTTGGTGCCGACGGAGAGCGAGGAGGAAGGGTGAAATCCTCCTCCTCCCCTCAGACATTTCGCTGACTCTCTCCTTCCTCCTCCTTCCTCCTGCCTTGTCTTCTTCGTCTAGCCTCAGCAGCAGATGAACCCACAGCCCTGCGCCTCCCTAATCCCAGTCAGGCCCCAAACCACCCCCCCGCCCACGCACGCTTCTGGATGTGACGTCGGACCCGCCCATCTCGCCCCCTCGCGTGGCACCGGGCCTCGCCAGAGCCTCCCCCGCCTCGCCACTAAGAATAAATCTCCTGCCGTGTCCAGCAGCCCCGCTGCTTCCGGGTAAATCAAGGCCACATCCTGCAGCCACCACCACCGCTGCCACCACCACCACCACCGCCGCCGCCACTACCCCCTCTGACCTCTTCCAGTCAGTCTTGTTTTTTAAATCTGGGACAGTCAAGGACACGCGGCTGCTGATGGACACATACTTGGTACTGCGGGGTCGAACCTGAGACTGTTTTTGTACGGTGGAAACCAACAGGGCGTTTTCTGGAAAAAGCAGGGTGGCAATCAGCCGCGGAGACAAGACGAGTTTAACACCCGTGGTTTTTTTCTGCTCATCTCCAAGGACATTATGGAGTGCAGGCTGGATATCACATCATCTGTGACATCAGCAGCATATTTAACCAGATCAGTACGATACAGTTTGATACGATACAATAAGATGACCGTCACTAGTGCTAGACGAAGAATAGGTGTTCTAAGTCTTAGAATAAACTGCACAGGGTGCACGTATAATGGTAAAAGATCAAAACAAAAACATATTGTCATACTTTTAGTGGCGTCCAGCCGTGCAGATCTTCAGGTTTTGCACATTCTGAGGTATCAGTTATTCAGAGTACGCATCAGATTTCTTCTTTAATCAGCTGTTTACTGGTCAAAATCCAAATTTAACCACTTAAAGTCCCCCAAAATCTCCCCAATAAAGTGTTCACATCACAGAAATGTTCATCAGCGTCAGGTCTTTCCAGAAACACTAGCCACGTTTCCATGAACGTATTTTGAAGTCTCACTTTAAAAAAAATGTGATGGAAATAGCAAAATCTAAATCTAATTGGAGATGGAAACATTTTTTAAAATAAGGTCTGACATAGTTAACAACTCCATCTTGTTTTTTGCATCAAGTCGAGCATCAACTCAAAAAAATCTGGGCTGGTCGAAACAAACCTATTTACATAAGTTAGATCCCAGTAGAGGGAAGTGTGAGCCGTATAAGAAATGGTCTAAAGAATATTGATACAAATCAGATAAATAATTGTTTAATTGAGTTTTTATTTGTTGATAAAGAAGTCTTCTTGTTGGCAGGTTGACAGGTTTGCGGTGCAGTTTGAAATTTGTATTATTGTCTTCTTAAAAACGTAATAGATAAATAATAATCAGCAGGTTTGAACTGAAACAGCTGGACGTGGGAATCTGTCTGGAAACACAAAGAGCAGCATCAGATGAAGTCACCACATCAAGACGAGCTCTGGTCACATACGTGTTTGTTTGACAGTTTTACAGGTTGGATCCTGTTGACGTTGGAGATATTGGATTACAAGCTCAAAAAAATGTTTTTCTTTTTCATTGTAGAAATGTAAGGCTTTGGACAAACACTCAGCCTCACACACACACACACACACACACACAAACACTCCCACATAATTTCAGAGCTTTGAGCTGTATTTCTGCCAGACTTGAAGCTTATAGACTTCAGCCATAGACGCTGTGCCAGCCTCACAAACGACAATCCCAGCAGCTCTGCACAAGTCTGCACCGTGTCTGTATGTTCAGCTTCAGGCCTTCTGTCCACTGGGAAGCTTTTGGTCACACCTCCTCGAGATCTAAATCCAGATTTAGGGTCTTCTGTACTTTTTCAGGGTTTTTAATTGGAACTTTTAAAAGATAAAGACAGATTAGCTTGAAAAGCAGCAGCTCATCCTCGCCTTGGGAACGTAGTTAGAAAAGTATGCGATGTTACAGAAGTTCCCATTGGACACAAAGCACCAAAAACTACTGTTACTGTCTCAGAATACCTTGAATGTTTGTAATCTAGAGTAGGTTTTGCACTGTTGTATTAGCTGTTCAGATGTCGCAGACTGTTCTGAGTCTGATTTTATAGCCACAGTTCGTCCCAAGAGGAGATATTCTGCAACTTACTGTCGTCATAAACGTACAGCAGGAAGAAAATCCCCAAACAAGGAGCGTGAGAATGACATAAACCTTATTTATGAAACATTTAGTAATAAAAGTAATCTACTGTAACTAATCAATGTCTTCAAATTAGTGCTTTATTGTCATTTTGTTTCTTGTATCAGTTGTTTGGAGAAATACTGTTTCCTCGTATGTTTGCTCTGCTTGTCTGGATCCGGTTGAATCGTGTCCGTTTTCCTCTGAGTTATTCTTTGATTCTCTCTCAAACATCGACAGGACAAATAACCTGCCAGATTTTTACCAGAAGACGTCATCCGCACGTTTGAGCTCCTTCCACACTGAAAGTTTCACGATATCTTGAACTGTAATTTTCCTCTCAGAGTTTGGCGCCGAGTCGTCTTCCCTCTGCACCGACGCTGAAGCTGTAAGTACATCGTACTGTCGAACCTGTAAAGGGATTTCTGACCATCAGTCTAAGTCATTTATATTTAGGAACAAGGAACAGGAAGCTCTTTATGTCAGCAGAAGCTAAAAGTTGTTTTTATTTGAAGTCATGTTGTGTAACTTACGTAGGCCTATGCAACTTAACTGACATAACTAACATTTGAACTGCTTTTCTCACAGGTTGATGATGTGAAATAGGACAGTGGTACATCCTGACAATCTAGACTTGTGTCAGTTAGCGGCCGGTTTTATCACACATACAGGTGTTGCATATTTCCCTCTGAAGTCTGAATTTTCCGACTTTCCATCGTCTCTCGAACGCAGCACGATACACTCCGGAGAGTTGCGGCCAAAGTGCAGAAGTGAACCTCACGCTTGTCAAGTTGATGAACAGGACTCAGTCTGACGGCGTTTGAAGTGAATTGTTTTTGTTTTCTCTTTTCTTGTCTTTGGGGCTCCGGAGCCGAGGTCAGCTGCAGATTGGGTAACCGTGCTAAAGTCGGACCGCCGCTGTTTAATTTGGCAGCAGCAGCTCGGTGTGTGTGAACATGGAGGAGCGCCGCAGATACAGTTACACTCCTGCTAAAAACACTCCTCTCTCTCAGTTTCTTTGTTTCTCTTTCTCAATCACTCAAATATTTTCATTTCGCACTCTCAGCTCGTATCTGTTTTTATCCCCCTCCCCGTTACATCACACTTCAGTTTTCATCTGCACAAAAAACACATTTCCTCTCCATCTTTATGATGACTTTGTACTAAGTTTTAAATCTTTCTGGTTCTTCTTTGGTTCCCTCTTTTAGCTTTTTTTTCTCTATCGACTCTAATTCAGTCAAATCTCACCTCATCATCACCTCATTCCTTCTTTAATCACTCTTTCTCAGCCTCTCTCATCCAATCCCTCCGTCTAATCAAGTATTTCAACATTATCCACCTCTCTGTTTTCTTTTTTTTACTCTCCACACAAGAACTCAACTACCTCTTTCGTCTGTACATATTGGTTTGCAACTTTATTTTCTTTGGCCGTATTTCCAGTCGCGACAGTAAAAGTCCCCTAACCCGACAAAGCGCCACAAACTGTTGGCGATGTTGGAATTTTGTTTTGAATATCTGTTTCGAATAACAAACATCTCTGATTGGTCGAACACGAACGTTGTGTGTTACACAACCGCCAATTCTGGACGCCACAGCTTTCCCCACCGAAAACACATTGCTCAAGTAATAAGAAATAAAGATAAGACAGCTGCGTGGAGTAATTAAAATAAGTCGTAGCAGATCTGCAGAGTCTATTAGCACATTAATGAGCATTAATCACATCAGCCCAGTGGTTCTCTAACTGGGGGGCATAGATTCACTGCAGGGGGACGAATGTTGAGTTAAAGGGCGTGAATATGAATTATGTGAAGACAAAAACAAATGAAAGTACCCTGAGATCTTTCTAAGCTTAATTAACGTTCCCCAGCTTTATTAATGACTGATGGGGCCGTAACAGAAGTTTGAGGAGCTCTGATCCAGCCCAGTATGAAAATCTAATCACAAATTTGCCTCAAGGGGCTCCGACAAGTGACCGCTGGACACTGTTAATAACTACAGGCCAGGTGATTGGATGAACCATCTGTCAATCATCGTCTACCACAGGAGAACTTCAGATCAAGCTTCTCGCTGTGTCACACCTAAACCACGCCTGTAGCTGCCAGTACTTCCTCATAAGACACTGATTGGTCCAAAACCATTGTGGTGTCATAACTTGGAGCCTGGCGAGATGGATTCACGTGTGATCCAGCTGCCTCTCAGGGTCAACATTCTCCATTCTCAGACCCTTGAGTCGGATTGGAAGGATCCAGGGGAGGACGTCAAGGAACTTCCCAGTGTTGCCAAACAGACCAGAGCTTCATGACTTCCTCTCTGCTATGGACACTTGGAAAGAGGACAGACGACTCAAACACACCATTCACACAGAAGAGAGAGGAGGAGGAGGACGAGGTCCAAAACATCTGGTCCCAGGATGGCTGAAGGTCCAGCGCAGAGGAAAGGGAAAACAGAGCGAGGACGAGGAGGGGCTGAATTTAAACCTGTTAAACTGTTCATTTCAGTTTTAAGAGATGATGTCTGATTGTTTGTTTTCTTTGTGTAAGATTTTCTCTTGCAAAAGAGAGATTACATGATGAAATAAAGATTACGTAATGTGCTTGTAAAAGACAAAGAAAATGGAAGCCAAGCAACTCTAATAGGAAATGTGTTAGACTGCTTAAGGATGCTTCAGAAAGGCCGTCCGCCCGTGGACGTTTGAACCACAACAAAGACGCAGACACATCCAGGGTCATTTGTCCTCCATCCTTTCTTCTCTCTCTCTTTCTTCTCTTCCAAAGCTTCACTCGTGTCCTCCTTTGCTCTCTGGTTTGTGTTTAAACACTTTTCCAGATTTAGTTTTTTCCTCTTCAGTAACTTCTTCCCTCGTTCTCGCCCGGCCCAGTAAAACCAGCTCTGATGTGAGGAACCGCCGAACACGGCTGCACACACCCAACTGTTAAAAACATCAAACAACAATGCTCGAACAATCAAAGTGTAACCGGGCCGCAGAAGTTTGGACAGAGTGTAATAAAAGCGCAGTTTGGATTTAGACGCTGAGGAGCAGCCGGCTCAGTGCAGGTTTTATTTCTGAGCTTATTTCTGTCTCTGGAGGGTTTAAGGCGTAAACAAACTGGATTAGATAATTGCCGCATCATTTTACTCTCGCTGCAGATTTGAAGCGTCAGCAACGTTTCACCTCCGCCACGGGGGAACTTAAGTGGCTCGGATTTCTTTTTTTTTTGTGTGAACAATACTGATCCCATGTTTTGATCCCAGGGGAAAATTACCAGAAATTATAGTTTGTTTCCTTGGCGACGCAACTACATCGTGTTTTTGTTTCCCAAAGTGACGTTTCAGTGTTTCTCTCTGCTGTCTGGACACACAACATGTTTCCTCTGCTGGGTGCATTGATATTCATACCTAGTTATTATTATTTGGACATTAATGTGAAAATTTACAACAAAATACATTTTTTTAATCATTTAGACTTCAGATAGATTTATTTAAAATAAATATTTTCATGAAATTTACCATAAAAGATTGGTGGAGATTCAAAAGTGGCAAAATGCTGCCACTGCCTGTGTTCGCCCGTCCTGCTACAGTGTGTCAACAATCAAATATAATAAGAAAATATCAACTACACAGATTCATAGTTAAGTTATTTATTATTAGTTATTTATAGTTTAAATAGAAACCTAACAACAAATAATCATAAATCAGCAACAATGCTGGATTAAAAACGCTGGATTGTGTTTCGAGAACATGCTAAAATTTCTTGCTTTCTACATTATGTGCACATAGAAATTACAGGTACGTCGTTAATGTTAAGTGTTGCTACCTCTGCTGCAGGTGTAGGTAACCTGAATTAAACCATCTTCATTAAACCATCATTCCCTCTCTCCGACATACAGGAGCCAAAGTAGGACCCCAAGCCTGGGCCCCTCCATTCCGTGTCCGTATATTTTATACCGGTTGACGAGGACCAGTCACAGCAGCATTTCAAAGAAAATTTTGAGTGACACACGGACAGATAAATGTCCCAGTTTGATGTAAACTATCTTTTCTCGTTGACCTTTTAAAACAGCCATGTTGAACATGTCTGGATGACGTCTGGTGCTCACGTTCTGCTCCAGAGCAGCAGGTAACAGCTGAAAACTGAACTCTGCTGCAATCACTGATGGAAAAAAAACTTTACAACCGTAATTTCGCTGCTTTTCTCCTCTCGTTTACCAAGTCAATTATGTGCTGAGTGAGTTTCATGACCTGTGGATCACTGAAACCTGTAAGAAAAGCATTCCTTTCTTCCTTCCTCAACATCGGACTTCATGCAGATACGTGGCTCCTGTCCGACAACAGCGATACACGCCTAGAGATTAACTCGTAGCTCGACTTCCCCCGTGAGAAGCTTGTAAAACCAGGAGGTTATGGAGCGTGATAGATCCCAGACCTCCCACACAAGATCTGCTGCTCTCTAATAATACCACTCCTCCTTTAGAAAGAGACATGGAAAACACTTTTTTACATCCTGAAGTATACGCAGCATCATCACGCCCTTAACTTTTTACTCGTGTTTCCAGGGCTTTTGTTTGTTGTGAATAAATAGTTCATAAAAAAGCTCCATAAACCTCTGAAATATCTGCACTTTATGTACTTACAAGGATGTAAAATACAAACAATTACATGTCACAATTAGTGATTTTATTGTGTCGTTCCACCCTTTTGTGTTGCTGGTCCCGTCTGACTCAGGACAGGAAGCTCTGCAGCGTTTCTTCCTTCTCTTCTCTTCATACTTCAGTATGTAAGAAATCTCCACAGAAACACGTTTCACACCTACAGCTTACTGTGAAGTAGCTTTAAACCGTACATGTACACTTATATTCAGCCGTGTTAGCGATGTCGTTGTAGGGATGGCAGTGTTGGTTTGTTGGTAGCTGAAATATCTCATTTTGTACATGTTCGTGGTCCCGAGCGTGTGAATTCTAATTTCTTTGGTGATTCACAGAGTTACTTTATCTTTACATTTATGGACATTTATGCATTTATTTCCTCGTCACTGTCTCCAGGTAATTGCTCATGGTGGGAACTGTTGGGTCTCTGTAAATAATATTATAAACAGTACCATCTACACCTGCTCTGTATGGACGCTCAGTGTTTCTCGATTCATCGTATTATTTTCTGTGATTGTTTTAAAGAATTTTGTTTTTTAATTGATCATTTTGAGCAAAACTAAAAAAAAAAAAATCTAATAAAATTAGCCAGTGAAGAGTTCTTTGACATAGACGGGTAGTTTTGTCTGTTGTCATCCATAACAGTAAAACCGTTTCTTGCATTTTTTACAGACTACTTTGCACACGTTCACGTAAGTCTCTGAGAAAATGTAATATAAACAAATTCAACCATTTTTTCCAGCTCTAACTCAAACCAGAGAACACACATGAGATGACACCAAATTCAGCCTGCAAGAAACGTCTTTATTAGAAAATAAAATGATGAAATATGTTGCTTACTGTGTGTATAAATTAAAGCTGTGCTACCCTCAGAACAGGAACTATTTATCCTGTTTCCTCCAGTTCAGTGAGATTCCTGCATTTCTAAAAAAGTTCCTAGAAACGTTCTTGCGGTGGAAATTAGCTATTAGTGTTCTGACTCAGACAGCTGGGTCTAACCTTTCCCCCCGTCTCCTCCCCCTCATAGCCCCTCAGAGCCAGACCTGCCGGCTGCAGGGGGCTTTAACCTCAGGGGCCGCCGGGGTCCCCGCCTCCCGTCTGCAGCCAGACTGAAGGTAGAAGAGCAACTCCGAGGACGTGGTTTCACTGCAGGTCAGTCCTGCGGCAGCTCCATCCATCACGATGACGGAGAGTCTCTTCACCTGCTCCACTTCCCTCAGACGAACATCTTCCTTTAAAAGCAGCCATTTGTTTCGTCCTCCTAGCTCCTTGACGTTGTGCTTTGTTGTCGTGTTGAGGAAATAGTCCATGAGGACATTCGTCAGTCAAAAAACATTTTCTAACGAGGACAGGAAAATGCTGTTTGATTGAACTGTCTGGGACCATTGCAGCGATGCTTTGAGGTCTTCAGATCTCATTTTTTAAAGCCTGAGCCCGCATAAAGAATTCAGATTTCCTGGTTACAGTGGTTACAGAAAAATTGCTAAATCAGTAAAATTCTGGCGTTAAACTTTTAAACTTTAGATTGAAGTTAGATTCTTTAGCCCCATTCTGCTCCATCTTGGTTTGGCATTCCTCCTCCGTCACCTCTTCACCCGCTCGGTTTTGATGTAACTTAACTGACCTCCTTCTCCTTCCTTTTCTGTTTTTCAAAAACAGAGTCGATGTGATCCTTTTTTTTTAACCACAGTGGAAAAATACTTTTTTTTTTTCCAGGCATTTTACGCCTGAGGGGTAATCTGTATTAACGTTATATCCATAATGTGTTTGTTTTACTTAACTATAAACAACATTAAAGAATCTTTTATCAGGAAATTTACCTGCAGCAGGTAAGAGGCTCCAGGTGCGTCAAAGAGGAGCTCAGGATCTTGTAAAAAGGGAGAGAGTCCTGTGCACGGTTCTTGCATTCAAGTCATTTATTTAATCAGCACATCAAACATCGTTTCAGTCTCTGCAGACATCTTTGTTACTTCCTTCCTTCCTTCCTTCCTTCCTTCCTTCCTTCCTTCCTTGTCCCTTGGGATGTTTACTGGACTCTTTACTGTCAAATTATTGTGATTTATTCCATTCAGATTATGAATTTAATTGAGAAAAGGGCAAACCAGTGCACTAAAGTTTAATTTGTTCAAAGATGAACCCAAAATTAAACACACGTCGAACTTTATTTTAAAAAGTTACACACTTACAATATCATCATTTCTGTCTCAACACGTCCAAAATAGAATCAATCTTTCAGAAATTGTAGAGACTCATAAAGCTACAACTCATTCACCTGCAGTTATTTTTTATTATTATTTTATTGGAGTGTCACAGGTTTGATTCCCTCACAACGACTCCTGGAATGAAACGTTGACTTTAATTCCATTTATTTAGTCAAGAGACTCCTGATCAACAAGTGTCTGAACACACTCCCTGTCATCTCCTCTGAAGTGTGTGTGTGTGTGTGTGTGTCAGGCCTGGACGATGTGTGAGGAGGTCATTAAAGGACTCTGTGTGAGTGTGTGTGTGTGAGTGTGTGTCTGCAGTCAGACCAGGTCACCCCCCTCCCTCCCTCTGTTGCCATCTAGTGGTTAATATCTGTGTATAATAAGTGTAACCTCACACTCTCAGACGCTCTAAATGAAACACATTTTTATAAAAGTTTGACGACTCTCACACACACACACACACACACACACACACTTCATCCACACACACTCTTGCTCCCTGAAACACACACTCTTTGATGCTCTCCCTCTCTTTGAAACACACACTCCTTTTCTGCTCTTGACAAACTTGCTTTTCAAAAACACACTCCCTTGTTGTCGAACTTTCTCTCTGCAACTCTAACACACACTCTGACACGTTTCCCTTTTGACTCTCTTCCTCGCTGTCTTTTTGACACACACACACACAGACACACACCTGGGCTGTGCCTGGTTGGTGTGTGTTTCCAACGTGCAGCAGCACAGATCAACGCTCAGTTAAAAGCTGCTGGGTGGGTCCTAATTATTTCTTTGAAGACTCGCTTTTCCTCCCCGTCTGAGCTTCTGACGAGCTTCACTTTAAAGAGGCTAGACACACACACACACACACACAGACACTGTCATGCAACCCGCCTCATCTGTCACATAAGACTTTAATGTCGACTCCAGACTGCAGATTTATGGGAACATAATGCTAAAATGTAGAGGAGTTTATGTGGCGGAGGAGCGTGTTGAGTTTGACAAGAAGAGGATTTTCCTGTTTGCACGAAATGGTCGCACGTTTACGTCCAAAGCTGCAGCATTAATTTGAAACCTCAAATGAGACGCTTTTGTTTTGGGTTGTTTTGCATTTAAAACCTTCTAATTGGAGGAATTTGAGGAGTTGTTTCTTTTCAAATAAAGACAGTCGACTGCTTCTTGGCTGACATCGCGTCCACCGAGGGTTCAGTCCCTTAGAGGTTCTCACAGACCCCACTTTGGGAACCTTTGACCCCTTTCAAGAGCTCCCAACGGGGTCCTTGACTGCACTTTGACAACCACAAGGATTGATTTATTATTGACTGAAAGTAGTGCATGAATATTCAGTTTAACAAAACTTTATTGGCCCAAAATATGTGGACGAAGCAATACTTCGAAGATGCGATCTGCAGCCTCTCCTCCAGATGTTGGAGCTTGCTGCAGGGATTTGTTCCCATTCAGAGCACCAGTGAGATCCAGCACTGATGGATCAGGTCTGGCTCCTTCCAGTTCATCCCAGGGGTGTTGGATGGGGTTAAGGTCAAGGCTCCGTGCAGACCAAATTGGGACAAAAAAACAATTTCTTAACGGAGCTGCTTTGTGCAGTCGGGGGGCATTGTGATGTCGAAACAGGAAAGAGACACAAACACTGCGGGACAAAGTTTGATGGACACTATTGTTCAAAATGTCACTGTAAGATGTAGAATTAAAGTTTTTTCTTCCGACCAAAAGTACACAAAAGTATGAGGACAGCAGTGTCCACATACTTTTTTGGCTTCGCTCGTTTCTAAATCAAGTGAGAAATACTCGGAATCCGAAAAAGAAATAAAAGTCTCTCTGTCTGTTGGAAGATCTAAAAATATAGAAAGAAAATGTGTCTTTCTTTCTCCTGCCAGATGTGCTGCAGTAACAGCCTCACCAAGGAGAGTTCTTCAGTTTCTAATTCTTGCAAATCTTCATTAGAAGAGATGTGACTTCTGTCAAACTTCTATCCTCCTGTTTCTTTGTTTTACTTCTTCTTTTCCTCAAACACTTACATTTACAACATAAAGGCATGAAGCACATGTAGCTCCCCTGGTTTGTTGGTAATGAAACTGGATCCCAAAGCAGGAGGTTGGTCTCCCTCTCTCCCATTCACACACACACACACACACACAGCTTTACAGCACACAGAGGTTCAGTAGCAGACAGAGGCTGATGGGAGCAGAGACACTGTGATTATTAAAAACTTAAAATAACAAAAGGAGGTCTGGAGGGTTTGGGAAAAGGTCTGGAGGAGGAAGAGGAGGAGGAGGACAAAGTCTGCAGGAGATCTTGGAGCAGAGGACCAGAGAGGGTCTGGAGGATTTATAAAAGGAGGTTTTTGGAAAGGTCTGGAGGCAGCAGGAGGAGGTCCCGGGCTTCACAGAGGAGGCAGGACTTTCTGGCTCTGTGGTGCGCTCCGACACCAGAGGTCCGCTTTAATACCAGAGAAGGAGGAGGAGAGGCCGGTCAGCAGTGCTCAGAGAGAGAGAGAGAGTTAGAGAGAAAGAGAGAGAGACTGCAGTCCACTCCTCCGTCCCGGACAGTCGGCATCGAGCATCCATGTGCCAAACGGACTTTTGGATTGAGAGCGCAGATTGAAGCGAGTCCACTCCTGGAAAAACTTCACTGACTGACTGATCTGCAGGGAGCCAGAGCCGCTTTGAAACTCTCCAGCTGTTATAAATCAGCTGTGTTTGTTTATCTGAGCTCAGATCACCTCGGACACTTTTTGGTTTGGACTCCTCAGACTGCCGGAGCGGAGCGAAATCCTTTTTTTTCTTCTTCTGCTTTCAGATCTGCGCTGCTCCTCTCTGGATCCTCACACACACACATGCAGGATTTGGAGACTGATTTGATCTTTAGATGTTTTCGTGTATTCATCCCCGGACTTCTGTTTTCCGCACATGACACGAGCAGCTCCGCCGCTGTCTCCTGCCTGCCGGCGCGTCTTTGTCATTTTAATGTCGGCGTTTAATCTCCGCGCGTCTGGCTGATTGTCGCTTTGCATTTCAGCGCAACACTGACAAGCTGAGGAGGTTTTTTTCTCCCTCCTGGCCTGGAATAAAGAAGTCTTGCGCTGAACGTGGATTTGTTTTTCCCTTTTGGATTGATTTCATTTATTTATTCCTCCGTGAGTCTCGTTTTCTTGGAGAAAACCCGAGGATGTTGCTCCGCTGCTTGAACCCTCCCTGCTGGTCCACCTGTAGGTTTTTCTTCTGCTTTTTGTTGCTGCTCCAAACGCCCCGGTCCTCCTCACCGCTAATTACAGGTAAGATTAAAGGGATCATATGGCTTCATAATAACACATCACAACACCCACCGCCGTGCGTAAAATCTACCCAAACCCCCGGTTATTTAGTCTGCCGCATCTCCGCGCTCCTTCAGTCTGTTTGTCTGGTTAGCAGCGGTCAACTAAAGGGCCCATGAACCCGAGAGTATGACCTCCAGTTCGGTGCAAGCAAGAAAAATGAGCAGAAACATTTTTATTTTACAACTTTTCTTCTATACTTTGCATCGCCGCGTGCTCCTAATTTGTGTTTTTATCATAAATATATCATGCGAAGAAAAATGTCAGTAAAATGCGTTTTTTAATCTTGAATCTGGCTCTTCAGGTGACACTCTAGCCCTGAATAATAACCCTGTTTTTTCAGTTTAACCCGGGTTATCCTGCCTTTACCTCCCTGCATGGAATTGGAGTGGAAACAGGGCTGCGCTGCAGAGAAATACCACCAAAAAATCCACCCTGGGACGCTTGTTATTTGCAGCAGACCTTGTTATTTGCAGAGGTAGTTTTCTGCCCCACATAAATCATCGATATCAAAGTCATTTATATCAAACTTAAGGAAATTATCCAAGCATTTAGATCTTTAGGATGAAAGATCTGCGTAAAATTAGAAGTGATCTTTGCTCAAATTGTTGTTTGCGCCACTGGAGGTTATAATTAAACCACTTTTTTCGTTAAAAGCAGGCTGTAAAAGTGTAAATCACTTTCCTTAACCAGCTCTGATTTAACAGCCTCTGTCCTCCCTCCTGAGCGCGACCTCTCCCGCTGCCTCTCTCCCTCTCTGTGTGTCTCTCTCCCGGTCTAAAAACGCGCTCCCTGCCCGGCTCGCTCCTCTCTCTTGACAGCCGCATTGCATCATAGGATATCGTTTGTTTGCCCTGCAGCGCCGTTGAGAAACGAGAATAATAGAAACGGAGTGAATGAAAGGTGGATGTGGATGTGGATGTGGATGTGGTGTTGCGCGCTGCATGCGTCTTTATGAGCTGTCTCCTCTGGCGCTGTAAGGAGTGGACATAGATTAAACACGTTTGATTGTGGTTATTTATTTAGTTTAGGGCCTCTATAGGTCATTTTGGGCGGTTTCCATGACGACAGTGGTTCAATTTTATGATAATTTTAGTAAGAAGAGGAGAAAACCTCACCAACAGAAATAACTTCATGCACGTCTCAAATAATCTGTGATTATCAGGGTTTCCCCCCTCTCGGCTGTCATTTCTGCTCCTGAAGCAAACACATAGATGGGAGTCAGATGGAGAGGACAAAACTTGTACCAGATGGACCTCTGTGGTCCCAACACGTGTATCTGTTTGACATGAAACAGTGTAGGAAACCTCTGAGAACCAACCAACCTCCCTGTCTATCAGCTGAGGAGGCAGCACCATTATGATCCCAGCAGATCAGATTCCTCCACCTGGCATCCCAAATATGCACCGTATCATCCTGTCTATTGTCTGCTCAACCACAGACCCAGAGGGTTCTGGCTGGTTTGAGGTCTTGCGCTGGTTGAATGTGTCACTGCAGCAGGTGGAGCAGCGGGTACAGAGGTCATCCTGTAACCGCAGCATTAATGGCTTAAATCTGGTCCAGGTCCACTTGTTGCTTGTCATCCCTGTCACCTCCTGTGTCACTCTGCGAGGACTTTACTGAATCTAAACTGTTTGTGGTACTTCACACACTCGGATCAGGAGGGCTGGACATGGACTGAGGGAAAACTAAAATAAAAGTTCCTCGGAGCTCAACCTTTTTGGGTAGTTATGAGTCTTCTTTATTTTCAAACAGCCGTGTTTATTCTCTGATGCAGTGTAGTACTACTGTACAGCACAAATTTGAGGTAGTTGTATTTTACAGACTACTTTGAACTTTTCAGATTAAGATTTTAGACATAAAACACAATGACATCACAATATATGATGTACTGTTATCAATTCAAACTACCCAACAGTGCGTGCACATCAAAGATCAATAATAATGATTAAATAATGCTGCAGAATATTAAATAGGAAGTAGCAGGACTTTTAGTAGTATTGCAGCTTTTAAGTTCTTCCTGTGTCTCTGGAAATGTTCAACTCGTGCACATTTGAAGTTAATTAGAGACTTTGAGATGGCAGATGTAAGGAAGGAGCCAAACAACACATTTGACATGAGACTGAAAGGGTTAATATTTGAAGTCCAGGGTTCTATATATGACGTTTGATTAATTCGCTATTGGTTCAATAAGAGATGTGTTAGGCTTAGATCAGGCTGGATCTAAAATGGAAGTGACTGTCAGAGTCGGAGAGAGAGCAGTAACCTCTAAACTCCACAGAGGTCACAGTTTCGAGTCCCTCTGCTGTCCTTGAGCTCCGGCCCCGTTAATGCCTCTCAGCTCGGCTTTCTCCGACTGTTTTCTGTCTCATTTCATCCTCGTTTGACTTGTGATCGCTTCAGGTTATTTCAATCAAAGTGCAACAGGTTTGAAGACGAATATAAATGTTGCCATTACTGTCTCTATAAATGGATCTGGATAGACGGATATCAGTTAAAAACAGAAGCTGACAAACAAAAGTGGAAGGTATTTTGTCCGTCTGAGGACGAACCCCGACCCCCTCTGCCTGCCCTCGGCACCCTCCACCCTCCACCCTCCACCACTTCCCCACCCCACCACCACTTACAGCCCTGCCAATTTAATTACACTCAAAGGCTGTAAATTTTACAGTGGTGGTGGAGTCGGCAGGGTTAGTCTGCTCTGCCAGAATCCACAGGCCGCTTCTCAGCTGAACTCAGAGACAAGACGGCACTCGCTGCTGTAAGGATCTATTGTTGTCCACTTTAGTTAAATTTAGTCCATTACGGCCCAGATATAAACTTTGTTTAGATCTTTAACTTGGTGTCGTATGACTCTCCACTTAAAAAAAACCCTCAGCTGAGGTTCCTGCCTGTAACTTACACTTGTCGATCTTTCTGTTCTCACATGGCACGTGCAGATTAAGAGAAAGATCCTTAAAGTTCAACAACAGGTTTTTGATTTCAGGTCGACAAAAGCAGCTTTTTCACTTCTAGCCGTCCACCATTGATTTTACAGGCTAGCAGATTTAGGTAGCTAGATAATAAACATGTTTTTGTCTTTTTAATGTTTCCAGCTGATCTGAATATCTTTGGCAAACATAACTATCTCTATGGGGTAGTCAATTAACAGTCTGCTCATTGATAGCAACACTCTGTTACAACTGTAAGTCGTGAGCTAGTCGGCTGGGCGTTAGTTTTGACATCCACCCTGATTCTTTAAAAGCTGAACATGTTGACGTAACGCCGACATGTGCTCTGTATTTGTCAGTTTCCTAAATCATCAACATAAAGCGGCAACAAGTCAAACGGTGAGTCAGCAGGTCAAGAGTCAAAGGTCACCTTGATAAGAGACTGACCAAATATTTCTTAGAAAGGTCTCAGTCCTTCGTTTTATGTCGACAGTGTTTGCTTACAAGTATAATTGTGAAATCTCGGGAGTGTTTAGTGCTTTTCGTCACTGATGGAGAGACTCAGTCTTTACACAGATAAACTGAAGCAGATCTGCGTTTTAGACATAAAAAGATAAACATTCACAGAAAAACAAGCAGATCTGGGTAGAAATCCAAGATTCATAGTTTTTGCGTAGTCCAGTGTATCGTGAGATTTAACGCCAAAGGCGGTACTTCGTGCTCAAACACTGACAGAAATTCTCCTCTTTGGAGAGACAGGATCAGCTGTAGGATACATGACTAGAAACAGGAAGTAGTTTGACACTCAAACAGAGCGGTCAAGGGTGGGAATTCACCCTTACCTCCGATGACCCCGGTTCAACTCCCAGCCCGTCACAATAAGTTCCTACTAGGAAGGAAGTTGTCATTTCAGCGAGTCAAAACAAACATGACACACGAACAAACAGCTGAGCATCGGCGCGGATTTCGTTTCTTTCTGCTGCTCGAGGTGCCGCCGGTCGTGAGATGTTGACATCTGTCTGCTTCTACCCATAAACCTTTTTGTTTGGGGTCGTTTCCTGTAGTTGGTTCAGATTACATTTGCTCTCGTAACAAACTGACTGACTCACGTTTTTTAAGACCTCAGTTTAAATATCACTGCTTTTTACCTGGACAGACAAACCGGACTCAAAACACATCGGCTTTAAACGCACCATAAACTATATGGCCTGGGTTAGGATTTAGTAGTTAGGTTATCTTGTTGGTGGGGACATATTATGACCCTAAAAAGTTGTAATGGTGACATGTTGAGCCAGCAGGATTCATTTCAAGTTGTGATTTCGTGCATCTGATGAACATAAGTCTGTTTTAGCTCTGCTTTGGTCTCCACCAACTCGCAACTAGCTAGTTGCAAACAATAGCTGTGTTTCCATCCAAATGTATCACAGATTTGAACTAAATTTCAAGTAATTCAAGTAGTTGGTGCCAATTCCCCAGAAAACCCCAGCACAGCTTAACGCTCATCTCTCTGGTCATGATTCACCTGCTTTCAGTTCATAGTTTATTTAAGACAAGCCCGTCTGACATCATGTGGTCCCGACAGATAATTATGTAGGTCATGACTGTTGGTCCAGACCCATTTTTCAGTCTCAGTCCCGCCCTCGGCCTTCATCTCACCTTTGTCACCTTCTTGCCGTCCTTCGCAGGTACCGAGGCCAGCTGCGAGAACGAAGGAGAAGTCCTCCACATCCCCAACATCACCGACAACCCCTGCATCACCTGCGTGTGTCTGGTGAGAACAACTAATTTCACTTTTTTCGCAAACACGTTGCAGAGCCGACAGGTTTGCACAGTGGCATTTATGTAGCTGAATGACTCGCCCTGTTTGTTCTCGGCACCTTTGACGTGTAACATGCTGCTTCAGGATTTCCAAATGACCTCTTCAAGTCCTGATAGTGATATTTGTCGAGCTGATTATTGAGCTTTGTGTGGCGTTTCTTATCGGGAGATTGTGAAAGATTTGCAACACTGCAGCGGGACTTTGAAATGCAAGTTCTGGCGGGATGTTAGGTGAAAACGTAAAGTGTGGATTGTTTGATCTGATGGTAAATTTGGGCAGTAAATCACTTTGTAAGCGGTTTTGCAAAACCTTTACAGTAAAACTGACATTGCGGTTAGTTAGGAAGTGAGGGTGCAGTTTTTTTAAGCGTGCAAATGATTTGTGATTGCAGGAAACCACTTTATAATGCAACTCTTAACTGTTTTCCGAGGATTTACAACAAAGTTGCAGTGAAACATGAAGTGGGGATTGTTTATTTTAACAGACATGCCTGTCGTCACGCTGTCTTGGCTCGGCCCGGCTGTTAAAACCGGGCCTACAAAACGTTAGGGGACGACTTTTCCCTGGAACATGTGCTCTTTGACCCCTGACCCACACACCACCCCTCTACCACCACATTACTGCTGCAGAGGTCTTTGTTTTAGGGGGATGAATATGGAGCAACAAGGCTTTTCTGTGTCACTGCCTCGACACCGGCTGAAAGAGAAGTTTTTTTGGCTTTTAAAAGGCGTCACGTGACCGCAGTTTGCCCTCCAGGAAGCACACGGGTGTTGTGTGAGTGTGTGTGTGTGTGTGTGTGTCCGCACAAGTCCAAGTCCATGTGTGTTTGTTGCATCCGCAACTTTACATACTCCACAATACTCCTGGTAGAAGTATCTTCATCGTGTCCATGGATAATGTTGTTTCTGATTAGCTCTATCTAAAGGTAACAAAATCCACCCCACCTGGCAGCACCTCTAAAGCTCACCAATTAACACGTTATATTCAGTTTGTTTAATCCGTCATGTATCGCGGTGACTTCCCGGAGTTTTGTTGTCGCCAAGAGGTTGCCAGGCAACCAGGGGAGACTCCACAAGGCCGCTATTTGCCTCTGTGTCGGCTATTATTTTCTGATAATGGGACTCTATGTCACCTTTTGCATGTATATACAGTTTATACATAAACTCACACTGATTCATGGCAAATGCAAACACAGCTTTCATCTCCTTATTTCCGATCCCGTTGGCTTCCGATTGGTCGTCGTGAGGCTCCTCTCGGCCTGCCGTCTGACTGAGCCGTCCTCTGTGTTATCAGGCAGACATCAGCCAAAGCCCTGCTGAATGCTATCAGTCATCAGCAGGCAATGGCCGGCCTTTCATCTCTACTTTAACCCCCCCCCCTGCACACACACACACACACATCACCTACACCCTGCATACACACACACACACTCATAAACTTACATACATCCAGGGCTCAATCTTTATTGAATTTGGCCTTTGTTTATCTCCTAAAAACTTTTTAAACCTCAGATGTATGTTGGTTTTTTTGCCTTCTAGCACAAACTCGTATCAGTCAGATATCGGTTTCACTTTCATCGGTCGCCAAGTCAAAGAAAAAATACTATACATGACAAATTATTAAAGATTTCTATTCTTTGTGTGACACAGATCCAAATCTAGAAACAATTCATGTTTGTTTGACGTGCACGCCGTTCATTTAAACGTGCACTTCACGCAGGTTTTACAATCATCATTTGTTCAAATATAAGAAAACATGGCGGTGCTGTGGATGACTTCAGCTTTGTAGTTAAACAGCAGGTGAAAATCTGACTAAATGTGATGAAAGTTGAGCTTTTAAAGTGTGTTTTTTGCCGGAGAAACATCTCAAAGTTTGGCCTTTTACTGTTAATATTATTATTTTAGCTCTATGGGTGATTTGCAGCATAACGAGCATGTATTTCCTTCACCTCCCGTCAGCTGTCCTCGCCGTCAGATGATTCTGTTTACTCTTGTTTCCTCGCACAGAAAGAGGAAACTTTCTGATGCATCCAGGTTAAAATCAGGTTAAATGAGGCCTTCAGCAAAAAGCATTTTTTCACTTACTACACTTCCTTCACCCCCTCAAAAGACCGACTTCTCATGTCGCCATGCTGTCTTTAGGGGGTTGGGGGGCTATCAGGGCTCCAGTGTCACTCATACATGGAGGGGTAGGGGTGGTGGTGGGTGATGGGGGTGGGATTGGCTCTTCAGTTGGTCCAGAGTACCTGCTAATGGCTCTGTGGGTAGGGACACACACACACACACACACATACACACACACACATACAGAAGAGCCATTGTGTGAGTTGGGGTGAGGCCGAGCGCTGTAATGGGGCCAGTAGTGGATGTGGCTGACAGACTGACTGACAGGCCGGTCGCCATGACGATCCGTTATCTCGAAGGGAGTCGGTCCATCGCCGTCACGCTCTTCATCATCCTCGTCTATCTGTCTGTTCATCTCTGTGTCTTTTTCCACTCTCTCATCGGCTCTTCCTCCCATCGCTCATTCGCCGTGAGATTGGCTCCTTCAGTTTTTTGTTTTTTTCACTCCGTTGCACACAAAAAAAACCCTGTAAATTCTTCATATTGTCTCCCTCCCAGCATCACGTGGGAATAAAAACTGGAGTTTCAGTGTGAATCCAGGTGACAAATCAACTGTTATAGGACACTGCACCAGCTGAGGGCGAGTGAGGGCAGTAAATCTACAGGAATTATGATCATATTGGACGACAACAACACTTCACATGATTTACTTCCAGCTCCAATGCTCAAAGCAGGAAGTCTTGTGTCTTAAATGTGGTGAGGTGGAGAGTCAGGGTGGTGGAGTTTGCGTCCCATAACAGACCTGCAATTAATGTTTTGCTTTTTCTCACAAAGAAATCTCCAACCACGATCTTTCTTTAACATCCACCAAGTGTTTCAGTTGCCTAACCCTGACCGTACTTCATTTGCCCTGACCGCAATCTGTCGCAAAAACTGGAGTTGTAGAAAGACAAAGTGAAAATGTTGTCATTGAATCACATCCACAGGAATGTTTTTGTCTGGTTTAAGGGGCTGTACGAGTGCACTTTTCGAATCAGTCTGTTTTTTCTGCATTACCGCACAACAAAAACAATAACTTTGACCAAAATAAATGATCCAGCTCAGGACAGGACGACGAGATGCCTGACATCTGTGTCCTTCATATGGATTTGTAGACGTGATGTGACAGGAGAGGAAAGTAAAATTACACCTGACACCTCGGTGAAAGCACAAAATCATTATTAAAAACAGAGAGATGAAGAGAAGCTTGTGTAAAATGTGTTTGTTCTCAAATATTTTCAAATTTGGAATCACATTTTTGATTTTTGGCTGGCTGCATCCGCACATCAGTTTTTTTTTTTCTTGTGCCCTCTTCGGCGTCGGAAATGAGACGCTGACGTACAAATCTGTGATTAAGTTAAGTTGTTGTTTGAAAGGAAAGAAACGTCACACTGACAGTTTAAGCACTTGACATGCTGCTCTCCTCCTGCAGGGATTTAATATTAGTTTAATGTCAAAACAGGCCTCCGCTCCTTTATTTCCAGCAGTAAAAGCAGCGAGGAGGTCAGAGGTCAGAGGTCACAGCAGCCCGTTAATCGATCAAATAAACATTCCAGACAAGAGTGACACATGGAAGTTGCAGGCGAGGAGTTTTACACTCGGTAGCTCTGATCGATCTGAGAGGAAGGTCAAAGGTCGTTTCCTGTCAGTGTCTCAACTCAAACAGTAGCTGATCAATACAGGAGGGGCGGGGTTTACCTGATAACCACCTGACAACCACCTGACAACCACCTGATAACCACCTGACAACACTGAACCAACTCCAGCTGTCTGTCAGTATAATATGAATATTAATAAATAAATATGAATAAATATACTTTGTTGTAAATTGTTCTTTTTGTCTCACTACAAACTGAGAGGTAGGAAACGAGGAAGATGAAGCGATATGAAGTCGTTAACTTGGGTGGTTTTCACATTTTAGAGACATAATTTTGATACATACTGACTTTATTTACAGCTTCTTCCACCCTCAGACCTTCAGCGGTGCTGTTTGCTGTTCATTTCCAGTCAACCCAAACTTATGCTGTGCAGCCAAACTTCCCCATGAAGTAGAGATTCCAAAGTTTCCAAAAATACCAGACAAATATACAGCGTATGTAACATGATGCACAAGGCATACAGAATATTTGACTTTAATTGAACGGTGCAGCCAAAAAATGCATCTTGTGTCTCCCTCAGTGTAAACATCATATAGCTTTAATGAGGAGCTGGAACAAGGACACAAACTGGATTCTGAGGGAGCCACAATGTGCGACTTGTCTTCTACTCCGACCAGCTGGGGGCGACGTTATTGCTTTGCTTTAGTGCTCTCCTCTGGCCGAATAGACGACTCATTGAAACAGCTTTTTTCGGGGAAAGCAGTTCCCAGCGGTGTCTTTCTCTTCCCCGTCTCGTCCCTAAGCTACTGTGGCTCCTGCTCTCAGGCGGGGGGTCGCGACCTGTTTGTTTTGGAGGAAGGGTGAAAGGTGAAAGGCCACAGTGGCAAAGGGGGACATCCAAGGGCTTAAGTGGACCTTTAAGTAGAGAGCTCCTCTCCTGCGATGACAGACCCTGACTGATCTCTCTATCCTTCACCGTGACAGAGAAAGCATGAAAAGGTAGAGAGGAGAGGAGAGGAGAGGAAAGGAAAGGAAAGGAAAGGAAAGGAAAGGAAAGGAAAGGAAAGGAAAGGAGGGTTCTAATATCTAGACCAGTGATGCGTGTTATGGAAAAAAGAAAGAAATCAAGAGAACTGGTTGCAGGCAGAGGAGGAGAAAGTGATGCATGATGGGAGAAAGAGTGATGATGAGGAGGAGAGAGGAAGAAATAAAAAAAAAAACACTGAGGAGGAAAAATAGTCTGGCTGTCGCCTCCTAGTGGCCAAACAGCCCTGTTGTCACTCAAATGAGAACTTTTTTTAATCTGTTTAAGAAGAAACGCTCCTTTAATGTTGATACAACGTTCTCAAATTGATCAATAAAGATCTCTTTTTGTAATTCCCCGTCCAAAGTCTGGAACATGAACTAACTTCTGCAGCTTGTGGAAACATTTCCTCGAGGTTTCTGGACGTTCCTCTCTGATTATTTAAACTGACAGTAAAATGCCGTCACATGGTGACTTTTATTATCTCCACTTTACTGGATTTCTATTTGATATTTCTAATATATTCTCACCAAAAAGAAACTTTATTTTCTCTGGTTGAACGTCAACTTTGGCAGCAGCAAAACAAAAAACACACCAGACAGTCGAAGCTCTTGATTTCATGAGTCAGTAATTGGATGACTGTAGCGTACTGTCGTTAACCTTCAGCTAATTCACTTAGAAATGATTGAATTGAACTGATTACGTTTGAAATGTTGTGGATACAACCTGATTACGTTTTAACACTATTTCTGTCTCACACTGAAACATTGTGTCTCCGTGACGTTCAGAGATTCAACAGCTCAGCTTCTTACGTCACTGCGCACACTGCAAGTATTTCATTATTGATGCATCTGTTGATCGTTTTTTTTTGGACTTATCAGGCCTAAAGTCTGAACTCAAAGAATTTGGTCTTTTCTTCAAAACGCTAAAGCTCTGCTGAAATCATGAACTTCACGTGTGCTTCGTCATTACTGGGTGAAAACCTCGTGGGTAACATTTGAACTTGAAGCACTGACGACATTTTTCCCGTCAGATTATTGTCAATAAAACTTCAAATAAAAAGTAGGAATCTTGTAACTCCATACTGTAGCATGTATACACACACTTTCTCTTTCTCTGACACACACACTTATGAGCGTACCAACACTTTATCCCACTTTGTGTGTGTGTGTTGGGAAAGGGGGTGGGGGGGTCATCACCCTCGGCAACAGACAGCCGTCCAGTCGGCTGGCCTTGGTGCCGCAGTGGTATGTCGAGTGTTCATAAGGCGTGGTGACCCGTTGTGACCTTTGACCCTGAGACAAGAAGGGTGAGAGTGGGGTGGGGGTCACATGTACTAACACCACTTTGTGCTAACGGATAACAGGAGCGAGGGAGAGGGAGAGAGGGAAGGACGTGACCTTGGCGACCAAAGGATCATTCCAGTGTTTTAGTCCATTTAATACAAATCACGTGTACTTTACATCACAGCCGGCCATGCTGCTGTAAACAACGCTGCTCCTGGCTGTCAGTGAACTCTTCATCCTCAAACATCAAGCATCGTAGTCATCATGCATGCTTTGATTTTTGTTACATTGCGATGAGGTAATGCAGACAAGCAAGCTCCAGAAGTCTTTCTACAGCAGCCCAGAATGGACAAACTAGACGCTGATTCTCTCTAAACTCATCCAGTCATAGCAGATGGCCGTCCACGATGAGCCGCGTTTGAGTTAAAGGAAGTTTTTCCTCGTCACTGTCGCCAAGTGCTTGCTCATGGTGAGACTTGTCTGAGTGCTGTCGAGACCCGTTCTATGTGGACAGTGTCATGAGATAACTAACTCTTCATTGTGTTGTTTTAGTGTTTCCAAAGCCTCTCAAACTCCAGTGACGATTAGACTAATTAGACTGATACGAGGTTATAACGTGACCATTTTATATTTACTGTTGTGTGATTTAGAGTTGATTGAATGTTCGAACCACAACAACCAGCTCATTAACGTGCTGTATCAGTTTGAGGCTCGTGTTTGAGCTGTCAGTAATGTTCAGAACAGCTAACTCTAACCTGACAATTCATGGACCATCAGAAAATGCAATTGAACCCGACTCCTGCAGCTGAAATTCAGCTAAAGTTTCCTGTTTGCAAAAGAGCAGATTGTTGGACAAATCTTTCAACCATCTCTTCTTCTTCTTTTCTTTCTCTCGTGTCCATCTGACCATCAACAATGTTGATGTGCTTTGTTCTGATGATTCCCTTTCCATAGTTTAACATGACATCTTGGACTTTGTTAGCACCTGTTGCTCATAGATGGACCTGCTGCACCTCCACATTTGTTGTTCCACCACATTTTGCAGCTTCTTCCCATGCTGTGTTGTTCATTTGACCAGACTCTCACCTCTGTGGTTTGGACCCGCTCCTCCTCCTCCTCCTCCTCCTCTTTTATTTATATACAGGAGTGAGACTGATGGTGCTGTGCTCAGATTAGATCCAAGATCTAATCAGTTTGAATAAATCACAGAGGCTTCACATAGATATTAGATGTTATAATGCCTAAAGTTGTCTGTGATTCAGCCTGATACGACCTCTCTCTTTATTGCCACATTAAAGGTTTCCTGTATGTTGCCTCCGGCTTGCGTTCACGTGGAAAGTTTCCGGCAGATTTCTGAGTGAAGCTGAATCTGAATTTGTCCCTTTATCTAATTTCTTTTCCCTCCTGCTTATTTTACTTTCTCTATCCCCTCTTTCCATCTCTGTCCCTCTCCTCCTCCCTCCTCCTCCCTCCTCCTCCGCCCTCCTCCTCCTCTGTCATGACTTCATCTGTCCTCAGTGTGGTTGGGGTTTAGTTGGAGCGCTGCTGCTATATTAAACCACCCCCGATTTATTTTCGCCCTCCTTTGATCCGTCCTCGTTAGAGCCGCCTGCCACAGTGCCACAGGGCCATGAGACCCGCCAGCCTCAACTTTATAAACCCTCGCAGTGTGTAAAATAAAACACACACACAGTGTGGATAAAATCAGCAATAAAAGCTGGGTGTGAAAGTCGAAGTCAGATTAAACGAGCGCAGATTCTGTCCAGTCCCACGGTGCAGTCAGTGGTGATGACGGACGGCGACCTGAGACGTTCGTGAAAGGTGGCAGGAGGATTGTTGAGTCGGTGTGAAAACTCACAGCTAAACTGTGAAGATTGAGTCACTTTTTTACTCCGAAAACTCGAGCAGCACACTTCAAATCTGTGAGGAAGTCTGACAGCAGAGCACAGAGGTGGTGGATCAGGTGAAAACTGCTGTTGTGGAAAGTCCAGGTTTGGTGTTTTTATTGGCCGTGTGCTCGCACCTCCGCTCAAATGATGACAATATCAACAAATACTGGATGAACTGGCATTAAGTTTTGCACAGTTCTTCACGTCTCACTGTGGTTGAATTAGAATCATTTTGCTGATTTTCTGACTTTTAAATGTGTCCAATACTTTGGTTTATGACTAAATACCTGGAAGAATACCCGTATTTGTGGTCGCCAGGCCAACGTCAATCAAATCTGATCAAATCACAACCTGCAGATTATCAGAGTTTTCAACACTTCATAATAAATAAACACCTAAAGATGCCTTTTTTCCAACCGTAGCTGCTTATTTAGTCATGAAAATGTACGTCACAGGGAGTTTTCAGGAGCTCCTTGTGTCTTTAACTTCCTCCTCCTCCTCCAACATTTGGCTTTAATTTGACTTCCACCAGGAAAAATAACAGACTAAAGGGATCAAGTAAAGTCAAACTAAATGAAAATAGAGCGAAAGAGTGCGTTGTAATAATGGCATACCATCTCTCTCTCTCTCTCTCTCTCTCTGTCTCTCTCTCTCTCTCTGCTGCAGGATGGGAAGGCAGACTGTAAACAGGAGAAATGTCCGCTGGTCTCTGAGGACTGCGCTCTGGTGGTGAAACAGACTGGAGCCTGCTGCGAGAGGTGTAAAGGTAAGGACAGACGGCCGGACAGAGCCAGAAAGTTTTACAGCCCTCTAGAAAAAAATACAGCGTTCCTTTGTTTTTCTCCGACCATGATATTGTGATAATAATAATGAACCTGGGATGGCTTATTATAGGACTACAGTACCTGCAGCTGCACTGCACTAATAGCAAACTGTAATAACACACCAGTATAAAAACATGGATGCTAACCAGAGCCTCTCCACACACACACACACACCCTTCAGGAACCACTTTATATACAGTACTGAAACAGCCAGGCCTAAATATGACCTGTGGGAGCAAAGATATATTATTTACCTCGCATATAGGCATTCACACACACACACACTCATACAGCTGCAGTGTGTGGAGACAGTGCGGCTGGTGAAGGGGGTTCACCGGTGGGTTTACGGGCCCCAGAAATACAGATGTTTTTATGAGCCAGAAACTCCTCAATATGGCTCCATCTCTTAGATCCTCATCCTCTCCTCGCACAGGCTCTGCTTACTGTGGCACATGCAGGTTTTATGTATTTGCATATAGACCCTAACTCAGTGTGACTAACCTTAACGTTAGCATGATCCTAAACTTTGGGGTTTAACAGAACGGTGCCCATCGAGCACTAATCAGTGTCTAATCCTGATCCTGCTCCTAATCTTCACCCTAACCGCACACTTTCATACACTTATGTAATTTTAAGAAAGCAATTCACTTCTACACCACCTATGATCAAAAACGAGTCGATATTTTTGCAACAGCAGCAGCCAGCTAATATTACTGACTAGTCCAACAGCAGTCAGCCCAGCTCGGCGTCTGTCTTTCAGCCTTTTATTTCACCAACCACTAAAAGTCAGTCCCAGATTTACTCTTGTCTGACAGCTTCTTGCTCGCTCACTCTCTTTTAGTTAGCGCCCTCTTCAGTCTCTTCACCTCTGCCATACTCTGCCTTTGTTGAGCCCGGTTATGTCGCCCGCTCGCCCCCCATTCAAGTGATACTCACCATCTGACTTTGCTGTCTGTAAATCAGAGAGTTGAGGCGGAGCAGCCGGAGGACATCAGAGGGAAAACCAAGAAAACATTCTCTCCATAAAATATGATCCAGTTTCACCAAAATCAGTAAAAATAGTCGGTGGTTTGTGACATAAAGTGTTCGTTAAAGGGAGCACAAACTTACACGGTGCAGTGCATCGCTGTTCCCGCTCTTTCTGAGTTCATGACACTATGTGGTACTTTAGAAACACACACACACACACACACAGAGCCGTACCTCCCAGTTGTCAGCAGGGGTGCGGCCCTTTTGTTTGCGGTTCGGTGTTTTACGACGCAGCACTTCGTTAAGAGCGATGGAACGAGCTCAACCCGGACGCGGAAAGCCCCTTGTCGCCACGGAAACCCGTGTTAGTTTTCTATCGCGCGGTTGACTTGTGGCCACTGTGACCAAATTTAGGACCCCTGTGTGTGTCTCTCTGGTTTGGAAAACACCCCAAATCCTGCATGTCATATCACTGTTTTCTCACTTTTATGAAATCATGCACAATTAAAGAGCGTCACAGCCAGACTGGATCAGTTTATTGGGAACAATTTACTTTAAAACTGCCTTTATGAAGCAGTTTGTTATGTGAAAGTTGTGAGTTATACTTGGCTTGAAGTGTATTCATAAAAAATGATTAAAAAAAAAAAGGTCTTTTAAACAACATTTAGACTCGATTAGAACATCCAAAATGAACATTATGTGTCAATATTCTTTAAAATACTTTACAGTGGAGAGAAGATGTGCTGTCATATCAATCCGCCTTAGTGAGGACTGAGTGTATGAACAGGATATGAGTCTCCGAGGGAGCTCTCACCATCTAATCTGATCTTTTCTTCTTTAAAATACTGCATGTCCTCCTCTGCGGTGATACACGGGGTTTGTTTTACACCGAGGAAAGCAGATCAATGGCTGTGATCGGGTTTCATTGTATGGAAAGTTAAACATTGATCTGAGACCACTTACTGTAAATGGGGTGAAATGAATAGGCTATTCATTTAGTGCTGAGTGGACGGGTCAGTGGGGTGTGGAGTTACTGAGCAGCTTGTTATATCCACTGACTTGAGGTAGAAAAAACATTCAGGTCTACAGTTTTGACCTGATAAAATCCTGGAGTAATCCTTGAAAAGCTTCACACCTTAAATTTTAATTATTAGGTCTTAAAGGACTCTCAGCGATGTGAAACAGATTTGAAAGACTCAGACTTCCTCCGAAAGACGTGGAAAAAACAGCTCTGATTTCCAGTTTACAGCTGCTGATGCCCCGTTAGTACTTTTGTAATACTGTCATGTACTTCCAGAAAATTTGACGCTACACTAATCAATATTTCTGTATTAGCAATGGCTCAAATAACAGAGCTCTCCTCAGCGCTACAGAGAGTTTTAGAACCTTTCAGCTCGTAGTTTTTATGGCACATTTACTGTTTTCTTACACGCTCACACAGCGCTATGCTGTGCGACTAATGAGAAAGCAAAGCAGAAAGTTAAAGAGCTAAAGAGCCAGATATTTTCCTCATGAGTTGGTGGAGACCAAAAAAAAGCTAAAATGTTCATCAGGTGGCCAGAAACTCGACTCTGAAGGCTGACGCCAAAAAAAAGTGCTAATGCTGCGTCGCCAGATAAAATATCAACTCTGTGTTACATGGTGTGAAAATGAAGAAAACTGAATGTGTTGTACGATAACAGACTCTCTTCTTTCTCCTCTCTCAGGTTGCGTGTTGGATGGACGATCTTATAACAGCTCGGTGTCGTGGACCAGCTCCACCAAACCCTGCGTAACGAGACGCTGTCAGGTGTGTGTGTGCGTGTGTGTGTGAGGAAGTAAAAAAGAAACAGATGGGACAAGTCTCATCGAGACGAAAAGTCTTCAAACTGAACAAATTGTTTTGTCTGCTGGTTGTGACAGGAAGGTGTCATCACTGAGGCGGAGGTCCAGTGTGTCGTCCACTGCAAGAACCCCAAAATCCACCCCAAGAAGTGCTGCCCCACCTGCCCCAGTGAGTACACACTCGGTCTGAAGTCTCCAGATTGTCTCAGGTGAACTACATGTGTTTAAAACGTTGTGTGTCTCTTCCTGCAGGTTGTATCTTCGAGGGTCACCTGTACAAGGAGAAGGAGGAGTTCAGTCCAGAAGGCAAACCCTGCATCAAGTGCACCTGCACTGTGAGTACACACACACACACACACACACACTGTTGTTGTTACACGCTGAGTGTTTGTGAGCCGGGCCTCTTTCCTCTAAATAAGTTAGTTTTGGAGTCTCATGGGAGTCACAAACATTTGGTTGGAACAACATCCTCTACCTTTCCTCCCTCTCTGTGTCCCCCTCTTTCCTCCTCTTCCTCGACCCTCCCCCTCTCCTCCCCCATTAGACAAACAAACCCTACAGGTACACCCATAAACACATGACAGCATTAATGTGCTTGCACCTTGTTGGGGCGACCTGTTAACACGTATACACACACACACACACACACACACACACACACACACACACACAGAGGTGGAATAGTTCACCTTACTGGTACAAAAATATTGTGAATGCATATTTATGTGCAGAAATGTGTTATTTGTTATTCTTGCGCTGTTTGTCTGAGCACACAAATAAAAAATGTTTATTTAAAGAAGGAATACGACTACGCTATTTTTTTTTTTAGTCCGTGCACGTTAATCCTGCCAAACTGACTGACTGAGTTACAGTATTTTCAGGTTTGCTTTATATTATCCAGGTCTTTTCATTGAATTAAAGTTTAAATATAATGACCAACTAACCAACACTAATCAAACTTTATCATAATGTGTATCTAATGCAAGAAGAAAGAAGAAGAAAGAGGAAAAGTCGCTGCATGAATGACCCTCTCACGTTGGTCAAACAGTGTTTTGCTGTTGTTTCAGGGAGGGCGGACTCTCTGCATGAGGGAGGTGTGTCCTATGCTTTCCTGTCCTGCCCACCTCAGCCACACCCCACCTGGACAGTGCTGTCCCAGATGTCTCGGTAAAGACTCACCTTTATTTCATGTTTAGCATTGTTGGTCACACATGAAGAGTCAACGCTGATAAACATTTCTTTTCTTTACTTTCCTCCTCCTTCAGGTCAGAGGAAGGTGTTCGACCTGTCTTTAGGAAGCTGTCTGTTCCACAGCGAAGTTTATGAGAACGGCACCTGCTTCCTACACGACAACTGCACCACCTGCACCTGCAAGGTAACAGCCTGGATGTCAAACTCCTCCTTCTCCATCATCACAGCACTAAAGACTCTGTGTTCTTTTTATCTGCTGTATCTGTATCTGAAGTTTATTCCACTACTTTGTTCCCAGGATTCCACGGTGGTGTGCAAGAGGCAGTGCTCCCGGCCGGGGACTTGCCACGGTGACCATTGCTGTGAGGAGTGTCTGTCCTACGTGAAGGTGGAGGAGGTGAAGTACTGCAGAGTCCGGAACAAGATCTACAGGGTGAGAGAGCAGAGAGAAGAGATGGAGCAATGTATGGATGGACAGGCAGAAGGATGATGGATGAATGGTTGATAGATGGATGATGGTTGGATGAATGATGGATGGATGGACAGATACAGTTAGATGGATGATGGTCTGATGATGGATGAATGGTTGAATGATGGTTGGATAAGTAATAGTTGGATGAATAGTTGAATGATGGTTAGATGGTTAGAAGATGGATGAGATAGATTATGGTTGGAGATGCATGGTGGTGTGATGGATGGATCCATATCTGGTTGTCTTCTGATCCTGGATCTGTCCTGTGCCCTGCAGGAAGGAGACATGTGGTCGTCAGTTAACTGCACTCTCTGCGCCTGTGTGAAAGGAAACATCGAGTGTCGGCCCAAACAGTGTGTACCAATCACCAGCTGCCCCTCGGTGAGTGACAGGCCCACCAGCCAATCACCAGCCATTTTACCGAAGATGTGGTTCAACCTGAAACTTGTTACCGACTCTGTCTCCGTCACTCCACTTCATCTGTTCTCCTCTCTCTCTGTCTGATCTGTCTGACACTCACACTTTACAGCCCATGACTAACTGCATCATTTGCACTTCACATGCGTGACGCCTCAAAACAGTGATGCTCCTCTGATTTACAGGCGGAGCGGCCATAACTGTTTCACTCAAATTCAACCCTTTCACCTAAAAAAACAGAGTATCAATGAACCCAAACCTGAACTCTGAAAGAAACAAGATGACTATAGGGTTTAAACATAGCTAATTTACAGTTTATGCAGGGAATATATATTATAGATGTTTTTAGAACATCTATTAACACAGATTAATGTCTCATGGTTTCTCCTCTACAACACTAAGAAGCCCTTTTAGCGCATTAGTGATTTTACGCGCAGCTGAAGCGTGGCGTTAGCTGTCAAACGCTGTGGGAACTGCTGGCGGAAGGAAGGTTTGTGTTGCGTTCACCTGTCGCAGAGGTGGCTCGGGGGGTCATCTGTCGGCCGGTGGGTGATGGAGTGGATTCCTCGCATACCGCCAGCCGCTGGCGGTCACGCAGTCAAAGCCGGTGTCGGCGTCGGTCCAAGTTCACACGCTTCCAGCGGTTACAACAAGCCCTCACCTGTTGTTTGTGGTCAGAACGGGCGACTGCAGGCTGATGTAGGTGGTCTGCAGCGTCTCCAGTGTCACTCGTTGCTGTTGTTTAGTATCTTCATATTTTTTTTGCAAGTTCCTCTTGCTACGTGTGTTAATATTTCTTATGAAAACATCATGACTTCTCTTTAAAGCTTCTAGTACAGCGGCTGAGCCTGGTTACATTGTCCAGCTCAGGTTCTGGCACGACACAAGCAGCATTTCCCACTGCCTCCCACTCATCACATAGTGCAAGGACAGACGTACGAATGACAGAGGCACCATATTCACCCATTACAAGTCAGTGCAGCATCAACATGATAGAGGAAAGCTGGAATGTAGTGCAACATGAGAATTGGTCGCACTCCACATCCATCCACCACCTGGACCTCCACTCCCTTACCTCCCATACACTCGTTCCTGCTGTGGCACTGAACGTCAGTCATACGATTAAAAATTGTCCTGTATGAGAAAAGTTTCCTCTGCGTCGACGTGTCGAAGATAATCACAAACACCTGTCCCGCGTTATCATGAGGTCACCACAGCCCACCTCAACACTCTACAACACACACACACACTCTCCCATGCCGTCATCCTGCGGTCAGTGGCAGGTCGGCAGTGTGAGCGTCCCTTTGGAGACAGAGTGTCTCTGAACAGCTTTTTGTCTGTGTGACGTTTGAGTGACAGCAAAGAAGAGGTTCCCTATATTTAGGCCCCTGAAAACCAATCTCTGTCACTGTGTGTGTGTGTGTGTCCTCGGTTTGTCAAAAGGCAGCCCTCTTCAAAGAGAGAAACTGCCCTTTGTGCAGAGGTTAGGACTCTGGAGTGTGTATTGAGTGTACGGAGAACGTCTCTATGTGATGACAGATGAGTGGTGTGTGTGTGTGTGTGTGAATGAAGAGCTTCCCTGAGGCAACAAAAACTAAGTGTGTGAAAGAGTCCTCTGATCTGCACCTCTGATGGAAGTTGAAACATACTGTACACACACACACATGCAGAGTTTCCTGTTACACAGACAGAGTTCAGCGGTTGAAGTCGGAGTATCCGTGTCTTTGTGGTCGTCCTGGTTTGACTGTGAACTTGTCAAACTTTTTCCTCCGTTTTTATCTTTTCATTTAATTTCTATTCCGTCTGTTTGAATGACAGCACGAAACCAGAATCGTTAATTCTGCCAACAAAATGTGGAAATATGGAACCCGTTTGTTAGCTGATATTCCCCCCAAAAATCAAGCTGATCTTTGGGGGACGTCAACCAGATTTTTTGAGCTCCTAACTGTCATTTCGAATTGTTTATTTGCTTTTGGAAAAGTGTGTTTCATTTCACGTCACACGCTGTCTTTATCAGTGCAAATGAGACTAAACTCACTGTTTTTGGGCTCTGCATTCTGTCAAAGCTTCGCTTTTATCACTCTGCATGTTCAGATGTTCTGCCATCCTTTATTAATCCCTCAGAGAGGGCTTCTAACGCTGCGTGTCTCCGCCTCTGTCTCTTGCAGAATAAGATCCTGAACAGGACCGGCTGCTGTCCGGTTTGCACTGAAAGTGAGTAAGTCCCTCTCGACCCTCCAGCTTCTTCTTGTCCAGAGAATTCACACATAAATGATCAAAGACTCGAAGGGCGTGTCAAGCTATTTCTTATTTGTGTTGAGTGATATTTAGCAAGGTAATTTAAATAAAGTGAAATCCATGAATCATCCCTCTTCAGGGTAATGAAAACAAATCTCCGTCCAGCCTCTGTAGCTTCATCTGAGCGTTTCCCATGAACTTCTGTCCAGACTGTGGTTTGCCCTCGGGTCATTTTACTTTGGTTTCTGGCTGTGACCTGCAGCAAAAGTCAACAAAAGTGGCAGTAAATGTACCATTTAAGGACTACAAAGACTTCATAAACCATCTTCATAATGTAGAGTTTAGCTCATCTGGTAGAGCAGACGTCTTACCACACCGCAGATCCACTTCTGAGTGAGTCAGATTAGTGCCTTCTATTTCACCATTTATCATTAATTATCCTCTTTGCTGCTGGCTGTCAGGCATCAACTTGTATCCTTTTTAAACTCTTGAATTTTGAGTTTTTCCTCTTTGATATCCTTTGATATCACAGCACTGGTATTCAAAGCATCTAAGTTCAAAAGCAGCTATTTTAACCCCTCTTTGTCTGTCCTTCCTCTGCAGAGCCGGGTGTATGCACGGTCTTTGGCGACCCTCACTACAACACCTTCGACGGCAGGACCTTTAACTTTCAGGGAACCTGTCAGTACGTACTGACTCGTGATTGTGGCGGCGCCCCCTCTGGAGGACCGGGAAACAACATCAACATCAACAGCCCAGATTCCAGCTTCATGGTAGGACAGAAGTTTAACTTACCTCACAGCTTTTAAAGAAAAAAGCAGCTCCAGCAGCTCCAATGCATGCACAAGGCTAGGCTCGTCTATAAATCTAAGAATTTAAAGGAGCTTGACGTGTGTTTTCTGCTTCTTTTCTAGGTGTTAGTGAAGAACGACGCTCGGCGCACTCGTTCCTTTTCCTGGACTCAGTCCGTGGAGATCAGACTGGGAGGTCTGATCCTCAGTCTCCACCAGCACCTGACAGTCCGGAGGAATGGCACCCGCATCGCACTGCCCTACCACGGCCCCGGGGTGCACATCGACCTGGACGGATATCTGCTCAAACTCACCACCATTGCAGGTCAGCACGCATGCATCATAATATCTTACATCTCTTTATCTCTGACCTTTAAACACATAAAACACACTTACCTCTGTTTGGCAGAGAAATGTTGTCTAAATGAATCACAATCAAACATTCCTCCACCTCCACCTCCTCCTGCAGGTCTGGAGATCACATGGGATGGCGACAGTTTCGTGGAGGTCGTGGCCGCCCCCCACCTGCGTGGACGCCTCTGCGGCCTTTGCGGCAACTACAATGGGCACAAGCGCGACGACACGATGGGAGGCGACGGCCTGTTCAAGTTCGACGTGGACGAGTTTGCCGAGTCGTGGCGAGTCGAGGGAAACGAGGTTTGCTCCCAGCAGCCTCCGCCTCGCCGGCCCACGTCCTTCCTGTGCCCCGGCAGCGTCAAAGTAAAATTCCGCGCTCATCGGGAGTGCCAGAAGATAAAGTCGTGGGAGTTTCAGAAGTGCCACCGTGTGGTCGACTTCGCCCCGTTCTACAGGTTAGAAAGTTAGACTCTTACTACGACCAAAACCAAAATGGTGGCGCCCTACAGGTGTACTGCACTCCAAAGACAGAGATACAAAGTCTGATGAAGTCCATAATATCTTCCTGCTCTCTGTAGGTCGTGTGTGACGGACATGTGTGAGTGTCCAGTCCATAAAAACTGCTACTGTGAGTCCTTCATCGCCTACAGCCGAGCCTGCGAGAGGGAGGGAGTACCCGTCCTCTGGAAGGCCGATACCGCCTGTATGGGTGAGTGACAGCGCTCAGGACCTAAACTCACGTGTTAAAGATGTTGTGTCATTTAAAGACCACCGATTTTTACATTCTTCACCTTCTCTTCCCTCCCTTCAGCCACGCAGTGTAAACATGGCGCCGTTTACGACACATGCGGACCAGGCTGCACCAAAACCTGCGACAACTGGAACGAGATCGGACCGTGCCATAAGCCCTGCGTGGCCGGCTGCCACTGCCCCGCTAACCTGGTGTTGTTCCAAGGACGCTGCATCAAACCCATAGCCTGCCCCGGACGGTGACCCTTGTGAGCCACGTGGGAGGGAGGGGAGGGGAGGGCTCGGTTAGGGATGGTCATTTATAGCGTCACAATCAGGGGGGGGGCCAAAGAAGCCGAGACGAGTTTGGGAGGACACAGAAGTCGATAGATCAGATGCGACGAGGTACTCAGGGTCCAAATGTACGCAAGGAAGTGAGTGTCAGTGACTTAGAGGGTGACAGACGGAAGGGAAACTCGGTGGATGGGAGGCGGATCCTCGCCACCTCATTCAGCCTCTGACTTCCTTGTCCCTCCTCATTATATCATGTACTGACGCGATACCAGTCATCACCACCGGAGACGCTAATTTCAGTCTTGTAGAGGAATAATTGAACTTCCCCCACCCAAAAAAGAAAAAAAACTCAGGGCCCCATTTTTTCGAGATTTCACCGTCTCCACCGTCTGAGGAACGTTTGTCCACGCTGCCACGGACCCTCAGGAAACAATTTGGGCTCAGTGGACTCGTGTTTTGAGCCAACATGGCGCCCAAATTCCTCTCACAAACACTCTAAAGTGGGAAACATGAGCATCCGCATTTGGAATAAGGAGATTGGAAGCAGAGAAACTCTCTGATGCATCATATCAAAGTGTCCTCTTGATCTCTATTCCATCATTTCATACTGTAAGCTAGCCAGATTTATATGAAAGACAGACAGCTTTTATATTATTATTGTTCTAATTATTATTATTATTATTTGTTGTTGATGTTAATTTATATATCGGTCAAATGACATGTCGTAGCAAGAGCCAGAATCATGAATATAATTGCGTTATAAATGATTTAAAGGGAAACAAAAGCTATTTATGTATTTGTTGTGTACTTTTGTGTTACTGTTTGAAGAGAAATGCCCAAATGTGACTCAGTTGTTGCACCATCGCAGGGAAAAAGTACTGTATTGTGTTCTGCTCAGTGTACAGGTTGTTGTGGTTCGTATCAAACTGAAGGTGTTCATCGAAAGCATATGTTTCACTTGACGATAATTATTTAAGACCAGCAATATAATCTTTTATCGAAGTTCAATCCTGGCTGCTGTCTTTACTTTCTCCAGTATTGTTGGAGAGGAAAGTCTGACCCAAACGTTGCAGGTTCAGATCCCGGAGGAACTCGAGGCATCTGGAGGTGGAAAGCTGGAGGCAGTTCTTGTACCTTTGAGCAAAACATGCACCTTTAATTTAATTATGATTTCCGTAGTAGAAAAATACTTTATTTTTAGTTTATTTAGCGTAGCTTCCTTGTGAAATACTGTTTTTACCGTCAGGCTCCAAGAACGGGAAAATCACTCTTCGGCTGAACATGTGACCTTT
Organism: Protonibea diacanthus; assembly: GCA_028641955.1. NCBI lineage: Eukaryota > Metazoa > Chordata > Actinopteri > Sciaenidae > Protonibea > Protonibea diacanthus. The sequence continues at coordinate 24,608,575 of CM053983.1, read as the reverse complement.
GAAATTTATCTTTGTATTATGTGGTAAAACCCAAAAAGTTTTAAGGACTGGCTAAATTTAAAAAATATAAAGCTGGAACATTATTTTCAGGTATTTTTTTAGTCTGATTGACAGTCAACTGTATCGCTCACCTCGTCTCTTAACTGAATGAGATACTGTTGCTGTGCAACCGCTGTGAAAGAGTGACAGAGATGAGTGCTACTGTGAAAAGGAGGACAGACTAACCATTCTTTAACCTGCTCGATATTGTCTTCACTTGTAGGAGTAAAGACAAGCAGACCAAGCTAACAGTTATTGTGGTCCCCATGTGACATCCATACTGACTTGTGGTTGCACTCTGTAGCTTCTCTGTAACCTCTTAGGCCGTGCTCAGACCAAATCAAGCGCTGTGGTCGTAGGTACCGCAGGGGATGCCGGAAAAAAGACTTGCGGTCTGTGTACATTTGTTTGAGAGAGACTGAGGCGACACAGAGAATGAATGAGGAGAGGGAGCATCGCCGGCGATCAGAGAAATAAAACATTATTCGATGATTGTTTCACGGTGGTTACGTTCTACGTGACCACGCCACCTCACGACTCTGTGCTGCAACGCCAGATTTGGTCTGATCGTGGTCTAAATGCACAACTATCAAGACATCAAATCATCCATTTTAAATACATCCACACCCTTTTAATACACTTCAAATTTGTACAAACATATTTCACATGAACGTAGCAACAAAAACTTGAGAACTAATGCACCAAATACAACAAAGTCCATTCAGAGGGTGTTACAGATTTCAGAGGGAACACCAAAGTGGAAAATGTAACTTGAGCGTCCGCCTGCCTCAGCCGCTGCTTCATTCAACAATACATCCACAAGCTTAAAACTGAGGAGGACGACAAGTGACGGGCTAATTAGGGATGCACGATATGTATCAGGACAGATAAATTATTGGTTGATAAAAAAATTATTATTCTGGTAATAAAATTGTAGCTGATAAATTATCAGTCAGGAATAATTTATTTTGATTTTATGAAAAATGTTTAATAGGTTTTATGTTTTATGAAAGCCAAAGTATGTTTGTGAAGTTGTTTGATGGAAAATAAATGAACATTTGAAGAGTCTGTTCTTCATTTTTGTCAACAGTGATCAGCTATAAAATATTTAATTATCCTGTGCTCATTACATCTTAATCTTTCTTACCATCGGGTCTGCAGAAACTGTAGGTTAGAAACTTTCTTTTTAAAATCTTAAAATGTAAAATTATCGCTAACGAGAGGCAAAATCCATATCGTGCATCCCTAAAACTAATCGCCCATACTTGCAGATACTTATTTTCCTCAATAAACTGGTCCTTTGTGTCAAAAATCAGGATATTTAAAACTGTTATAGTGTGTGGTAGGTCAGTAACTGTTCACATGTTCTGTGAGCTCGTGAAGCAAAGATAAGACGAACTTCGTCCAAAGAAGCGTTTGAGAAACACAGCTGCGATATAAAACACCAACAACAACAACAGCAGCAGCTACACGTCGTATGACAGCGGATCATTTCAGCAAAATGTTTCCCAAAGTGAATCTGACGTGTGCTTGAAGGGTTTCATTTCAAAATGCCACTAAAATAAATAATTAAAAATGGAGATGGAATCCGAAAGGCAGAAAACATTTTGTTATCTCAAACTTTAAGTTAATTTTTGCCAGAATTTGTTTACAGGAGCGGACGTCCAATTAAAATAGCCGTTTTTGGATTTAAGCTGCCAATGACGTGTATGATATTTTGTATGTTTCAAACACACGCAGGTGTTTTCACACAGGTTGCAGTTGGGTGGGAGTAACATGTTTTACAAGGTTACAATAGTTTGTCCTGACCTGACACGTACAGGAGAGTAAGGGAGCGTTTCATTGTTGAGCCATAAACAAACGGCCCATTACAAAAAACTGAAATCAAGTTTTGGCATTTCGTAATGAAAATCTTCAGTTGTGTTTTTGACTGTGAGCTGTTGTGTTGCATTAATAACGATATACTGCACAAGATATTCAGTCCTGCAGACGGAGGGAACAATCACCAACTTCACTACTCGTACGACACAACACGGTGTCAGATAAAAACAAAATGAATACATGTACGCAGAGGTGTGTGTGTGTGTGTGTGTGTGTGTGTGTGTGCGTGCACGGGATGAGGGGCAGTTCCAACTCTTTGGCATTTTCAGAAAAATGACACATTCACCTTCATTTCCAAACTGAAGCGCTGTAAGGCATGGAATGCTCCTATAATACATGTATTATATGAAAATATGGGATCAAAAGTAAGATACTCTCTGTGTGAAAACACTGACACACAACTGACGCAACAAACCTGAAACGAACAGTGGAAAAGAAATAATAGGAAGGTAAATCTCTTTGACGGATTTTGTTCCCCTTTTCTGGACATATTCCTCCACAGTTTAGCTCCAGGTTGGTTCCAGATGTTGGTTACAGAAAAGATATGTGAAATTTTGGAATCATTGTGAGCTCCAGGCCTCAAATATAGACCCTACTTTGATTAATTTAACTGATTAATGACTGAATTATGTTACTGTCACTGGTTATACTGCAAGTCAGTGCAAAGATGATAAAGGAAGGAAGCGATGGAGGCGATACCGACACACACAGTTGAGAAAATGCATTTGTAGCAACAAATTACATCCGACTTCCTCCTCTGTTTGTTGGCTACTTTTCTTGGCTCTCATCATCTCAGGTATTTTCCACAGGAGTTGGTAGACGCCAAAGAGCTAAGAGAAGAATCAATACTACAATTACATTCAACTGTTGCGAACATGTTAGCCATAACAACAGGGTTAGTGTTTCATCAGGTCTGTTTCTGTGAGTTTGTTTTTGAGTCTTTGCTGCCCCCCAGTGGTGGAAAAATCACCAAACGCAGCTTTAAACATCTGCAACGTCAAACTCTAAACTGTACATAATATGCTATGTAACACTAGATTTCAGAAATCTAAATCAAATTTGGCTAAATCCAAATCACTAATCATCTCTAAACAACTATCTTAACCTCATAATGCCAAAACCCTGAAGTACCTGCTGTCATTAGAAAACAGCAACCTGAAGGTTAATTCAGCTTAATTCCTGTGTAATTAGACAACTGTTTTTCTTATTGCCAACAAATCCCATGAAAAGACTGAAACCTGCCATGTGTGTCCTTGTTGTAGGCTAATAAACAACCACATACAAACAAACTGGAGCGGAGGAGAGGAAAAGTTTAGCACTTGTCTGTTTTCCCCCCACAGTAACAGCCCACCCTGTGTGTGTACTGTCTGCATTGCAAACGCAAAACACATCTCGGATTGTTTAGGTCCATGTACCTCACGGTTAGGTACCGGTTTTAAGTGTGCTATCCTGAAAGTGTTTGATGGAAACAGATCCAGAGTGTTCGGAGCTCCAGACAGGAAGTCAGAAAGTGTTGAAGGACAAACAGACGGTCTGTTTTGGTCTTTTCATGGGATTTGTTGACGATAACAAAAATACTGAACATCCTCATCCTTTAATGTAGATCACCAAGCTTGACATCAATCAGTTATTAGTTATCCTGATGAATGAGGGTGAGATTCATTTCTAAAGTAATCAGCACTGTTTAAAACTAAGATTAAGATACTAAAGGTGAGATTAGGGAGGCACAGCCGATTGTTTTGTGCTCCGCACTGATCTCAGCACACTAGACGGCATAACTGACGTTTCTGTCTTTGATGAGTTGCTCGTGCGGAGGCTGCACAGAGTATCTGCGCAATACTAAAACTTTTGTATTCTTAGCGAACCGATAAAAACACGGAGAGGCTTCCCACGACCTTCTCTGATAAACCACAAGACGAGAGGAGAGAATGAGATCTCATCCTCGTCTTCCCAGAAAGACAAAACCCAACAAAAACAAATGATACAAGTAGATAAAACTAGCTGCTCTAAGTACAGAAAATATGTATGTGCACTCTAATATATAATCTTCCAAACCTCTCAAGTAAAAGTTTCTTTTTCCTAAAGTTTTGCTATACAAAACAAAATATACATCTAATAAAAAATACACTCTTAAATTCCGGGCTGGCCAGCTTTAAGGATATACTAAAATAAAAATAGTCAAACCGAGATATACAGCTGGGGTCAGCTATCACAGCAAAGGAACAAGTGAACCAGGCAGAAAGGTGGAGGAGGTGGAGGAGGAGGAGGAAGGGGAGTGTGGAGAGAGAGACAGCAGAGAGTTCAGTCGTCGTCACTGTCGCTGCCCGATTCGCTGAGCTGCAGGTCGTTTCCTGTGAAGACCAACAAGACAAACGATGTTTACTGGAGATAATCAGACAAACACTGATTCAGAAAACTGTCACAGACCAGTCCACCTCCACCATGAAGACATGCAGGAGGGGCCGACCCGTGTACTGTCAGGGGCAGGTGCTCAGGTGACTGAGATACTCACGTAGTGTGTTCATGAGCTGGTTGTTGCCCTGCTGCCGGTCGGCTCCTCCGTTGGCCATAGGGTGGCGGTTTGGGGAGGTCTGGCTGAGCGGTCGGGGAGCGTCGTGTTCGGCGTCACTGCTGCTGCTGTCATCGCCGCTCCCCGATGCGCTGGCTGAGTCGGAGGAGCTGCTGCTGCCGCTGCTGCTCATCTGCTCGATCACCTCCACCTCGGCTCGCAGCTCTGCCACAGCAGCAGGGTTAACATTAAGACGTTTTATCTTTTTGAATAATATAAAAGTAATATATTCTGCGCTCTGTGTGTTATGATTACGTTTGCATCGAGGCTTTGCTCATGGCTGGACCTCCTTACCTCTCTTGATGTCGTCGAGCTGAGGCTCTGGGGAGGGATTATCCTTTGAAGGAGATGGGGAGGTCTTGACCCCGGCCCCGGGTTTAGTGGGAGCCCGGAACTGAGAGCTGGGCTGGCTGGACCGGACTGACTGCTGCTCGATCCGGGCCTGGATCTTACTGCTGCCCTCCGCCCTGAAACACACACACAAAGCACCGATTGTGAGTCTTCTCTTACCTTCACGTGTTCTTGACCTGAATCTTAACTGCAAGAATATTATCTTGAGGGAGTTATGTAAGGTTCCAAAATTCATGGGCAACTGTTTTGGAAATGTATGTTGAACCTGATGTAGTAATAATCAGTGACCAAAAGATGGAGCCACAGATTCAGAGCATGGAAATATCGGATGCCTCAACTTCCAATGTAACGTCAGATGTCTCAGTAACAAAAAACTTTAAAAGTCTGTTTAATAGGAATTTATGTGAACAATCACACCTCTCATTCTTTTGCAGCTCTCACCTGGTTTTCTTGACTTGGATGCTGCTGCTCAGCTTCTCCAGTACGAACTCTCCGGTGTCATGGTTGATGATGAGCACACAGTCCTTCTGGTACGGACGCTTGTTTCCTTTGAACACCGTCATGGGAGGCGTTGAGCCCTGGAAGGACAACAACAGTCTGAATCAACTCCGTCCGTGCTGACTTTAACTTTTAGCACAAACTGGAATGTTTCTGTCACTGATTCCCTGTGCCATATCAGGGGAACTGAGAGAGAAATGTGAAGAACGTGTCTGATAACAAATAAAGATCGATCCATCTAGCAGAGAATAACAGCAACTTTTCCTGTTTTAGCTGTTTGATTACAAAAACAACAGCAGACGTTCTTACCGGGATGTGAGGTAACGTTATAGTAACTTCATCTCCTTTCCCAACTTGCAGCTCTCCCTCACAGCTCGTGTCAATAGACGCTGGTTTGAAGTCATCTGAAAAGGACGGACAATGGGTAGATGTTAATCGTAAGGACGTCACGGCTACGTAGTTTGTGACACGGAAGAAAACGCCTGTCAGAGTGACAGACAGGTGTACAGCTGCCGGTAGTCAGAACTAACTGAGCTTATCGGCTGTCAGGCTGTCTGTGTCTGCGGCAGTCTGTGTGGTAAATGTGCGTTGGTTGGTGATGAACGCTGCCGTCATAACATAATAGCCAAGTTTCAACCAGTAGAGGGAGGTAGTTATGCATATCAAAACCACTAACTACCCGCACACACCTGTTTTCATCTGAAAAAAGGTGGTTTGAGGGTTAAGCCACACCTGATAAACACGGAGGGCTAGACCTCACAAAGGAACAAAACTTAAAGAGATCTGAAGAAACATTTAGAGTGAATAAAGTGATTTATTTTAGTGTTAAACTGGTCAAACTAGTTATCTGTACGTGCACATTCAGCCAACATGTATGTGCAGTTAATAGCATGCAGCACTTTGTTCTCCTTCATATAGTTTAAGTCAGGGGTCTCCAACCGGGGGTCCGTGACCCCTAGGAGTGTCCACAAAGGTACTGCAGGGGGTCCACCAATTTTTGTCATAATAATTGACAGTTTTCCAATCAGATGAATCGGTGTTCATGTCCAAAGACGCACAGCTTTTGGCATTTAATAACCAATAATAATTATGCAACTTTTATTATAGCAATCATAAACACATACAGGCTCATAACCAGGCGTATAAATAGATTAAGAAGGTGAAATATAGGTTGAATAAAGTAAATGTGAAAGTTATTATAAGCCAGGTTTAAAATGTGGCACATGTGGGGGTCTCTGCTCTGTTCAAGGGGCCCTTGCGCTGAAAAAGGATGAAGACTCCTGGTTTAAGAAAGAAACTGAATAAAACACATGTTGATGGAAATCTATAACCCTCCACAGTGTGAGTAACAGTGAGTGTAATGATATTTACATATGCAAATTCCTTCATTTACTTGTATCAGAGATCATGTGAGCTAACTGATCCCACACAGCAGTGACACAACAACAACAACAACAACAACAACAACAACAACACTCACATCTGATGGTGTGAAAGGAAGACTTCGGCCTCTTCTCGAAGCTCTCTCCGAGCTTCAGAACATGCTCCTCTTTGTCCAGCAGCGGATTCGTACTCCCGTTCATGTCTCAGTACATAAATATTAAATTCACATTTATGTAAAACAGCCCGCAGAGGTTACATTCATCTGTGAACTTCAGGAAGGTTAAAAAACAACAAGTCAACTATGAGACAAAGTTAGCTTCTTGTGGCTAACCGTTAGCATAACATCCCTTACGTCACTCGGTCACTCCTCTTCCGGTTTTGGTCCGTCCATCTAAATATCACCGAAAAAAACGAGTCACGTTGGCAGCTAACTCTAATTTTTCAAATGAAATATAAACAGATAAATCATATAATTAAGTGTGATAAAATATACAGTTATTATTCAGCAGATAACGAGCGACGTCAAAGAGAGAAATGTCGTCAAATCGTAAACGCTGAACGGATTAGTGATGGGAAGTTCAGTTCTTTTTAGTGAGTCGGATCATTTGACTCAGTTCACCAAGAAGAGTCGACTCTTTCGGCTCCCAAACGACTCTTTGTTTTATCACTTAGACCTTTCAGGCATTCAGGCTTAATGGAATAATTTATAAATAATATATAAATAGTAATAGTAGCTTTTTTAAATTGCATATTAATGTTTGCAGCTTGCTCGTTATAATTTTTGTTATATTTTTTAATTATCACAAATTATTTTGGTGAAATTTGTCAATTATTATGACAAAAATTGGTCCTTGGTTGAAGACCCCTGCATTAACTTCTCTGCTACACAAAGCAGCTATAAACATAAAATAAACATAAAAAATAATAATAAATATAAATAAAGATAAGAAAGCTATTGTCACTACATGTACACAGCATACTGTAATACTTAAAAAAACAAACAAACAAAAAGACAGTGTCTTTGAACCGGCTCGTTCACGAGCAACACATCACTAGCACGGACGAATTTAAATGACGGACAACATGGCCGTTAAATGTGGAGACATGTAGCCAGCTGCGCGTTTTTTGTTGTTGTTTTTAGTTATTTATTAATAAATAGTGAAATATTTAAACTCTGAAGGTGCTGTAAGTGTTGGTGGAATGTTTCCTCTCCCGTAAATTAACCGTTAATAACGTCTCCGAGGTTTTCTAACGGCGTCATGGCTCTGTCCAAAGATGAAAGTTTCTCGGCTGACTTTAACTCAACACCTGCAAAAGAAGAAGTTCGGTCCAAAGACGAGACTTCTCCGTGCGTACCCGGGCAGACTAAAGCCTCCACCGGCAGAGTTTTAACCCGGGAGGAGCTGGACAGACTCGGCACTGAGCGAGCTCTGGTGTCCGACTTCAAGCAGCTGAAGCTGGAGAGAGAAGCTCAGAAAAACTGGGACCTGTTCTACAAGAGAAACACGACCAACTTCTTCAAGGACAGACACTGGACCACCAGAGAGTTTGAAGAGCTCAAAGCGTGCAGAGAGGTGAGACCAAGTTACCAAAAACGTAATTATGTATTTGATTTCAGTTTAAATCAGGTGGTATATCACTTAGGCACTTTGACATGAACACTAATATTTGTCTTCATCCTGTCTGGTTTGCAGTTTGAGTCCCAGCGGCTGGTGCTGCTGGAGGCCGGCTGCGGGGTTGGAAACTGCATCTTCCCTCTGCTGGAGGACGACCTCAACATCTTTGTTTACGCCTGTGACTTCTCACCACGAGCTGTTGAATTTGTCAAAGTAAGATAAACGTTCAAATCTATATAATATATAAAGGTGCATATATATCTTCTATACCACATAGAAGAAGAGAAAGTAAAAGTTTTTTAAAATCTATTTTCTGTTTACAGCAAAACCCTCTGTACTGCCCTGAGCGCTGCTGTGCCTTCCAGTGTGATTTAACTAAAGATGATCTGAGGGAACATGTACCCGAGAGCAGCGTGGACGTCATCACCCTCATCTTCGTCCTGTCGGCCATCCACCCTGACAAGATGAAGCTGGCTCTGCAGAACATCAGCAGGGTGAGAGCAGAGACAGACGACAGACTCGTTACAGAGTTCCTTAAAAGTTTTGAAAGAAGATTAATTTGATTATTCCTCGTTAACTTTTGGAGTTTACTTCCTTTTGAAATACATATTTGTTGGCATGCATGCCTAATATGAACATAATCTAGTATGCATACAAAAAAAATAGCACAAATATTGATTGAAATCCGTTTTTTTTTTGTTTTTTTTGTGGCTGCTAGAGGCAGTAACCTCGAAGCATGCAGGTAGCCCAAATACAAGCTGGTTCAGATTGGTGTAATATAACGTACCATGCGTGTGGCTTTAAGGTCCTGAAGCCCGGCGGCATCGTCCTGTTCAGGGATTACGGCCTGTATGACCACGCCATGCTCCGATTTAAAGCTGGCAGCAAGCTTGGGGAGAATTTCTACGTCCGACAAGACGGCACCAGGTCGTACTTCTTCTCTAAAGGTCAGTGAACGACTTCTGGAAAGTCTTTTCTATGTTTGCGTCATGGAGACTGTAAATAGATAGGTAGATAATCAGGGCGAAACTATATGTATGTAGATGGATATATACTTTAGTTAGATATCTAGATGGTAAAAATTCATGTGTGTTTTAACTTTACTGTTACTTACCATGAATCCATTGATTCTTCCTGGAAAGCTGCTGCAGGAATCGTGTTGTATGAAAATAGAATGACAGTTCTTGATTTCATTATTTAACAGTTAAGCTGTGAATTCTTCATCTGTTTTTTAAAATAACTGCAACATTTGGAGGATGTGGTGACAAACGAGTCAGTGGTCACTGTAGGCTGTGATGGCACTGCGTCGTTCCCTCCCTCTGAAGTCCCCGTCTGCACTTTTCGTCCCTTTTCAGAGTTTCTGGCCGAGCTGTTTGAAGAGACGGGCCTTCAATCTGTCGCTAACGACTACGTCCTGAGAGAGACTGTCAACAAGAAGGAGGGGCTTTGTGTTCCCAGAGTGTTCCTGCAGAGCAAATTCACCAAGCCCAGCCAATCACAGAGCTCCTGATGTCACCTGGACTGTGACTCACCTCATAGATCTCCAGAAGTGCCGAAAAGCTGAAGACTGAAATGTCCGGTCGATCTCTGACAGCAAAAGAATGATTTTATTCTTTGGGAGGAATTGGTAACTAAATGTTAGAGAAGCGGATTTATGCTCCACATGCTGCTGGATTTGAGGGTGGATAATAATTCCTCCTTCCACTAATCAGCTGCTGTCTTTCATCTTCTGGCTCAATGAAGCTGCTCCGTCACCAGCTGATGAAGACAGTTTGTGTACATGTGAAACTTTATGAACATAAACCACAAAAACAACAGGATTGTTCAGCAGAGCCCTCAGCTGGACAGATGTTGACTCTCACTGAACATCAAACGTCATTTCATAGCCTTTTTCTGCTTTGATCAGTTTGCAGCAGCAACACAGAAGTTTCCTCTGTGAGCTCTCAAACGTCTCTCTCCTGTGAACAAAGCAGTGTTCTCAGTGTCTCCAGTATAATTTTCCTGATATCAAAAAATTTTATCAAGTTTTTAAGTTTATATAAATTTGTCTGTCTACATTAAAATGCGTTGTGTCATTGCACACTTTGTTTAAACTTTGTCACGCCTGGTCTGTGGTCCAGATTTAAAATAGTTTTGCCCACAGAGGCAGATAATAATCACACACAGATAAACTCATTGGACTCTGACGTGGCTTTCAAGTGTCTTTAAATGAATGTTACGCAGATCTTCTTCACCAAATGAAAGAAATTACTTAAGAAATTAAATTTTTCATAGATAGTTATTTTTATATTGATGGATTTACTGTATAGAAACAGATTAAACAAACCCCAAACAGTGAGCACATGAATACATGATGTGTGGTAACTGGCTGTGCAATGTTGTGGTTGTTTTGTTTTTTCCATTTTTGTCCGGCACAAAAAAAAGCACCCAGGACAAGACAGCAAAATTAGATCATATGCTGGTTTTTGTCAATTACAGGCTGATAATATTACACACATGTATGAGTAAGAATTTTGATGAGTCTTATATTCAGATTAGATGACAATGACATCATTAAATGTTTAATCTCCTCCGGTTTGACGTTTCATGCTGTCGTCCTGCTGGATTACTGTGACTGTCAGCGGTTAATTCGGGAAGCTTTAACACCTTATATACATAGATTATCATAATAATGGCTAATGGATTGTTTACTGTTCATAACACTCAGAAATATAAATGTGTATCTCTAATATAGCACATAAAAAGGGTTCATGATACACAACGTGATTAAATGAGACCACTGTGGTGTGAATCGGTTAACACCCTGAGCCGAGCGCCTTGCAAGATGCTCTCTGCATGGCTTCCTGTTCAGCAATGAGTGTCGCTTGCTGTTGGCCACTGGTGCAAGTCTTTGAGCAGAAAAGCACAGATGACAAAAAAAGGTGTGAAAATACAACACACAGAGAGTGTGTGGTGTGGTGTACCATACACACTGTGCAATCATGATTTATGTTTATGTTTCTGGACGTAAGTAAAGTAAATAATCCCTTCTGTAGGGATTTATCAATTGCAACTGGTCAGCTGGTGTGTTTGCTCCATTTTTCTTGCTCCATTATCTATTTAATATCTCATGGAAATGAAAAATTCATGAATCCCCCCTTTCCCCCTCAAACGGTGACCCACAGGAATGCGTGATATGTGGTATTCCTGTTTAATCTGACTGTGTGCATTACTTCAAACACGGTTTCGAAACAATGCGCTCGAACAGATGCAGTTTCCTGTCCTGTGGTTTGGCCTGTGCAGCCTCCGCTAGAAAAAAACAGTTGTGTGTTGAAATGTAATCAGACCTGCATGTTTATACTTGATGGGTTTGACAGAGAAATGCAGCAACAATCACACTTATTATTATTATTATTATTATTATTATTATTATTATTATTATTATTATTAGCTGCAGTCAATGCTAATTAGCAAGATCGAAATTAACACAGGAACTAATCTGAATAAAGTAAGACTCTGTTTAAGCTTTGTGGTGATTATCAGCATCAGTGAACGTGAACCTGTCTTTTTAGAAATCACCTGCAGTATTTTCTTGCTGCTCTACATACAGATGTGGCTTTGCTCTCTTCAAATGGGATCGTTCAGAAAACCAGAACGAGAAGGAAATAGTATGAAGGGCTGCTCACAGTGCGACATTCTCACTAAATTTAGGTGTTGACAGTTGCAGTGGCTTTTCACACCACAACACATTCAGCTTCGGGTTTCATCATTTTTCAGCCTTCACTTTAGAAATATGTGCACAGCTTTGCAACAACACAACAGTGTTATGTAAAGTCTATTTCCAAACTGTTTTATAATATTTTCTACATTTGAGCAATATGATGGCTGACAAATTTATATCATATAATATATATTGTATATATTAATGACATCAAATATCCAAATAGGAATTCATGTTCTACACTAACTGTCTTGGCTGTCTTTAAGCATGAGGACAAAGTCATATTGTATATTTTCTAAGCAAAGACAAATAAAGCACTTACAATAAATGATAAAACATAAAACAAATATGGAATAAGCCCTCTGTGAATCTTCATCTTTGTTCCGTTCTCTTTCATGAGATTTATGTCGAGATGTTTTTGGTGGACTCAACTTGTTGGAACATTTGCAAACAGGGCCAGCTCAGTCAGATCATCAATCTGCAAGACAACATAACAGAGCAGAACAAGACATCAGTGTACATCTAATATAAAATTCCTTGGAAAAGAATAAACCACTAAAAGAAACGGAAGGAAGGAAGGAATGTCAATTCTGCAGGCACTAAGAAACTAAGTAGGGATCATCCTCTGGGCACCATGAATGTCATTGATTCTTTTAAACTATGGCCCTGTTTTTGAGCCTTCATGTGCTAATGTAATGTTCCTCATACCTTGGACATTGATGATGATTAAATGTCCCATTCCCGTGTCTCCCAGATGACACTTAGCCCTGCACTGAAATTCACCGGAGTCCTCTGGTGTCAGGTTGAGAATCTCTGTCACGACCTGCCTGCGTCTCATTGGCTCATCATAGATCGTCTCATTTACTGTGGTGTGGTACTTTCTGGGGTGACTCAGCTCAGCCTCCTGTTGAAACCATGCAACATGCAGCAGACCGCATTGCTTGAGGTCATAATGTGCGTCACATGATAGTTTGACCGATGACCCTCTGGCAGGATTGAGGGTTTTATGAGGGTAAAAGACCTGTACGGCATCATCCTCTGGAGCACAAAGGAAACAAAGAAGAACAAAAGTAGTCATTAGACAGTTTCCACGTTGTTTTGGTTTTATAAACTTGTTGATTTATCTTAGAGTCATTCAATTAGCTTTGGTTAGTATAAAATCTGGAAACTTGTCTGGCTTACTCCAAATGTAACAAAATGTACCTACGAGCACCTCTAAATATGACTAAATAACACATTATATCTATTTTGTTTATTACTTACAATTAGCAAAGATTGAAACGTCAAGCTTGCTGGGAGTTATGTGCCCAAACCTTTTCTTGTCAGGTTGCCATTTGTGCCCAAACAGAACAATCAACAATAATAAAAGACCTATGCTCCTTTACAAACCAGTGTTTTCCTACAGGAATCAGGTTTCCCGTACAAACCAAAGCTCCAAAATACTGAGTAAACAAGGGCAAAATACACAGCACAGCTTTGAAGCCACTCCTTTTGCTAGAATGTGCCATAACCTGAGCTCCACTCCCCTTTTCCTTTCAGAGAGTCTGGTATTGTATGGTATTTTACTTTCACATTTATTGGGAAGTGAAATGGCGCTGCAGCTAGACAAGGAGAAACTCTGCTGTTCCATCTGTCTGGATCTACTGAATGATCCGGTGACTATTCCCTGTGGCCACAGCTACTGCTTGAGCTGTATTGAACGCCGATGGGATGAAGAAGATCCAAAGGAAATCTACAGCTGCACTCACTGCAAGCAAACCTTCACATCGAGGCCTGTGGTGGTGAAAAGTGCTGTGATTGCTGATTTAGTGGAAGCACTGAAGATGAAGATGAGACTTCAAGCTGCTCCTGCTGATCACTACTGTGCAGGACCTGGAGATATTGCCTGTGATTTCTGCACTGGGAGGAAGCTGATAGCCCTCAAGTCCTGTCTGATGTGTCGGGTTTCTTATTGTGAGCACCACCTTCAGCCTCACTATGAATCCCCTGCCTTTGAAAAACACAAGCTGGTTGACCCCTCCACAAATCTGCAGGAGAAATTTTGCCCCCGTCATAATGAGGTGATGAAGATGTTTTGCCGCAGTGATCAGCAGGCCATATGTGTTTTGTGCTCCATGGACGAACATAAAGACCATGACATGGTGTCTGCCACAGCAGAAAGGACTGAGAAGTGGAAGGAGCTTGAGATGACTCGGCAAAAAATCCAGCAAAGGATCCAGGACAGAAAGAAAGACGTGAAGGTTCTTCAGCAGGAGATAGAGGCGATCAATCGCTCTGCTGATGAGGCAGTGAAGGGCAGTGAGAAGATTTTAACTGAGCTTGTCAGTTTCATAGAGAAAAGAAGCTTTGATGTGAAGGAACAAATCAGATCCCAGCAGAAAACTGAAGTTAGTTGGGCCAGAGAGCTTGAGGAGAAGCTGGAGAAGGAGATTGGCAAACTTAAGAGGAAGGACACTGAGCTTGAACAGCTCTCACACACTGTTGACCACACTGAATTCCTACTCAAGTATCTTTTGCTGTCAGATCTCAGTGAATCTACAGACTCACCCAGCTTAAATATCAAACCTCTTAAACACTTTGCAGATGTGATAGCAGCTGTGTCAGAGGCTCGTGATAAACTACAGGACGCTCTCAATGACGAATGGCCGAAGATCTTACTAAGAGTGACTGAGGTCGATGTTTTACTGCCACAACTAGAGCCCGAGACCAGAGATGAGTTCTTACGATATTCCCGTCAAATCACGCTGGATCCTAACACAGTTAACGCGTGGCTGTCATTATCTGAAGGGAACAGAAAAGCAACAGTAATGAGGAAAAAGCAATTACGATCTAGTCACCCAGATAGATTCACTGATTGGCTTCAGGTGCTCAGTAGAGAGAGCCTGACTGGACGCTGTTACTGGGAGGTGGAGAGAAGCACTGGAGGAGTTTCAGTCGCGGTTGCATACAAGGATATTAGCAGAACAGGGATTGAAAGCGGATTTGGAAACAATGACATGTCTTGGGCGTTAGGATGTTTCGACTTTACTTATTATTTCAGACATAACAATGTCAAAACTTTCCTCTCAGGCCCTCAGTCCTCCAGAGTTGGAGTGTACCTGGATCACAAGGCGGGAACTCTGTCCTTCTACAGCATCTCTGAAACCATGACTCTCCTCCACAAAGTCCAGACCACGTTCACTCAACCGCTCTATGCCGGATTTTTGGTTTACTGGGTCGGAGACACTGCTGAGTTTAGTAGTTTGCGCTACACTTCCTAGAGATCCTAGTCTGACAAAGTGGCTGAATTGTGATGTTTTCTTCCTTTAACATTTTGTTATTGCAGTTTGAGTTATACCCAGCTGAGTTCAGTTTTTACAGCAGCAAATGGACACACACATTGTTGCATTTCTATATTTTTGCTCCAGTATTTCATGCTATCTCTCCTTTTTTGTTACGGTCACCTCTTAAATCAATCAAAAAGAACAACAGATTACTGTAAATGTGTAAATTAAATGAATGTGGATGCTTAGATGGAAAGAGTAGGAATATAAGCTGCTGCTTTGAGGCTTTTATCAGCATTTTCAGCATAAGACACGTCCTTTAATATGCATCTGTTTCATGTGTACACCACTTATATACTGCAGCAGGTAATTTTCACCTGTAGTTCACATATTCAGTTTAAACACACCAAACGCCATCTTTTACAAAAACATACAACAAGCATTATTATTATAAATGAATCAAGAAAATGAAGATTGAGATTAGACAAAGTATTCAACACGGATCTAAAATGTAAATGCTCTTTGTACGGAAATTTACTCACCACACACGTTGAGAAATTTTCTATCATTCCAAAAATGTATAAGTCACACTATAATGATATTTAATAGGCTTTTTATATACTGTAATTAAAGCTTGGTTCCAAGAAAAGAAAATAATCTGTGTCTCTTGTCAGTTGGTCAATAGTCAGTCTATAAATGTAACTTGTATGTTCTAATAATAATATCTCATGACGTTTTCTCCCGGCAGTGACAGTATCTAGTAACTTGGTTACTCACCTTTGTCCTGTGCAGACGACACACAGAAAGTCACCAACAACAGCACTGTAGATAAAATAAGCCGAGTCATTCTCCAAACTGGAAGGTTTACTCTGAAAGATGAGCACGAGGGCCACGGCACAAGATCAAAATGGCAGAGTGAAGGTGAAAGTATCACCACACTGCTGATTTCACATCCACTGATCTGCATGTGAGCGTGTCTGCTGTTGAATGGGAGGAGGATACACATCTCTGTGCTCGGTGTTTCCATTCTGTCTGACCACTAAAACGCTTTCCTGTGATCTATAATAGATAGCGGAGTTCAAGGCCGTGCAGAGACCTGCACAATACCGCTGTAATGTGCTTATAAAGGAAGTATGAGTGAAAACATTCAAAAATGAAAAGTAGATTTTTGTAATTTTTTACCTTTTTACCACAATCACAGGGCACGTCTACACGACCGAGGGGAGATCTAAATTATTATTATAATTTTGTTTTATAGCAAAGAAGACAAAGAAGAATATGTGCAATTTCTCTGACTGTGTCACAAGATTCTGCAACGGGAAAGATTACTCTTTTTGGGGAGCTGAGTCATGTTTTTCCTCTAATCTTCAGTCAACCTGATGACAATAGCCAGAAAAAAAAAGCAAGTTGTTGCTTCCTGTTTGTCAGACGGTTATTCTGAGAAGAACAGCTCCCACGCTCAGTGTTAATCATACCAGTAACCATAAACTTAATTTATAGAGCACAAAACAAGGTTACAAACTGCTTTATGAGGTCAAAACATGAGATTTCAAACAAAATCACACAAAAATACACTAAAGATAAGACCAACATCGATAATCATAAAACACATGCTGGAGTGTGGGTAACATTAATGTTTAAGCTTTAAAATATAGAAGTTTTGAGCAGATGTTAAGGATGAGATGTTGCTGATGTTATTGTTATATTATTTACTTATATATTCTTCACTTATTTTAATCTGTTTTCTGGTTGCTTTAACAACAACTTCTTTTTTTTGTGACACAGCTGTTATTGCGAAATTCATGACCATAGATGGGCACTAATAACTTTATATAAGCACACCCATACCACACCAGAAAGGCAGCCCGCGACTAGAGACGCAGCGTATTTTACAGGACTGCACATCGCTGTCTCTTAATAGGCAATTCAACAGGATCTCCTGTCAAACAGAATGGACATCGAAGACTACGTCAATGAACCAGGCGTTGCAAGGAGGAATATTTTGGCGAACACGGAAAATTCACATTCAGGTAAGAACTTTTTTTTCTTTTACTTAATGGTTGTTTCAGTTTTCTCTTTAATTTTAGGTTTGCAGAATTACTAATGAGGCCTCTGACCTTTTACATTACTTATTTAATGAAGGCAGTTGATTATAAACTTCTACAAAATCAAATCAAAAATCACTAAAACTGAAGTATTGTGATGTTGTGGAGGATCCTTAGCTCACAAATCACGCTACACAGTCACATATCACATATATGTACGTGTGTTTTGTCCTATAGGACTGTCGAAAGTCATCTTGGTGGTTGGGATAAGCTTCTGTCTGCTGTGCATCATACAGGCAGTTCTTAATGTTACTCTTCGGCTCCATGGAGGTGTGTATCATTCCTGCGCCTTCCAAAACCAATTAAAAAAGCTTTGAGTACAGGAAATGTAGTTGGCGTCTTCCACTCAGTGACTTGAATTGTTTGAGCACCACAGGAAGCAAATGCAGCAGCAAATCCCCTCATGTACGTCTATTTTTCTCCTCCAGAGAAGTTTTAGGAATCCTGCTGTGAAAGCTTTCAAAGCTTTAACGGCATCCTCTGTTTGTATTTTTGGACTCCGTCAAAATAAAAGTTTTAGTTCTGTCTTTTTCCTTCCTTCCCAGACGGCTTTTGTAACAAATCTGACATCATGGACTCTGCGAAGGTTTCCCTGGTAAGTGCTGACATCAGCGCTAGAGAAAGACCAACCGGTAAAGAAAAATGGAGTTATGTTGGAATAACCTCAACCTGAGCAGATATAATGAGATGCTAAACAACCAGCGCAGCAAACTACAATAAAAATACTGAATTTATTAATTTCTTGTTTGGTTTGTTTTTGTTGTTATTCTATTATGAAATGAAACCAGCTAGAAGAACGCATAAAGGAACTTCAGGCTGAAAACGATAGACTCTCAGGTGAGTTGTTGTTTTTAGCTTTTTCAGAGATTCCCTTTGTCAATTTGTCAGACATTTTCTTCCACGTACTTTGTCCTGCCCTTCCCCGTCGTGTCATTTCATGTCGCGTCTCGTCTTCTCTTCCTTCTTGTGCCTCATTTTCCGAGCAGGAAAGAACCAAACCTGTCCCCAGAAATGGATACAATACATGTCCAGCTGTTACCAGCTGTCCGCCAGGCAAGACCGCTGGTGGTATGCCAAAGACGACTGTGTGGAGAAAGGAGCTAATTTGGTGATTATAGACAATGAAAGAGAAGAGGTATTTAGAATTTTAAAATACATTTCCACATCTTGCTTTTCAAGGATAAACACAGACGTATCTTGATGACCTTGTGAATCACTTTTTAGCAAAGCATATCATAATCAAATGTACATTTCAACAGGAGGCTATCCATGCTCTTGGAGATTTGGTCGTGTGGATCGGCTTGAAAGCTGAAAACATCCAGGGCTTATGGAAATGGAAGTGGGTGGACGGACGTCAACTGAACTATGAGTAAGGCTTTTTGAATTTTCCTAAAGTGTTAAGAATGAAATGATTATCATGATGTTTCAAAAACCATGACCCGGTAGCCCACCTGATAGAGCGCACTGTCCCAAGGTCCATGTGTAGGTCCTTCACCACATGTGCCATCTATCACATTACACATTTGACTCATTGCTAATATAAAATGAATTTGATTAGAGCAACTTTAAAGCTTTAAAACTTATGACAGAAGGAGAGATGAACTGAAGTCATCAAGTTTAAGTTTTTAACTTGCCGTGGACGATAATGCCACTTGAACACATACTTTAAGTTTGATGTAGATCGATGATACTGATGCTGTGATGTGATGAAATGTTGTCCGGTCTTTGCAGAAAAATGATTAAGCAGCCTCCGTTTGAACACGGAAATCCTCAAACCTGTGTCTTTTCTCGACAATCCCCGTCTGGACTCGTCAACTGGTACCATGACGTCTGTTCAAGCAAACTCCACTGGGTGTGTCAGAAGAAGCTAAAGTGATATAGGACCTCCATCAAAACACTGATATGACAAACATGAAGTCACTTTTTTTTTTTTTTACATTTTGTTGGCTTTAATGTGTTTTTACCATAATAATCTTTAAGGTTGTTTAGCCAGAAACTCGATCTTTAAAGTGTTTTAACTCTGCTCTCTACTCTACTAAAGAAATGTCAGTCGAAAGAGTCTCTAAACATCTTTAAAAATAAACTCCTTTAAATTGTCTGCTGGTGTATTTGAGTGTCTGTCATGCCCACATAAATATTAAATTGCAGCGAGCCAGAAGAAGATGAGAGTAGGACGATAAAACATAAGAAAATTAAACTTCTGCTACATGATATTAAAAACACAACAATGAGCCCTAAATCAGTAGTTTCTAGACTTTGCCCGGGAATCGCTGAGGAGAGGGGAGCTACTACATCTTAGATTAGGGACACATATTAGGGCGAATGGTGGTTTACACCCTGGACGAGTCACTAATTCATCACAGGGCACATCGAAACTGAAGAAAGCTTCATACATTGTAAAAATGGAGAAGATATTGAGGGTGGTGTGTCTCTTCCTCGTTCCTGTATAAACCCCTCTGTACATTTCTAGATAACAGCAACACCGTTAGATGACAGCAGTCAAACAAGAAGCGTGTTGAAGTTAAACTATGTATTATCTTATTAGTTTAAATATTCAAGTGCATCTTTGTAGAAAGCAGAAGTAAAAACGCAGAACCTTAAAATAGTCTTAATGCAGGATGTGACATCAGACAGGAAGTCAAATAGTGTGACTGTGTAGGATTGGAGTGGAGTGGAGTTGAGTCTATATGTGTGTGTGGGTGCTGTTTTTAGAAGATCTATTTAACTTCATTTTTTATTTAGTTTTCCTTAACAACACTAACAAATATATACTGACAACAGCTCTTTCCCTTTCAATTCAGTCAATCAGTCAATCAATAAATCAGTTTATTGATCACATATAATCATACAGGTGCAATCATAGTTAAAATGTAAACAGAGAATGTATCAAAAGATAGTAACAAGAACAGAAAAACATAATAAATAATAATATTTTTCATGTAAGTAGTGTGAGAATAAATAAAAGTAATCTTAATGGAATAAAAAAGTATTAATAATAGTAATAATTATAATAATAATAAGAATAATAACAGTATTTTCAGGTGTATTTTAAGATGTATTAAGCAAATACAACATAAAAGGGAGGGAAGAAAGTATAAATACTACTATATTACTAAGTGTATTTATAGACCATATAAACAAAAGATAACAACAATAATAATAGTGATTGTCCTCTTCAAAGTACAGGCACAATGTTTATGTTTAGAAAAGTTGATGTGATAGAGAGAATATTAGAGATATATCTCATTGCATTAATAAACCTTAATGAGTGTGTAATATGCTTCGTTTGATACAGGACTCAAACTTTTTACGTGTTTTACGTCTAACAGTTACTTAGTTACACGTATACACTGCGCTTTCAAGAAAGTTTTTAGCTCTAAGTACCTAAAGAAATACGTCCAGTCATTTTTACAGCTGATCAAGTGCCTGATATTCTGAAGTGGTGCAGATAAACCGTACAACTTTCAGGCTTTTGCAACATTTAGCTGGTGTATTTTTGAACGGAGGAAGCAGGAAGGCACTCTTCCCCTGTAAGAACTATTTTCTTTTCGTCCATGATGTCACAGTCTGCGGGTATGTGCTGTGAGTTACAGCCAACATCCTCTGCTGCTGCTGCTGCTTTGTAGCAATGCCTTCACTGATGATTCATGCAAAAAGGGCCCATTTGTGGTGAATCTGCAGCACGTTAAATGTGTTTATAAGTCAGAGATACAGAGCTTGGTGGAGCTTGGTAAGTTGTCGAAAGTATCAAGTCAGTCATTAGTGTTCTTGAAGGAATCCTTTGTCTGCACTAATTAACAGAGCATAACAGGAAAAAATCTTGAGTGCATCTGAGCCGAAATCAAAACAAAAGCTGAAAGCAGCTAAAGTTGGCTGAAACAACCTTTAATGTAGCATCACAACTGTAAACAAGAGTCTACAGGTGTGCTAGCAGCTCTGTGAGGCTAACATGATCACAGTGACAGTACTAACCAACACCAATGTTTATCACCGTCTATTTCTTATAACACATTTACAAACCAGGACCACATGTTCATGCACCATTAACGTTTTCATTGTTGGTGCGTTGGTGCGCTTATGTTTATGTAAACAGAACTATCTAATTTGACTTCCTGGTGCCACTTCTATTTTAAGTGAGAAGTTGTTATTGACTCATCATCTAGTATTCTTTTGAGGATTTGTAACGCCTCTGCGTCGGCTGCAACAGTTTGTAGTCATTTGCAGTTTATTGCATGGGAGGGGGGGGGGTTCTGTGTCATTTTGTCCCTGGAAGTTTCTGCATCATGTTCATCGTCCTTGCAGAATGTCAGAACAGTAAACTTAAATACAAAATGTGGAAAGTTGTCAAATATTGCAAATCACTGAGGCATGTAAATTTACCTTTACCGGACACAGAAGTCACTTGTAATTTTAAAGCATCCTAACAGTGTCAACATGTAAATGATTAAATTTATGAATTTTAGTTATATGTAATATACAGATGATGCCAATGATTGTTCAGATAAGCTACTAAGTGTCCTGCTTTCGCTATTTTCATTTTCTTATAGCAGACCGGAACTTTTGCATCGACTTGTTTTGTATGAACATCCTTTTTTAAATTTGTGGTCAGTGACGACTGTCACAAGTGTTGCATTGCATCATAATCACCTGGCATAAATAGGTTCAGATAAACTTACACCTCCTCACACAAACACCAGAAGGGCAGGTGACAGACGCAATTTTTTTTGAAGACTGTAGCTGTGAGAAGAATGGAGGTAGAACCGTACATGAATGTATCATGTACTGATGAACGAAACAACGGAGAGGAGCCAAAACGATACTGTCATTCAGGTGAGAATATGTTCAACAAGTGTTTTTGTTTTGAAAAAAAAAAGAACATGTGATGAAATGAAAAAGTTAGTTTTCAAAGAGATTTAAAAGAAGTAACAGCCTGTCTGATCTCCTTCAGCAGCTAATAAGCTAATAAATCCATACATTTAAAATAATTAATATAAATTGCAAGCAGAGACACAGCTTGATAGAATCTTAATGACTGAATTATGGTGGGTGGGATGTGTGTGTTTTTTTTTTCTACTTTCAGGAAGGTCAAAAATCTTCGGGTTGGTTGGAATCAGCTTTCTCCTGCTGTGCATTATACAGTTCATTCTCGGTGCTACACTTTGGCCACAAACAGGTGAGTAGGAGCCCCAACGTTCAGCATTACACCACATACACAAACACACCAGCTAAAGAATAATAATATACTAATAAACCCAAGACAAGCAAGAGAAAATGTAAATATAAAAGTAAAGACATCCACCAGAAAATGTTGCAAGACTTCTTAAAAAACACATAAAACAACTGACAAACCTGCAGCCAGTGTGATCTATTACTGTACAGTACATAGCATTGTAATAGCTAGCACAGCCAATAGTGGTCAGCTTGCAGATGGCTGCTTCAGTTGGTCTGCCTCCAGTCTTTATGCTAAGCTAAGCTAATCACCTCCTGGATTCTAATTCAGTAGTCTACTAACAGATGTCAAAGGGGTATTGATCTCTTCATCTGACTCTAAATATGTGCATTTCCCAAACAAACAGAACTATTCTTGTGTAAAACACCCAAAACCACAATCTCTGTTTCCCTTCCATCTAGATGAATGTTTTAACAGGACCGACAACAGCTCAACTAACAATTGCATCAGAGACCTGATTTTAGAGAGAGACGAACTGCTTCAAGAGAGAAATCAACTGCTTCAAGAGAGAGACAAACTGAATCAAGAGAAAGATCAGCTTCTCCAAGAGAAAGACAAACTGAGTCAAGAGAACAATCGACTCCTCCAAGAGAGAGACAAACTGAGTCAAGAGAAAGATCGACTCCTCCAAAGGAAAGACAAACTGAGTCAGAAGAAAAATCGACTCCTCCAAGAGAAAGACAAACTGAGTCAAGAGAAAGATCGACTCCTCCAAGAGAGAGATGAAGTGAGTCAAGAGAACGATCGACTCCTCCAAGAGAGAGACAAACTGAGTCAAGAGAACGATCGACTCCTCCAAGAGAGAGATGAAGTGAGTCAAGAGAAAGATCGACTCCTCCAAGAGAGAGACAAACTGAGTCAAGAGAAAGTTCGACTCCTCCAAAGGAAAGACAAACTGAGTCAGAAGAAAAATCGACTCCTCCAAGAGAAAGACAAACTGAGTCAAGAGAAAAATCGACTCCTCCAAGAGAGAGACAAACTGAGTCAAGAGAAAGATCGACTCCTCCAAGAGAGAGACAAACTGAATCAAGAGAAAGATCGACTCCTTCAAGAGAGAGACGAAGTGAGTCAAGAGAAAGATCGACTCCTCCAAGAGAGAGACAAACTGAGTCAAGAGAAAGTTCGACTCCTCCAAGAGAGAGACAAACTGAGTCAAGAAAAAGATCGACTCCTCCAAAGGAAAGACAAACTGAGTCAAGAGAAAGATCGACTGACCCAGAAAATGAAAATGCTAGAGGACAGTAACAGGCAGCTGACCAGAAACAACGATATGCTAAATGAGAAGATCAGGAAACTACACAAGCGAATACAGGAACTTGAGACAAAAGAAATTGGTGAGAGAGTTTAATTTTCAGAACCTTTATTTATTCATATATTGCTTGCCATGCAGACTTCTTGATGGTATCAATATGTATAATGATGTAATATGAAATGCTGGGCACCATTCATGTTTTTGTCTTCATTTCTGGTTAGATCTAATACTTAACAACCCATTTTATAATGTTTCATGGACAAACAACGTTGAACCTTGAACGCCAGTTTACTGTTTGTCTGATGGATTGGCGCAAACTTCTGTCCAGACATTAATGGTTCCTAGCTGATAACTGTCTTTGGTCTTTGATCCTGCATCGTATTTTTCAGAGCAGCCATGATCTTTTACAGCTGTCATAAATTTCATGTTTTGTAAAATAACATTTTTTTTCCCGCTCAATTTTAAAGGAAGACCAAACCGCTGTCCCCCGGGATGGCAGGCGTTCATGTCCTCCTGTTACCAGCTTTCCTCTACGATAAACACCTGGAATTATGCCTACAGTGACTGCAAGTCGAAAGGAGCTCATTTGGTGACTATAAGTAATGTAATGGAAAAGGTATTTGAAACTTTTCTTTAACCTATTAACCAAATATATTATATAAGACTGCAGCCAGATCACTTGGTTGACCTAACTAACAGCAGTTCTTCCCCAACAGAGATTTGTCCGTACTTTTGGATATAAACTCAGAATGTGGGTGGGCGCACTGACAACAAGGTAAGGCTTTTGTTGTGTTTATTTATGAAAGGATGATCTTGTATAGTTTCATATTGATGTCTAGGTCTGGGTATGGGTATGGCCAGTACCCTTAAAGTGACGCTAATATAAAGTTTCCCATGCTTGATGTGGTGCTTTATCATGTTCTTTGTATTTAGCGAGGACCAATCACATTAAATGGAAGAACATTGGCGGTGATGCTGCCACACCATACAAATTTTTTTTTGTAAGATTTCGGTACAAAAAGGATCAATGACATATTGAAATTTAGTCACTGAAATTGTATTGAAACAACAGATGTGTAACTTATGTTACTACCTCTAAAAACCCAAATTTACTCAAGATTTTTTTTGTATTTGACCTGCAAATCACTAAATAAATGCTTACTGGGTGATTCTAGAGAGATTTATTTGGGTTCAATAGCAGCAGGTATATAAGTGGATGGATTGGTGCCTGAAAGGACACAAAGTAAAAACACTTGCCTACCCAACTAACAATCAAAAAATCAAACAAGCATTTGAGATGTTGTTGTGTCTTTTGTAATGAATTTCCAATTAGCGTAGTCAACCCAGAAATGTCTGACACTGATCCATCCTCACCAAATTCACTAAAACAGTGTTTTCTGTTGTTTTTTAGATTTCAGGGTTATGGTTGTCGATCTGTCGACCCGTCACACACTTCCTTGGTCCTGGATCACTGTTGCGAGCATAAGTATTGGATGTGTGAGAAGAACTGTTACACCGGCTCTAACCTTCAGTAACACTCAAACAACAAACACATCTGCAATCAGCCTCTCTCCTCTGTCACACAAACCAAATCGATACTTTTATTTGTTACAGTTGTCTCATCCTAAGTCCCGACCCTTTTTGCTCTGTGCTCCAGTAACAGTCGAGCAAACCTTGATCAGCTTTCTCCTTTCCTGTACTTAGACATGCTTATATACTATTTATACGCTCAAAGTTATGTTAGCAAAACATTATTCAACTACCTTACTAATGTGACTAATGTGACTTTTATTTTTTAACCATCTTCAAAATGTGGTTGTCCTTCCGACATTGATGAGCTAGCATGTAGCATATCTGAGTACAGAAAAGAAGAAAGTTGACCAAGGTCGGCAGCAGCACCGAGGACTTTCCAGACTTAAGACTGGAATCATCGATTTTATATCGTAATGACTTGTTTATTTTAATGCACCTGTATAATTTTATGATTAGGCCTGCTGTGTGCTTTGTACTATGTTAAAACATCTAATCTCCATCTAATTTCTATTTTTATGACTATTTGCTTGATTTGTTCTAACGCTGCTTAAAAGAAGTTGTGACTTATAACTGTATCAACACACTTTGGCAGGTATCAGCTGAAATGTTTGCTTACTTTTCTGAATTATTAAAGAATAACTGTACTGTTTGTACTTTTTTTTTTTGTTGCTCAGAATAAAAACCAGTAGAACTTGCCTGCCTATGATAGAGTCATTAAAGGACGCTGTATACCACCGAATTACAGGACTGAAATTCAGTTTGTTTCTCAAGCCATATAGTTCATAATACATATTAATCTCCAAATAACTTGTGTCAGCAAAACCAAATGAGACCCTTCAGTCTTAGAGGACTTTGTGCAAATAAATGACTTGTACCGATCCCTGGTTACCACTAGAGGATGGTATTCTGATATTTTTTGGCGTATAAAGAACTCAGCAATAGAGTCATGTTTTGTTTCTGAACCCTTCATGTTAATTAAATGTATTTTTATGATAATGAAAACAGAAATGTAACTCTTTGGAAATGCTTTGCAGTGTTTAAGCCAAGCCATGTTTTAATATAGCAATAAAATTAGCCTTGACCTTGAAATATATTGACACTGTTGGGTGTAAACCTTGAAGATGTACACAGCTTTACTGCTTCATTTCTCTAAGGAGACTAAAGGTGTTATATCTGGATCTATCTACTGCACAACAAAATGTTCTCTGCACAATATTACTGACAGTCTCTGATCACTACATTACATGATAAAGTGAATCGTGTACGTCATCGGAGCTCATTGTATCCCGTCATTTGCAGATATGATATGGATAAGAACAAGTTCTCACCGATTTATCTCAGAAGGAACGAAGACGAATGAGTACTGAGCAGCCAAAGTAGTTTAAAGTCAAAGTTTATGTTGATTATGTCATTATTCCCTGTTACTAGACTATAGGGTCTTAAAATAGATAAACCATCTTAACCATCTAAAAAGTTCTTCATGAAACAAGTCAACAGTTCAGGTCTGATTATTCCAAGTAATACAAGATGTTACACTGAAGGATATAAGCCTAATCCTGGACATCCATATCCTTGAGTCCCGGTCAGGTACAGATGGTATAGGTCAGGGCCTGCTGTTCCTCCATGATTCCTGTGAATCATTTTGGAATGTTTACACCAGCGTACAATGCAATAACACAGGATGCTCTCAATAAAATATTTGTAAAATATGTAAGAATTCCGTTATCAACATTAAAAAAAAGTTCAAAAGTAAATAGAGGAAGCTGTAAGTTTCTCTGGATAGGTTTAGCTAAGTATTACATAAATGTACTGAGTATTGTTGCATCCTGAGCCACTGTTTGTGAACTGTCCCTGAAAAGAAGAGAACGTCCCAGTTCCTCATCCTGTCGTGAGGAAGCAGCAGGCACGGTGCCAGGATTTTTTTCTCCCGGGGCTAAGGGGGGGCTTGACTGATACATGGAGGTGCTAAGAAAATAATAACTTTTTATGACTTCACTTACTTTATAAGGAGGTTCATGCCACGTCCTGCTGTGCATTCGTTACAGTGTAACGGATTAAATGTCACATCACATCAAATGTATCACAACCAGTCTATGATCACAACGTCAGGAAAAAAGGTTTTATAGGAGAGCATGTGTCTGTTGTGGTCTTCGCTTTCTTCTACGTGCACTCTTTTTTTCCTGATCACAAAACGATCCATTGTAAGTAATGGACTGTAGGCTAGCTAGCCTTAGCCTAACACGCGAATATAAACAAAAGACCCTAACCCCCCACCTCCTCCCCTCACACATGCAGGTTATAGCGTACACCAATCAATGGAGTACAAGCGCAGCACAAACAAGCAGGGACTGGATTGAAACAGAACGGCTACTTTTGAACTTTGTTTGTGTTTTTTAACTTTAAAAAAAACAATATTTTGATATATATATATTTAAAATATAAAATAAAATGCTTGAGGGGGGTTAGGGTTGGGCTACACAGATTTTTGACAGGGCTATAGCCCCCCCTAGCCCCAGTGTAGAGCCGTCCCTGGGAAGCAGAGAGGAAGTCGAAGGGAGAGGTCAGCTGTATGACCTTGCATCAAGGTCTCCCTCATGTACCTCTGCCTCCGTGCTGTCATGCTGTTATGTAACATCCTGAGCAGTTCACATCCTCGTGATGTAGAATCCATGGCTCTCCATCTCATCTCTCAACATTACTGAATGTTGGTTTCTGGTAGCCATGACCACAGTTTTCAACACGACACCTGTGGAACCTGCAGAAGACCCCATTCCTGCTCGCTGTGACTCGTTCTCTTGAAGACGCCCCTCCAGATTTGATGTTCTGATGTTCTTCAGATGTTCTGCAGGATTTTCCAACATTGAATTAAGTTTTTACCTGAAGGCACACACATGTAGAACAGCCAATATTTTTCTGGTGCTTCTTTAATTGGATCACCTTGATGTGCCCTCTTCTTCTGGTTTCACCACTGGAGAATTGGCGCCACCTAATGCTTTACTCGTGAACTCACTAACCAATAGTCACACAATGGTAGTGGATGGAAACTCTTTGGAATTACTCAGAATTCAGTTCAAATTTATGAAACATTTGGGTGGAAACTCCACAACTGTGTCATTAGGATCATGAGGAATCATCATCTGGCTGGTTGTTGTTGAGCAATCTTGCTCTAGTCAAGTAACTGTTTGACCAATATGTGAATTTCATTTATTTTGAATATGATAGAGTGTTTATACCTTGGAGAAATATGAATTTAATGTCTGGATTCTTTCTTCACTGTCTACCAATAACAAGAGATTAATTAATAACTGAAAGAGTGTGCTGTCTGTTTGGAAGTTAAAGTCAGTTTTCTGTGTAACACCAGATTGTTGGGGTTAAACTACTACTATCAAATTTGGCACCTTTCCCTCTCAACTATCCAGGCATTTAGCTGACACTCTTATCCAGAGCCACTCACAACGAGGGCCTCAGGAGAGTAAGCTTAAATGAATTTAGACAAATGCAATCTGCTTCTCTCCTGCTGTGAATACAGCCGGTGTCTGACCGCCATGTATAACACACAACACATTGTCAGCGGTCAACACTGAGTTACATTCGCAGTTTAGCCATTTAGGTGACGCTCTTATCCAGAGTTACTCACAATGAGTGCAGGAGCAGCAGGAGCATGGCTTACTTAGATCACTAACATTACAAGGCAGACATCAGTGTGATGAGATAAATCAAACGAGGAGACGGTGGAGACGGTGCCGGGTACAAAAGGGCAACTTTCACAGTGGAAGCATGTCTTTTATCAGGACAAAAGCTCCATGTTTTCAGTGGATATCAGGAATCTGCTGACGATGTTCTGTCCTGGCAAGTCCGCATGAGGGCTGGAATATTTCAGATATTTTGAAAATTACATCTATGTGTCGTATTCTGTGATATAAATGTCATATCTCACTTTGTTTTTCTTTTCTTTTTATTTTGTGGAGTTGTTAAGTACACCCAGTATTCTATTTTTTATCACTTTATAGTCTGTATGTAACATTAAATAATCAGTTAGACCTAATGATCTACACCCAGGCTGATATAAGATCTTTCTATACTTAACTTCCTTTGGTATTTTTTTTTTTATTGTTGGTTGTTAAAGTTTGAACTTGTGAAGTTATTAGTTATTATTATTTCTCGTACTTTCCAACCAGGTTTTCTGTTTTTTTCTACTCTTGAAGACAAAGTCACAACCTGTGTCCATCCCCCATCCACTTCAGTCCAGATGACGAATTTGTGGGGTGATGATACCTTCATTACAAACATGCTCTCTTAATGCGTAGCTCAGTATTGTTCCTGCAAAGCTCTCTTACATAGTCTCGAATCTGGACAATTATTGTTCTATCAGTTGGTTTTATTCATATATTTAAAAATCAACATTCATGCGTGTAATTATGGTTGTCCCAGTAACCAAATATATTTTCCATACATCTATGTCATTTTACTTTGTGAAGACAAATCCTCTGTCTGGAGTAGCAATATATCACGATGACAGTAAACTAATAGACACACACACACACACACACACACACACAGTCAGTAAGCCTGCGCTGTGACCGAGGATTAGGATCGGGGAGAGGACACTGCAGTCTGTTTCTTCCTCTTTTTAAAGGATTTGACATATCCTGTTATTCAGACAAATCACCAGCAGCCGAAGGAGACACAGAACATGCTGACGTGACTCTGGATATCCTTCAGGCTTCACAGGGCGTCGGTGGTCTTTTTTAGGCGTACTGGGTTGCAGCCCTGCAGGGAGTGGTGAGAGTAGATATGACATGTCAGCATATCTTCACCTTCAGTGTGTTAATTGATAAATATATTTGTGTTTACCAAAAACACCAAGAGCCGGGATGAAACAAGTGTTACAATGAAGAGGCCCTTTAAGTAGGTAGATTACAGCTTTTGGCAGCCTTGTGTCTATCTTTCTAAACTACATGAAGATCAAACAAGCTTGGTCAACATTTTGCAGATTGCCACCCCCTCACCTCACCCTCACTTCCCTCGCAAAAGGCTGTACTGTGAGCCCGTAGTTTAGTTTGTTCATTCTGGCCTACCATAGAAATGTTAGCAACGTTAGAAGGTTACTTCTAGTTTCTTTTTTATCTCATCACATGGTCTATTCTTTAGTGCCTAAGTATCTAGATGGTTTCGATCTGAGTTGCTCCTTGAGGTAAGAAGCAGGCACATTGTGTTGATTTTTACAATAATATCATGTCGTTTAAATCTCGGTGCTTTCAGTCCGTTCTCCTCCAGTGGGCAGGAGGAATGAAAACAAAGGATGTAATGGATGATGCTTCTACATATCTGAAATATTTTGAGAGCGATATGAATGTTTTGTGTTCTTTTGGACAGCAGATGATACGGTTGTTGAATATGATGCAGGATCCAGTCTGGCTGTCAACATTAAAAGTACAGTCATACAGATAGTTTCAATTTTATGTGCCAGATTTTGTGATTATGTGTCCTTCAAAATAAATCCAGAGATCTCACTATGAACTGCTGCTCAATCGCAACATTTCAGGTTGGATTTCAGTGACTTTGATGACACAAAATAAAAAGCTAGATATGGTTTATAGCATAAAAACAGGAAAGGGAGTGGAGTTTACATGCCTATCAACTGCTAGGGAAAAACAGCAGGGTTCATCGGGGGCAAATTTTTACATCTATAATCTTTTGAGGTCAACAGACAAGCTTTTGTTTAAAGACAAATTATTCTGGGAAACTGTTAATATCATTAACTGCTGCTAAAATTAGCAGTCAAACAGTATCTGAGAACAATAGAGGCTAGTTTGACCATAGTGAATACAGTACAGAGGTGAGTTACTTGCAGGGTAACACAACACATGTATCATACAAGTAACAGGAACCAATTCAAGTCTCCATAAAATATGAT
Source organism: Protonibea diacanthus (assembly GCA_028641955.1). Lineage (NCBI taxonomy): Eukaryota > Metazoa > Chordata > Actinopteri > Sciaenidae > Protonibea > Protonibea diacanthus. Next base: position 24,577,238 of record CM053983.1, on the reverse strand, counting down.
CCAGTTTAACCAAAATCAGTAAGTATGAATACCTCAGGCTGAATAAGTCATCAACATTTTTTAATAGTTTAATAGGACTAGGTACTGGCATGTAGCGCTTTGCATAGATGATAAAAAAAACTTTACAGAACTTGGCTAGCAGGACTAAAAATCAGAATTAAAAGTCATGTTTGGTTACAGCTGAAGGAAAAAAAGTCGTCAATTAACGTTTATTTAAGTAAATCTGTATAATATATCGTCCCGGTGTGCTTCCCCGCTGTGAGGCACTGTTAACCTCTCATACAGCCGCGCTGAAGGGGGCGTTCCCGGTCTGAGGCAGAGCTCCGGTCATTTCAGCTCCGGGCTCAGTCAGTGAGGAGACAGAGCCGAGAGAGGAGGGACGCTGCTGCTTCCGCTGCTGCTACTGGAGGATACAAGCCAGGATGTTCCTCTTCGACAAAGCCTCCGTTTAAAGCACGTACGTTCAACCTGCGGGGGACAAAGGCACGGCTCGTGACTCTAACTGACGTGCGGTGACCGGCTGACACAGATGAGTGCGTGGCCTCTCTGAGTCCGGTAGTAAAACGTCTGTCTTTGTTCGGCTGTGACATCTTCACCTCCACCATGGATCATTTAGAGAAGGAGCACAGGTCAGACGACGAGACGGAGTATGAGGACGAGGAGGTGGACCCCAGAATCCAGGTAACTCACCTGTTCATCGGTTCATTGTGTGTCTGCACGCCGCTGTAACGTTAGCTAACCTGGAACAAAGTCGTAGCACGGTGCTGCTGCCTCCTGTGCACTCTCTGAGAGATATGCATGTTTAATATTTAAAATATAACCAACACCTGTTCAGTTTGCACCTTTTATATCTGAAATAATCCGCGCAGCTGTGACAGTTTGTGAAGAAACTGGCTAACCTCATGCAGATATGTGAGGAAGATCATCCAGACCACGGTGGTGTCATTATAATACAAACATGGTGCATTATGAGCTCAGAGCTCCAATGTTGTGGAATAAAGTCTGAAATATTATTTATTTAATTATCTTATTTAACACAGCATTAAAGATTAGTTGAAAATGTGTATTTATGCAGAGCTTTTCAAAATAAAGTTACAGCCTGTCATCAAAGTAGACGAAGACACAATAACTGATGTCAAAAGAGCAGACAGACTTCTGATCAAAGGTTTTCAGAAATTGTGTTAAAAAAATACAACTAATTATCCTAATTAAAATGAGTCACAGATCACAGACTGAAGGCACGTCTTTAATTTACGTCTTTAAACAACCCAGAAGCTGTAATGATGACTATTTGTCAGTGGCTTAAAATGATGAATTTATTATCTGCCCATTAATAGACCTTTAAAGAATGCTGATATGGAGTATTGTTAGTGGAAGGTTTCCTCATACAGTGCCTGTGATCTGTGAAGTGAGTGAAAGTAGTTCTCACCTACAGTGATTGCATTAATTCATATTTTCAGTTAATTGAGTGTTTCCCACCTTTCTGATCACTTAAAATAAAGGAATATCTTCCTGAGTCCCCTCGTTATAGTTTGAATTTATCAACCGCTTATGATGAGCTCAGCCTATGAAGGTTTTTCCTCCTTGTTTTATTTGAAATATTTTTAGAGCCTTAAAAGTTATCAATAAAAGAAAACAAAGAAATTCAGAGAGCTAGGATTGGAGAAAGAATGCTGGGGTCCTGCCGCCCATTTAATTCATTATTCAGCTCAAAAAAGGCTCCTTCACACCTCCCCATAGCCTTAAGTGTGTTTGCAGAAGAAATAAGGATGCACCGATTTGATCCGTCAGTTTGCTATTGAGGCGACTTGTCCAGGGTGTATGTTTAACTCACAGTTTATGAATATCATGTCATGTGTTAATCTTGATTTGTTCCAGATGTTGCTCATCCCTCCTGCTGTACCACATATTCTGTCACATTCCTTTCTCTTCCCTCTCTCCACGTTGCTTAATCTCCCCGTCTCTCCCTCTTTTTCAGGGGGAGCTGGAGAAACTCAACCAATCCACGGATGACATCAACAGATGTGAGACGGAGCTGGAGGTCAGTCTATAGACACACACACACACACACACACACACAAGGAGTATGTGTTTTTAATGCAGGTTATCTGTGTTGCTCGAGCAGTGTATCAGTTTTTACCCATTTGACTGATGGAGCTCGTAATCACGCACACATAAGCACTGTCAGGAGATAAGACCTCACATCTTCTGTCCACCTCAGGTGTTGACTGACAGGCTGTGAAACCGTCCCGTCAGTTTAAGTGTGTGCAGATGCAGCAGTTTTGGTCTGAGTTACAGCCGGACCTTTGCTTCTTCTTCAGGCCAAAGCTTTTCACATTTTGGTCTGTCAGCGACTTTAAACATGCAAGAATTTAGCCTCTATGTAGTCTGTGAGCTCTGACATAATGTGATGCAATAAACTCATTTGGGTCTTTACAGGGATTTTACTGACAGCTTGCAGAGTCTTGTAAATGACTTGTGCATAAAGAAATGGACTCTTATGGAGGCTAATAAATCTAGCAACTCGCTTGCCAAATCGGGCAACTGATAGCTAAGAACTGAGTCACCTTGCCTCCTCCTCAACTCTGCTGAGAGGTGTAGTGACTTGCAGGAAAATGGTGGTGGGTAAAGCCAAAGTTTATCCTGGAAACAGGAGTTTAGTTGGCACCGTTAGAGGATGTGGGTAAAGCTCCAATGATGTGTTGTGCAGTTTGATGATGAAGTTTGAGAAGCACAAATTTAAGTTGCATAACCGATCTTTGAATTCCACTGAAACCCAGTAAAGTCTGATGGCTTACATTTATGTAGGTCAGCAATATGCAGCTTTATAGAGGTGAAAGTCCAAAGCCTTGTCTTGCTCCTCCACGGTTTGATGACATGGTGGTAGTGAAGCAGTTGAAGCAGCTGAGAGGTTGAAGTGAACAGAAGTTAATTATTTTGGGTCTGTGCAGTTTTCTTTAATTGTAAAGGACAGATTTATTATTTGGCATGTAAGTGTTGACCTGAGACTTTTGTCAGGAAACAGAAACGTGAGAATGGTTTGGGTTTGATAGCACGAGCATGATGTTGACAGCCTGAGAAATGAGATGAGCGGCAAATAATGATTATTTTCATCTATTAATGAAAATGCACAAATGCTGATAGAGCGTGAGCCCCCTGTACCAAGGCTGAAGTCCTTACCCCCAAGTTAAACCCATTTTCACCTCTCCTGTGGATACCTGTCCACGTGCCCGATGTATTCGACTCTCGGTCGATTGTTAAACCTTGACTGATTTATGTTTCTGCCCTTTCTTTATAACTTCACGGACTACAAATTCAAGTCAAGTTGTTTTTATGTCTGACAAAGACGTCCACTGTTCAGGATTATAACCGTCTACTGTCAGAGGACCGTCTACTGTCGGCGGAGAGGGGGGGACATGGCGGTCACGGCACAGTCAAAAATCAAAACAGCAGCCGCTGGATGTTTTGTTGGACTTGTTGAGATGATTGAGTGTTAAGGATCTGGACAGAGAAATGTAAATAACATCAGATAGACCTGAAATGCCCTTGAACAGATTCTCAGTTCTGAACTTAAAGATTCCAAAATTGAAAAAGAAATTCTACAGAGCAGGAACTATCAGATGACTGATTGGTCAGTGGATGCAAAACCACCAACATTTTTTAATTAAAGTTCACATGTTCCAGCTTCTTAAATGTGAACATATTCTGGTCCATGAATGGATTTAGGACTGTGACATTTTGAAAGTGACCCCATGATCTCTGAGAAATTTGCTACACAAATCTTATACTGATTTTTACTAATGATATTTAGGATAATTTGGCATAGAATTTCTGCCTCATGACCTCATGATATACTGATGACATGATATGACTCTCTCTTGTTCCAGCTTCAGCAAAAGTCAATATCTGCTAGCTTTGCCAGGCTTTCTTAGTGTTTTATCATAGTTCACTGAAAGGTTTTGGGTTTTTGGACTTTTGCCAGACAAAATAAGCAGCTTGAACACTTAACCTTGAGCTCTGGGACCCCATGATGGGCATTTTATTAGTTATTATTCCATTAATCCAGATTAGCAGCTAGCTTCCTCTGCCTTTGGAGTGTTTTGCTCGGGCACTCTGAAGGAGGATGCTTGTAATCACACGGCCTTGAACCAAGATATTCCTGTTAAAGTCTAGTGTTTGTGTTTACTTATTATCTTCCCACATAAACATACAGAGTATTTCTTTTGCTGATTCCCTTCCAGGATTAATCTTTTTTTCAAATTTCCCCATTTTCCACTTGACAGCAGTTTTCTTGATGTTAGTGTGCGATCATCACATGAGACGGGGAGAGTGACTGGAGTCGTAACGAGTTGGGTGTCATAGTAACCTCTGGACTGATGTGAAGAAACATTGTCATAACAGTGATGCACAGCTTATTTCATTTAGCAGACACTTGAGACATTAAAGCCTTGAGGCAACTAACGTGTTGACAAGGTGAAGTGCGTCACAGTGTGAGCGTCCGAGCCCTGAGTGGGAGGACAGAGACTCTGCACTGCAGTCTGCATCGACATCAGTCGATGGTGAGATGCAGAGAGGGGAAGAGGACAAGGATATGCATTCATGGCTCTGCTTTAACATGCATATTTATAAGCTTTATTTCTCATTTTATCACGTTTCATGTGTTTACATTTGACAAACTGAGTGGAAACTGTGGGCCAAGGTTAAATAAGGTCATGATTCCTTCCTTCCCTAAAGCTGAAAGCCTGAAACCCCCTGAGTCATTGTTTTACTAGAAATCCAGTGTGCTGGACTACAGAACCAAAATAACTGTACTGTACTGAGTTTCCTCTTCTGGTGTTTGTGTGTTTGAGTGCTGAAACAGTTGGTTGATTGATCGACAACTAAAACATAAAGTTAATCAATAACTCTGGCCATTGGTAAATAATTTGAATTAACTGGTTCCAGCTTTTCAAATGATGATTATATCATTGGAAATAAATGCTTTGCTCTATTTGTTTCTACACTGTGTATAGGCTGAAAACCTTGCTATGTAGAAAATGGTCAATCAGTGAGGGAATCGGCAAAGGAATCGATAAAGAATTGGACCAATGAGCAGAATTAATACTGGCTTTGGTATCTGTAAAATTCTTACAATTCTTGCACCTGTATTTACCTGATGATGATGATGTGACATGGAAAATTAATGGGTCACCAAAGTTATCATGAATTTCTTAACCAAATTTCATCACCGTCCATCCAAAAGTTATTGAGATGTTGAATCAAAGTGGTGGACTGACTAACCAGTATTGGAGTCCCTCGAGTCACTAGCGTGACTAAAGTTAATGTCAAATAGTGACATTGCGTCAGTCTAGTGAAAGAACAAATTTCTTGGTTGATACCGGATTACTGCACCAGTTGGTATCATTTGGTTTAGAAATGGAGGTCATGCTCAGGGATATGGCGGGTGAGAGAAGATGAATGGGTGGCACTGAGGCGTTTCAAAGAAGTGATGGAGATAAAAAGACTGGATGAAGGATTTCAGGAGATCAGTTTGACAGAACAGCCGGAGGGTAAAAGTCAAATTGGAGAGTGAAGGCGAGGGCTGACTGATGTCCATGAGCCGATCAAAGCCCGGATCAAAAACTCCAGACATCAGTGAAAGCAAACTGTACAGAAACGTTGGTTTCAGCTGCCTGTGTAGATCTAACACCTCGGACTGCTGCAGCCCCTTAGAGACGCCGACCTGCTGGGTAATCTAACAACAATGGCGGCTTTCTTTTTGATGCAGTACTGCGATAAAGTCAGCGTTTCTCCAACACATTTTGTTCATATATTGAACTGTTGAGCAAAACTAACAAGCTAAAAAGCAACTTAGATAGGACACAGTTACAGCTACTGCTTTTGTTTTAGAGTACTCATGACTAGAGGTAAAAAATGCCTTTCTTTGTAAGTAAGGCAGAGGAACAAGTCCAGTCAAAGCTCTGCTGATGTAGCAGATGGTGAAATCGTTCTGTGTTTTCTTGTTTGAGAGCCTCTTGAGTTGGAGCCTGTTGTTACTTCGATGAAACACTAATAAGATTTTGGGTTTTGGCAGAGCTCTGCAGTAGAATGAATAAGGTTGAGTTTTCTTTTGGGACTCTGACATCAAGTGTCACAAGGTTCTTTTTTCTTTTTTTAGACTGTCTTTAAAGTTCAACAAATTAACTGTGTGAGATTGTATTTGAGCAGCGGAAGTTTAAATCTAGCCTTTGATCCAAATCCAAAGTGGATTACCAAACTAACAATGCAAACGTTCACCCTCCTTTAGTTAATGTTGCTTTCCAATCCAGCACTGCGCATATGCAGTTTACAGCAGTAAAGATGGCAGATAATGTACTACTTTGAAATCTGTGGTCAGTTTTGAAACAACGGGTCCTCGACCTCAGGCAGAAGTAAAGATGAGCTCTCTTGTTTGATTGCAACATTCATGATGAAATGCTAATTCAATTCTGTGTCATGATGCAAAAACGACTTGACTTGACTTATTTTGATCTAACACAAAGTCTTTGAGATGTTTACTTTGCTCTTGGATTTATACCTTATTGTTCATGTTTTCATTTTGTGTTTCACTTTTTACAGACAAACTGATGAGTTTAGTTAGTTGAGGCCCAAATCATCTCAGTTAAACTTCCCTAAATTTAGTAAAGGGCGGAATAGAGCCACGAAAGCTAGCTTAAGCTCTGTTAGGACCAAAATAGCGTATTCAGCTGATGATATAGAAATAACGCAAGGTTACTACTGTAGTGTCGGTACTATAACTAGTTAGTTTAATCAATTTTTTCATACTTCTTGTATTTTCTGTTTTGGATGGGCTAAAAAAGGCTCAATCTTACACAGACGATTGCTAGGCTGTGAGCAGGCGTTTGCCATTTGGGGGAAGGAATTAGCAAACTGACAAGACAATATTTGATGTTGATAAACTACAAATTCCAGGTCATCAGACCCAGTAACCCAGATATTTTATTTACAAGGGAAAGAGCATGTAACATTCAGTGTATCTCCAAATACCTTTCTTTTCACAGTCTGTTATAATGAGATCCCCAGTTGCCGGCCTCAGAGCGTTTCTTTGTCCTGAGATTCAAAGTTCACCAAAAGGTTGTTTTTAACAGCAGGAGAACAGCTGTCTCTCAGCCACATCTAATGTCCATAGAATTTATAATGAACATGGGGCAATAAACAAACATCTTGTGCTCTGGGTGAATGTAAAATACTGCAGCACAGAAGTCTAGCTTATTCTCAAACCATATTTGGGAAACGTTGTGGCTTTAAAAAAACATGTGAGACTACATGATCTTCTATAAAAGACATTGAAAACATCATAATAATCAAGGGGGGTTGAAGTTATTGTTGGATATTCTAACAACATTAGAATAGATCTGAGAGATTCTTAGATTATCACAACACATTTTAGGTCAAAGGAACTTTGTCCTGGATTGAAGCAGTTAAATGTATTTATTCATTACAAGAATTATACAAGAGCTCACCCAGATATATAACATAAGACACAGAACATAAGAAAGAAACGATGGAAACAATCACCCATAAACTCTTGTGCAAGGCAACACTAGCCTGTGGCCTCTTTCACCAAATTTGCAACATGCAAGCTGCAATTTGCAACATCACACATTTCAAGAGTCAAAACAAACTCCAGACTTGTGACACATGCATGTGATAGCATACTGAACTAAAACTGTGTTGATCTCAAACGTGCTTGTTGGAATTTTCCTGGTACTGTTTAATTTGCTTTGTAGGAAAATGAGGTACCATTTGTGATTTTTGATTGATTTGGTTGTGTTAGACAAATCTATAACAATAACATTTAACACACAGAACATACAGATTATGCATTTCTAAGGGCATGGAGAGAAAAGGTTTCACGTCAGTGCCACACAAAGCAGATGAATGACTTTTACCTCCTTCCTGCCTCTTGATTCCCCGGTAACATCAGCTGCTGCTGGCTGATAAACGTTATCAGCTTGTCCTTTATCCTCTACTGCAATGATCCCTGTCACAATTATTGGGCTTTCTGAAGAAACTTCACACACTCAGTTACCATGGCACTTTGTGATAGCTCACCTATATAGCAATATAGCTGACCATTGCAAAGGCTAAAGGCAAATAGACAATGAAGTCATGCATGTTGGATCAAAGTCAAGACTCCAAGACAATAGCTAGTAGGCAGGGGGGGTTTTCTACGGGTGGTCTACATGTGGTTGTTGACAGTGTTGCATGTGAATTACTTAAAGTTCCAACAGGTCCAACAGACCTATTTGAAGCACCAAACATATCTGGGATCTGGGCATTGATTCAGAGCACTGGAGCCGAGTGAAGAGTACAGGACGGGTGAAACACCATCACTGCTTAAATTTTGTGCTTTCTGGTGTCTGGATTTATGAAAACAGCGAGAAAGATTGTTTCATTTGTCTGAACCATGGTGGAAGATTTGACCTTGTTCAAGCTTGTTTCCTGGACAGTGGTTTGATAATCTTTCGAGTCCACGAGGTTAAGAGATTTTATGGCTAGAGAGGAATTTGACCTTCTGTTCGGTGACATGTCAACAAGTATCTCTTGAAACCTATGACCCAAGAGTTTGAGATGTCTGGAACTCCTCATTGGTGCCCCACCGCTACTACAGGGTGCCTGAGAATCATCATAGACTCCATAGACCCATCAAACCTTGTTTTATGGGGACATTTCCACCTTGCCAGTTTTAATGGTATTATCAGATAGAAATTCAAACTTTCGTGGTATGACAAACCCACCGATTGACCATCCCAATTGTTGCAGCGATCATGTTTCCAGTTGTAGTCCTGCTCTTTGTCTTTTTCAGCCTTCCAGATAAAGAAAGACAGTTTGGGGACAAGTGTGTTCAGTGGTGTGTTTTTTCTTAAACTGACAGGTATGTTTCGGGACAGCAAGGCCTTGTCTTTTAACAGAAGGACCTTGGATCATGCCCAGTGCCGCCAAAACATGTTTTCCCCTGATGTCACTTGTATAACTGACCCTGGCCAATGAAGGGGGGATTAAGAGAGAGAATTTCCCTGCAGGGTTCTGTGAAATTTCTAAAATTTTTTTCTTCCTCTTGCTCCTTTTGTTCTTGTTCTTAGAAACTTCCATGCCCTTTATGCCAATTAGACAACCATGATGAAATTTCAGCTCTGAGTGCTTCACCAGCCTGAGAAATTCCCCTCTATGAGTCCCAGTAAACATTCATATCTCTAAGATGGAATGAGCAGTTTTCTTTGTGCCAGTTGACAAAATTACATCAGACATTAATTTTTCACAGGCGTCACTAAACAGATTGGCTTGGGTCTGTTTTTCAGTGTTTATAGGGACACACTTGTTCTCAGAAAAACTGTGTCAGCTTTATCTTTGCCCAGATTAGATTGAGTTAAATGGCTGGGAACTAATGTTTCTTATCCATTATTTAGACCTACTTTTTTGTGGTTTTATCTTGGGACTCTGGGGAAGTTTAAGTTTTTACCAGCAGTGACTCACAGCAGAGGCAGTAATAGAGCAAGTTTTACTTCCTTACTATTGTATAAATGAGGGTCATGGACAAGGAGCTACAACGCCCTGTCAAGAGATGTAGCAAGTGTTCATAGAAGTGAACTAGAAGGTGGAATCAAACAAACGTTTTGCATTTTTAATGAGAGTAGTAGAGACAACATCTGATTGTGTAACCTGACCAATTACAATATGGCACACACACTTCATAGTTTTTAAGCTAGTTGATCTGCATGATCAGAGATTGTTCAGTCGAGTCCTCAAACATTCAGCAAGTTACAGTACGTTGGTGTCTTTTCTTTTTTGCACAATGCTTCTTAGTTTTTGTTGACTTGAATCTTCTCTTTCTCTCTCTCTGTCAGGATGCGAGGCAGAAGTTCCGCTCTGTTCTGGTTGAGGCCACAGTGAAATTGGACGAACTGGTGAAGAAGATTGGCAAGGCTGTGGAGGAGTCCAAACCTTACTGGGAGGCCCGCAGGTTGGCCAGACAGGTCAGTCAGTGGCGCAGAGATAGTGGGAGGTGGAGACATTCAGAATTGTTGTTTGGGGGCAAGACCAAGTCAAGATGATTCCTGGGTTCTTCAAGTCTCAAGGAAGTCGAGCTCTCCTTTTTTGGGACTTAACTCTGACTTGAGTCTGGAAACCTTCACTCAGAAACCTGATGGTTGGGGGGAAGATGGGAGCAAGCTAGCTGTTAGAGCAAGTCATCATTGAGTTGATGATGGTAATACTGATAGGTTGATAATCAACACACGAGTAAGAATTGAGTTGCATTGTTGAATTACCGCAACGATAAGTGTTTTGCATGATTCAGCCTTCGGTAAATGACATCTCAGAATTTCTTCCTGTTTGATAACATTTGTTCGGTTTTTGGAAGCTGCATTTTTAGGGTAATTTTCATGCATGAACTCGAATCAGTTTCAAAGACGGTGATCAGTAAAATGCAGAAATTGAACACAGCTTAAAATTTGTGAGACCGGGGAACTACAAACTCATTTCAAACCACGATCTCAGTTCCCTTTTCAGTCTAGCGTCAGTACAATGTGTGTGTTTGTTGTAAATAAAGGGGGAAGCAGCCACCTGCACAACTCGATAAGAGCCCACACAGCTGTAAGAACTCAGACAGGAAGCGCAGGGATAGACTGAGAGACTAAAAGGCTTCATTATGTAGTTTTTTTTTTTTTTTTTTGCCTCCCCATCTTCTGATACGGCTCGCATAGGAAGGTGATGGTGGGGTTTTCACGAGGAGATCAACAATTGCTATGAATATGTTGGGTAATTTTCCACAGGATGCTGAAAGACAGGCAGTGATGAAGGCGTTTCTGTAAAGTGACACTGCAGTTGGACTTCTCCTTTTTCTGCTCTATGTCCTGTTTTAGAACCAAGTTCTTGTGAGGCCACTGCTATTATTATTCTGATTAAGGATCACATGGAAATGATCACATAGACACGGATGACATTTGAGGCCAAAAATACAAGATCAATGACACTCCGGCTCGTAAATATTGAAGTATGATTTGGTTTGGCTTGTTTTTTGACCTTTACCTATGACACCAAGCTAAAATATATTAGATGATCTTGTCAAAAACATTTGTAGCTTTGTCTTCATCATCTGAGGTTCCTATGGAGATTTGAACCGCCAACCTTGTCAGAAATGGGCAGCATCATTGCATAAATCTTGCTCTGTTATTGAAAATGGCATTTTTATGAGCTCCTGGCATGAGGCCTGCTGGCGCTGTGTGTGTCGAGAAGTAGTAGGCAGTTAGACGAGGTTGTACACTTATCTTGGTGGCTCGGCTGACTCATTTGGCTGGCAAGCTAGCAGGTGAGTACAGATTTGTTGTCATTGTAAAGCAAAGACAGCTGCCTGGTGTGAAGTCAACAAACAGCCTTATCTTTGTTGGTTACTTTTCCATGTATCCTGTGGAACCTAAAAATACTTCCAAACACTGCTTCTTAGAAGCTTTGGCTTTGTGATTGTCCACTCAGGACGACTTCAAACAAGGACATAGTGCAGCAATGAGTACTGCTCTCATAAAAACAAGTTGACGGTTGTAGAGAGGGATAGATTTAGCATGTCCGGTTGTGGTAGTGTTGGAGAAGAGGTGTCTCTGAAGAGCTGGGTCTTCAGAGGCTCTGCAAATAAAGACAAAATGAGAGATACGATTAACTTTATGAGATAATGATAAGAAAGAATTGTCCCCTGTCGTTGTAGGGTACCAAGTATCTCCTTTGCAGTGGTCTTCGAGGAACTGAGATGAGGATGTAAAGCATGTGGTCATTTTACTTCCTTTTAAATGGCAGCTCACCTGCTGGCCTTCTAATTTTTTTCCTCAACATTTGTTTTCACTTCTTGGAAGTGACTGGAACAACAGTAAGTCCTAGAATGAAGATTCTGTGAAAAGTTGGTTGTGTTGCACTGACGGAAATACTGTATTTATTATGAATGATTCTCCTGTGTCTTTGAGAAATGTCATGTATGGTAGGGAAGTGCAGAAATAAAAGATGGAAAAAGAAAAAGGGGAAGAAGGCGAGGGGTTGTAACTCTGCAGTAAATTTGAGAGGGAGGAGAATTACAAATGCAGAAGATCAGGCTTGAGGCAGGGTTCGTGCTTTCCTCCAGGGAGGCAAAACTTTAAAAGGAAACCATTTGGATATGCTGTGTATGGACACAGTTTGGATTGGGCTGTTAGTTATACTGCACCAATCTTTTTTTTTTTTTTTTTTTTTTTTGCATGACCAGACAGACTAATTTAGCTTGACATCAAGTTTCGGAGAGGATTATAGCTCGTCTCTGCATGCAGATGACCCACTTTTACTATCTTCGCTTAGTTGGAGAGACGGTCCTGTAAGGAAAGTAGACCTTGTGTTCTGAAGCATCTTCCTTTCATCTTGCTGAAGGAAGATTGGGGTCCGACTTGATCTGATGAGTTCAAGCTCGGGCCAATCTACCCAATTCCTCAACTGTAATTGTTCATGATCAGTTGGTTTTGTCGCCAGTTGCTGGTAAATTTGGGTTCAGGGTCTGGCTTAAATAGAACCCACAAGGGTTATTCATTCAGTTTGTCCTCAGGATGACTGGCTTTAGTCTCTATGACTGGCTTTAGTCTCTATGACTGGCTTTAGTCTCTATGACTGGCTTCAGTTTCTATGACTGGCTTTAGTCTCTATGACTGTTTTCTCTGGATCACAGATCAAGAGTCTATTAAGCGGAGTCATTATCTGTTATTATTCTGACGGCTGCTGGCTTAGTTGAAGATTAATTGAAATTTCCTTGGCAAAGAAAGTATCAGATACTCTGTATGAATAACCACAGCAGTAATAATGTACTATAATACCCCTTTTCATAATGACCATTGACATGAGTCTGCTCATCTTTGTACCCTAACTACACTGTATTTTTGGTTGGAGCATATTGTTCAAGGGCACTTTGCTGGTTTAGCTCCCTCTTCCAGCTTTTCTCAGCAGGTCTGACGTTTGAAACCAGTGACTTTGAAATCATGGCCAACATCGCCATAGCTGAATCCAGCGCCCTACATAAACATTTTTCATCTGGTGTATTTATCTGCGCTTGCTCTCAAAGTGCCTCCAAGGGCAGATTTAGCATTTGTTATGCTTTATATCAGCGGAGAAGGATAAACGTCAGTTACGGTGAGCCAGCCTTGTTCTGCTCTCAAATCTTTTTATCACTCATCTCTTTGTCCTTCCCTCATACTGAGTTTTTCTCTTGTCTTTCCCCCTTTTCTGATGACTACAGCCTGCAGTGCAGCTTTTATCAGATCTCTGCAGAAATTCACTGCTTCACTACCACCCAGGCATTTTAATGGTTTGAGGTTTTTCTTACAGTAAATCTGGAAAGTAATGTTCTGGATAATATTTATATGACTCTTAGCTACTGCTAAAAAAAAAAAAAACTCGTTAACTTTATTCATTTGGAAAATTGTGGCAAATCTCCTCACCAGAAGTCCAAGGTCTCTTACTGCTGCAGTCAGTCCCAGCTGTACTTTGGTGCTCAAACCACCACTGTGGTTTTTTCTGTGTTCTCTTGAGATGCTATTAATACTAGCTATGTCTAAATTAAGTCTCATGGTTATGAGCAAATTAGGTGGATATATAACTTTTAAATTAAATTGCAGGTCAGCCTGTATTTGTTGAATGTACTTTATGCTGCCATGATGGTGGATTGTTGCCAATTTTCTATGTAATACTGAATTTGTTGGGTCTGATTTAGAGGACGGAGCAGGATCTTTCGGAGCAGATGGATTGTGGGCTCTCCGTCTCGCTCAGCATGAACAAATCACCCTCAGATTCCTTGCAGGGATTTAGTGTCTGTCCATCTTGTCTAATCTGTCTTTAAATGAGCCGCTGCCCCCTGAAGGCGTTTAGACCTTTTTAACAAGACGGTGCCGTCCTTTAGCTCCCTGCAGCAGCACTGTAGACATTTGTAAGGATCAAATGTGAATATGTATCTGTGATACAGATTGTTTTTCTGAACAGATGGTGAAAAAGGCTTTTGGAACTGAAATAGAAAAAGCTGAAGTCGAGTAAAAACAGTTGCTTGTTGGAGGCGGTGAATGTTTTTTTTTTTTTCTTCTCACTGAGGGTGTCTAATGTTCCTAATAAAGCTGTTATCAGCTTTTGAGAGTCTTGTAAAAGGCCCCTGACACAAATAAGGCAGAACTCACACAAATCGCCTTGATGCCTCTTGCTTTAATGATTTGCCAGCTAAATATATCTCAAATTAAAGGCACACTGGGCCACTGTGTTTGTGCAGTTCACAACACAGCCGTGTCTAATGTTTGGCCTTTTTTTTATCAGTACGCAGCTTGACTTCAGCTTGACTTGATTATATAATTGGGGTTTTAATTTTATCTCGCTCTGTTGTTGACTAGTGAATGTGTTCAGGAGGGAAGGTAAGGAAAGCTTGACAACTCAGCCCTTTTACTGTTTCCTCCTTGCTCTATTTTATTTCTTCCTTTCCTTGATTCCTTCCGTCCACCCTTTGTACATTTGATACCTTTTTTTCCTTCCTTCCTTCCTTTCCTCCTCTTCTACATTTCTCAATCTCATTTCCCTTTTAGCCTTCTCCGTCATGGCGGTATGCACAATATTTACCTTTACTCATTGTTATGTTTGCCTCCTAAGAAGAAAATCCTTCTCTTTCTCTGCCTGCTCCCTCCATCGTTCTCCCACTCACTCTGATAAGAAACACATTATTTGTGGGTACAGATAAGCAGGCGACAGCGCCCAGGGAGCGGTGGCAGCAGCCGGTGGTGACAAATGCTTTGGTTTGACCTTCACTCTGGATAAAAGTACAATATACAGTATCAATACAGACCTATAACTTTTTTGTGTATCTGGCATGCTGCTGGCAGCTAATGATTCATGCTGGAGTGCAATAAGGGAGTTCCTATAGAGCCTTGAATGTGAGTTTGAAAACAAAATAAGCTTTTTTTAAATTAAATTGATAGCTATAAAAGTACTTTCAATTAATGAATGAAAAAGGTGCTAGTTTTAATTTCCACCATTGTCATGTCATTATACTGCTATAATGGCACGGTGGTGCAGTTATAGATAATAGTTAATGGGTAGTCATGCGATTATCCCAAAACCTTTTTGAGAGTAGTCGGGACTGACCTAAAGTGCAAAATTTAATGTTTCAGAGGTCCTGATAACCTCTGCATGAACTAACAAGTGGATGAAAAACCGAGAATTCCTCCATCAGCCTACACGGGTCTCATGTTTTAGCCTACCAAAGTCAAAGTCTGTGTCCTGCTCATTGTTTGGTTATAAATTCCAAGCACACCCGGAGCGTCTCTCCTGCCGGGCTGCTGACATTGCTGTCAATCAGAATGGGCAGCAGTCGAGGCGGTTGAAGCACAGCCTGGCTCGGGGCAGCTGCTGCCCAGCCTCACGCTGTCCACCATCAGCCTCCCCCTCCGTCTCTATCCACCTTCTCTGCTTTCACCACAATTAGTTTTGTGGTCACTTTGAGACTCGCTTTGTAAAGTTTACAGCCTGCCATGCTGTCGCTCCTTTATTACTTTGTGCAGTGATGCAGCAAAAAAGCAAAGGTGCAGAGATTCCACTGACAAAATGTGTGTCAACTTGGTATCCTCAGCTGATGACTCAGAGTATTTGGGAGGCAGCCTTACTGTCCGGTCACATATTCTCAATTAAGTGGTCAAGCTTCAAGGCTCAGCACCGTCAAGACGTCCTGTAGTTGGTTAACGGCAGGAGTTTGCATGTCAGAGTTCACCTGAGGTTCACATGAAAACCTCTCTGAGGGAATTCAGTGATGAGTGTTGACGCTGCTGGAATACACTGATTTCAGTCATAACTGCATTTGTGACTCAACCCTCCAAGTTGCATGAATCAAACATGAGTCCTTCCTGTCGGGGAACAGTGTCTCCGACAGTTAGCTGAAAGAGCTTTAAGCTTTTGATCGCCCTGGTGAAGGTTTGTCAGGTGGTCCAAAAAGAAAAAAGAAATAAAGATGCACTTACCGATGACCTGAACACTTGTCGAGGAAGTGGGTCAGGGTGACGAAGCAATAAAGTTTGTGGAGTGTTCGCTTGAGTGCGCATCGTTTTTAAAGATGCACGTTTTTTTAAGTGCTGACTCTGGCTGCCATATCTGAACGTTTTTTTTATATAATGTAATGAAATATGCATGAGGCTCATTTTTTATTCCATTTCACCTCCTGAGACTCGAGGCTGGAGATGGAAATAAGCCCGGATATGTGAGCGTTTGTTTTTGCGTCTTGTTATTTGTAGGTAGTCCCTTTTTCTAAATTGTAGATTTTTATATTTTTTGGAGCCGAATCACTTGTCCTTGCTTGTTATTCTGTGAGCATGAGGGTCAGACGATTGAGCGGAGCAGCAGTGAATACTCTGGTTTTGTACTGTAACGGAGCATTAAAGTCTGAAAGTGGATGACTCAGCGCCTCCTCATCAAGGTGACGACCTCAGAGGCTGATTTAAACCAGCAGACTGCTCAGCCTGCAGCTCTACACTGTTTTCTGTTACTTTCACTCATTTAATTAACTTTTTGTTTCAAAACAAACAGCTTGTTATGATTTTTTTAAAAACCCTGTGTTGACGTCATGCTCTTTTGGACTGACATTAAACTCGACCACCTCCTGCTCATGATCCTCACGTTAGATGTGAGGATGTCATCTGTGACGGTGGTCTGAGTTTGAACAGGATTTGATGCTGCTGACAGAGAGAGCTGCGAGCGGGGAGAGGAAAAAGAAAGTGGTGAGAAAAGGAGAGTGAGGAACAGCAACAAAGACACGCTTCACTTAATGGTCGTGATTGTTTTGGCTCTGTGTCAGGAGTGAACGCCAGAACCTGTGCAGTCTCTCTCATTAGACAGATGGGACTCCAAGAGGGACTATGGTTGAGTGGAGGGGTGAGTTGAAGGGTGGGGTTGGTGAGAAGATGAAGATGAGGTTAAGGTGTCCCTGACAACCTCTGTAGTCTCATTTAGCCCCGGGTAAAAGCTTCAAATCACCGTAGAACAAAAACACAAAAAGCTTGTGTTAACCGCAGACCTTATTTTAGGAATCCAACCAAAACCCATTAAAAAAAATCACTGGGTTACAGGCGAGGGAAGCCGTGGTGCAAAAGTGCTAACTCATTTCCAGGTTTTTCTTGCAGCACTCTATCGGAGGGAGAAAAAGCTCCCTGAGCCAGCGAGTGAGCTTGCTAAATGTCAGTCCTCAAACTCATTAGCTCGGTCTCTGATGGGACAATAAGTTCACAGTTTATTCAACAGATTTTAGATATTTTTACCATGGACTCTTGTCTTTGTCTGCAAACTGTTCCTCTTTTGTGGAGCAGTTTAACAGAGGAGAGAATGACAACAGACAAATGACACACGAAATGTACAAACTGTGGTCACTTTTTATTAGCTGGAGACGTTGGTCTGGAGACGTGATTATTATAGTGATTTTATCATGTAATAAATAGTTAGAATTTGGAAATTGGCTCATTAATCAGACAACATTTACATATTCTCGCCGGTCAATCAAGCTTTGTTTCTCTGGCTTAAAGTCACGTCTCCTTCTAGGTCGTTGTTTTTCTCTGAGGCCACTTTCTCTCTCCCTCTCTCTCTGTTTATCTCCCTCCCTCCCTCCCCCACCGGAGTGACATGTTTTTGGCAGGCAGTGCACGTCACATCAGACATTAGCCACGGGGAATGGTGCTGGGGATGGATGGAGTGAAAGATGGAGGGATTTGGAGATTTATGCGACGGAGGCAGAGGAAGCAGCTGCAAGGTCAAAGCCATCTGGTTGTGCTTGGACCACCTGGGATGCTGCTGTGTGTGTTTGCTTGTTTGTTTGTTGCGATGCCACTGGCCAGTCAGTTGTTGCATAAATGGCTCAGGCAGGCATGTGATTGGTTGTGACTGTTTTGTGGTTGGGTGCACGTTTCCTCAGTAAGTAAGAACACAAAGTGTAATAATGCATGCAGGCTTTTTATCCACCTTGACTTCTTGTCTTCTGATACACTGAGTAACTGAACCATGTGTTCCATGTGTTGTGTTGCAAGTTGTGTCTAATTTGCGTTTGCGGCTATTCTTCCACCATTCCTACCAGTATCAAAACAGGAAGGAAGTGGTAAAGCAGTAAAGTCCATCTCTTGCTTGTTTCGACTGGCTGCCTCGGTCAAGCATGAGATTGACCTGCAGTTCAACTTGCACTGAAAAATTAAAATATTTTATCATAGGAAAACCGGCCTAAGACTAAAATGAGTCATTGCTTTCCCTTTTAAACTTGCAGTGCTGGCAGTTCTACTTCTAAGCCTGCACGTATCTGGGTTAATTTCCTTCCATGAAGCAAGTATCAGCGTTCCGAGGCTTCCGCCCTGCTATTGAAGTCATCTGTGGTCCGTTCAACCCTGAAGCTTCCTCTCATATCTAGGCCAGTTCGTTCACCTCTCTCCTGGCTTTGCTGAAGGCTAAGGGTTAGTCGGGCATCCCGGCACAGAAGGGACACCGCGTTTACAGCGCTCAGATGGCCTTCAACCACCGTTAGCAGTAGACATTATTGTCCCAGATTGTGCTTCCTCTTTAGAGGAAATTAATTGCCGGATTTGATCGAGGAGTCGAGATAAAAATAATTGAATTTCCTCGAAAACTGGAGAAATCAGGTCACTTTGAAAAGAGATACTGTCTCCTCCAAAACCCCTCCTGCTTCTCTTCTGTTAATCGTGGCAGACAAAAAGATTTCGGTCTTTCTGGAGTCCCTGGACTTACCGGACTAATGGTCACCTCTTAGATAACTCTGTCTTGATACGTCTGGGCACTCCAGTTACAGCTTATCATGAGTGTAAAGATCATCAAGCCATTCCTCCCTGGATGAATGAAGGAGAAACGTCTACATGGCAGCGAGGAAATATGCGAAGACGCAAACAGACTCTGAAGTCTTGTTTTTATCGTCACAAGGACGACATGAAGGTCTTTTATGATCTAAAGGTTCATTTCACCACACCACATCTTTGTTCGACAGCGCTGACTAATGATGAGACTTCTACCTGTCCCCTCTGTCTGTCCTCCCATCGCTCTTCCTTGATGTCTTCCTCTCTTTGCCGGGATTTAACTGATGAAAGGTTTCAAAGGCCTTTATGGCTCCTTTCCCGAAGTGACTCATATATATTTCAGTTTTTACAGCCTCTGTCATGTAAAGTACTTCACATTTACTTGTAATCATATGAAATTTGAAAATTTGCCGTAGAAATAGAATTATTTTTGTGTTAAGTAACAAGTGATGCCAACGTTTTACTGAGATTGGTGCTCAGCAGGTGGAAAGCCTGAGATAAAGCTGAGTTGGTGTGTCTCTAGTAGGTTTTATCTAGTCTGGTGTACATATGTGTTTCTCTTCCTACACTGGTAATAATTATAGTATTGTCTTTTTCCAGTATTATTGGGCACAGACGTTGTTTACTATAATTCAGTTTCATCAGCTCCTTGCACTTTTTTAAAAACACCACAATGACTCATGAAGGAGGTGTATGGACAGAGTTACACATAGCTAAAATCTAAGCAGTTGTAGGTTTATGCGCCTGCAGAGCCAAGTTGCCTTTTTTCTTCTGGGGACAGAGAGCGAATTGCAGCTCGGTTTCTGCACTTCTGCATTAGTTACACATCGGCTTCCCTCTGGAGGTTTCCGTCTCTGTGAAAATTTCATAGGCCGCATGCGGAGTGATTAAAATATGAAGTCGCAGAGCAAATGAGTGGGAGCGACAGAGCTGAGTGGAGATGATGCTGAGAGCAGGGATGAAGAGCGGTGTAGAGGGAAAGATGAAGCAAGACATGGAGAGATGGATGTAAAAGAGGCAAACAAAAGGGCAGAAATGTGGCAAGCCAGAGAAATTAAGCAGGATATGGAAAGTGACAGATGGGGAGGGGAGAGGAAGAAAGGAAAGAAGGAGATGGATGACAAGGGGAGAGAGATTGTGATGGAGGGAGGGATTGTAGCCAGAGATGGAGATGGATGGAAGAAGACGGGCAGATAAAGATAGAAAGGGTGGGGAAGAAAGACAAAGTTGAAGAGACAGAATATCAAGAATATCAATGAGAAGTTAAAGAGATGATTCGGGCAAGGTGAAGAAGAGAGATCCAAAATAGAGTGTGACACAGCACACACATTCACACTCTTCTTAAAGCAGAACTGACTTGTTGTGGTATTAACACCTCTCTTGACTAAACTCGGACCAAAGATAAGTAGCAGCTGTGAACTGTGAAGCCACACAGAGACTACAAGAACACGCCAAGATCTTGACAAATCGCTCTGTTCACATACGTTTGTGTCCTTGTGAAGCCAGCACAGAAGTGCTAAAAACTGCAGTTCCTCAAACGTCCACTTGAGGCTGCCTCCAGAAGTGAGTCAGTCTCCATAAGTCCACATGTTCAAATGTCCAACTTCACAGCAGAAATAAACATGTTTACAGCCTGGTACAAAAAACAGTTTTGGTCTCTATAGCTAATTTCCCCGTTCATGACAACTGTACTGAGGGTGAATTTATATACAACTCACCTGTTCAGACTTAACGTTATGCAGGATTCGAGTCGTTTGGTCGAGTCTGTGGGCGGTCGATCTTAAAGTGTGTACTCTGCTAAAACCAGCTGGTTTGGTGTGGAAGGACTTGGCTGACCTCAGCCACATCCAACACCTTTTGGGATGAAGTGAAACACAGACCCGATTACCCAGCATCAGTGTTTGACCTCACTGACGCTCCATGAAACTAAAACCAGATCAGATGAGTTTGTTTATAGAAGATTAACACTCGGCTTTGAAATCATCTGATCAACTGTATCACACACGGTTATGTTGTTCTTCTTTTACTTCCTTCCACTCGTCTCTTTTTTTACTCTCCTCTCTTCCTTTTTAGAGCGTCGGCTTTGAACGGCGGCTGACTGATGATGGCGTTGAGCTTGCCTGAAGCTGACACGTCGGCGCCGCTATGACAAACTAGGACAAAGAGAATAAAGGCTGAAGCTTTATTTAGATGTTTGTCTGTCGTGCTACACGTCTGAAAAACTGGACACGCTTCACTTCACATGGGCTTTTATTTTGTGCATTTTGGTCTCATTTATAAAAGTACTCAACCATAAAAAACAGAAACGTGTAGTTTTGAAAAGTAAAGACTGTGCAGTACAACAAAACTATTGCTGAACAAGTCAATTAGTCTGCAAGTAAACACTGATTTAAAGCCAGGGAAACAATAACCTCTTGTATCTTCTCCGTCTTGACCGAAGCAGACCAACAAGACTGTTTTTAATGTTTGTGCTGACAGAATGAGGGAGGCGGGGGGAGGGAGGGATGGAGGAGGGAGTGAGCACGTGTAGGATGGGATTCTTGTGGGCAACGTGACAAGAGAAGAGGAGGAGGTGGTGTTGGAGGAGGAAAACAAGACTAAAACCTTGCTGCACGAGCAGCTCTGTGAGGTTGTAGTGATTAGAAGGATGACAAATGGAGAGACGACTTGAGTATTCTTTGATTTACTCACATGTTTACCACAAAATGTGAAAGTTTGGCTTGCAGATGGTGCCAAAAGAAAGATCATCAGTATCCTCTGTATGGCAGACATATTCAGGACATGTAGCTGCCACCACAGCATTCATGATCTCGACCATCGAGGTCGATTTCTGTGTCTTTTGTTTCTTTGCCTGTAGGCAGGGCTGCAAAAAAAGTAACGAAACTTGGTGGAAAGGTGTAGCCACACTTGTAGTGTGTAGTGGAGGTTGTCGGTTGGATTGGATGCAGTTGTTTGCCAAAAGGGTGACGGTGCACCCGCCTACCGCCCAAACAAAATACAAAGTGTTGCTAGGCAGCGGACACTGTGATATCAGATTGTTGTTTGAAAGTAGCTACTGTATGTTAACACCTACTAACATTAGATGCTCACTGGTTAACATGCAAATATTTAGCATTTTAGCATGCAACAATGCTGCTGTTAGTATGTTAACATGCACACACAGTGATAATCTTTAGCATGTTAAGCCTCTTTGTTCCCTGTGGGGATCAGTTAACTTGACGTGAACGTCTATGAGCCACCAGCGTTTATCTGGTTCTGATTTCCCACCCTGTTGGTTGGGATTCATTCCCGGTGTCGCCCCCGCAATGACCTCTGAAGTTTCACCTTATTTCTAAGCTTCACCATGTCACAGCTATAACTTGAGTTAAACTAGCACGTCTAATCATTTAGCGACCCTTTTTAAACAACTTCATTGTTACAAACGTTTTAGCTGCACGACACGCCGTCATGTTGTTTAAGAACGTGAACACGCCATGTGGTGAGTCTCGTTGCTCGGCAACACTTTGAAAAAGGACAAGGAGATGTTTGTCGACGCATGTCGGCTGCGGCGGCATCTTCATGTTTTAGACCCCGGGAGACGTTACTGTAGGTAACACGTGGCTCTCCGTAGCGATTCAGTCAGCATGTGCATTCAGGCAGCAGCGTGGAGGACAAAGACGAACACATGACGGCAACAAGGCAGAGGTTGTTTTGCTTCTTGCTGTGCTGGCACACTGATGAGCACGGATAATGAAATTACAGTGAGCATGCGGTGATGTCAGAGCGTCTGCAGACTGGAGACTGACCCGGAGAGCTGATGGAAGGCTGATGCTGGATCTGTGGATAGAAACTGTCTATTTTACAAATATTCAGGACATGTTGCATTGACTGTATCAGTATAATGTTAATAAATCAATATCAGTACACGTGCATGTTGATTAAAGAAAAGTGAGCCACTAGAATCAGGCAAGAAATCCAAAAATACTTTGGAATAAAGTGGCATCATTAAATGTTTTGCTGTACTTCACATATGTATTCTCACTCTCGGTCTCTATGGGCGTCCCTGCTGAATTCCTATAGACAGAAACACCAAAAGTTTGTACAGTAACTGGGTGAGTAGAATCAACTTTTGATTTAATATTCAGTAAACTGACTGAAGCTGAGCCACATTAGTGTTGGTCTGCGGTTTCGGAGTCGAGTTGTTTGCCTCGAAACTTCTGAAAAACTTGTCAGGATTTCACAGAGAAAAGAGAGAGATGAGTTTACTGCACCACATAGTGATGATTCATCACATTCATATTGGACATTATATATGCACACACACCACTCTCTCTCTCTCTCTCACACACACTCACACACACACACACACATCCTCTCTCTCTCATTCAATCACAGAAAAACACTTTATTCAGGGATCAAGTCAGCGCTCTCAGCTGCAGCTTACACATCAAAAGAGGGAAAGGATTGGCTTAATGCTGCTGACATCATCCTAACACACAGACGCTCACACATACACACACACACACACACACACACCTTGTTTGTCAAACACTGGTTTTGTCACATTCTCCTCATGGCCTGTTGTGAAGGTGTGGCCTTCTGTAGGACTGAAAGCTCGCACGCACAGTTCATGGGATTCATCGCAGCATCTTTAGCGCGTCCCGCCTTCAGCCGGGCAGAAACTTCAATCATGTGCGTATGCTGGCAAGAGGTGAGGCTGCACATGGCAACCAACTGAATACCGCTCGCCTCACCCTCCCTTTCACCCTGGAGCCTGTGTTTGGTTTGTTCTGGCGTACACGCTCACTCTGTAGATATAAAAGTCTCATTCTGAGGTAATAAAAACACGATGATTCTTAATTTCATGTTAATGTTCACAAATGAAACCATAGTTATGCATATTATATTCCATCTCAGCCAGTGAATCCTCCTAAATGTTACAAACTGGAGTGAACACTTGAACACAGTCGGCTCTTTATTAAGCAGAAATTGTGAAACTGCGCCTGGTGGAGCTTCCCACCATGAAACCTGACACTCTGCTGATAAGTCTACAAATTAATATCAGAGTAAGAAATTTTCTGTGATGAGACAAATCTGTTAACACTAAAAAGGCGACGTGAATTCAAATATTTCACCTTTTTACACTCTGCGGCAGATATTTGACATTAAACGAGTGATAATTTGGCTGAATTAGGAGGCGGTTTTTCCTGACGTCGTCTCATTTTACCGACATGTTTTCTACACTCTGAGTTCTGAGTAATGAGGCATCCGTGTCCAAACTGTCTCGGCAAAAAAAACCTTGTATTTCCTCTTAAATGTATCATGAAATTATTATTGTATTATTTTTATTTTGGTCCTCTGTAACTTTACCAGTGTAGTAACTTGATTTTTACACACACAAACACAAAGACAGTGTGTCGAACCTCTCTTATCCGTGCATTCACACATAACGTGTTCATTCACACTCTGGACAGAACAACAGTCTTATCTTGTGATGACGTCAAAGTCTGACCGCAGCAACAAAGAACTCTGCTGTTTCAAGTTTCTATTTTTTACACTTATTTGATCTGAGGTATTTTTGGCCCGGTCTGTGCATCACTGGAATTATATTATATTCAAATAGATGTATGTAAGTGAACACTTAGAATTGTGATTTCTCTTTGCTGTTGTAGAGTTCAGTCTGAATACAGGAAGACGCTTGTGGGAGTAAATTTGCAGCTGAGGCGTGAAGACTCGGCTGATTTCTCAACTAAACAATGTGTATTTAATATATCTGAATCACTGCTCCATGAGAAGAAAATGATTTCTCCAGAGCTCCACAGATCAAGACGAAGTAAAGCTTCACATGAGGAGATTGTTTGACCCCCGACTGCCTCTTGTTGATCACGTGTGTGAATAAAACCAACAGAATGGCTGCAGAGAGTAAATATACTGTCGCTGGTCCACAGGCAGTGTGTTTGGATTGTTCTCCTCAGGCATCAACAAGTACTGCAGCAAAGATACACAGACATGGAATAACTTCAAGTGCAAACATTCTTTTGTGTGTGTGTGTATGTTTCAGGCTCAGCTGGAGGCCCAGAAAGCCACACAGGACTTCCAGAGAGCCACTGAGGTCCTGCGGGCGGCGAAGGAGACCATCTCCCTGGCCGAGCAGAGGCTGCTGGAGGAGGACAACCGGCAGTTTGACTCCGCCTGGCAGGAGATGCTGAACCACGCCACCCAGCGGGTGAGGAAAACTCTATTTTGACATATTCTATTTAACTTCTGTGCATAGCTGATGTAGCTGACGGTGAGTTGTGATTGGCTGTCGCAGGTGATGGAGGCGGAGCACACCAAGACGAGAAGCGAACTGGTGCACAAGGAGACGGCGGCCAAATATACGGCCGCGATTGGCTGCATGAAGCAGCTGGAGAAAAAACTCAAACGCACCATCAACAAGTCCAAGTAAGAACCTCAGTCTGCTGTCAGTGTGCTAGCAAAGTCTGGCTGCTTATTAATATTGTGAGATTAATGCCTTGGACTGAGCTGTAACGTACTCTGGCAGCCAAAGTGGTGCTCAGCAGCTGATTAACGTCTTACCTGTAAAAACCGGCTGCTCTGGAAGTTTTTTAGGGCCTCATAATTGGAGATTTTGAGATTAAATTTCAAATATTTCACAGAATTACGACAATAAATTCATAATTTTACAAAACAAGTCAATGATTACCAGGACTGCATATTAAAATATACTAAATCACAAATTTATGTCACGACTTTGTGCCTTAATCAGTGTGTCTTAAAAATCATTTTTGTTACAAGGTAATGTATTAAATATAAGCTGCTATCATTCCTGTATTTGTTGATTGCAGTTTTTTTTTCTGGATAATGCAGCAAAAACTAAACTTTAGTTACCCACTAGTCTGATTTTTGTCTCCATTGTGTCTAAACGATTCATATTTACTCAGAACATTATGTTATGCTGCAGTCGGTCAGCAGTATTTTCAGCTAGCTCCACTTTCCATGAATGAATTAGACATTAAATGTTTTAATCTTTGCTGAACCGGCATGCCGTCACAGCGAGGTGCCGAGCTGCAGAGCCTCCAGACGAATGACTGCTAGTGTGTGACGTTAGCCAAATGTTGAGCTGCAGACAAAAGCAGTAAAGTTCCCGTCAACATAACGTCATCTGTTGTGAGCCCTCGAGATCGAGAACAATCGATCTGCCCGCCAACAGAATTCAGCCTCTGTCTGATGAAGTGAAAGTGGGTAATGTTAGAAAATGTGGTCTCTGGTTTCTGCTCCGTTGGACCCAGATGTGTCTGAAGTCTTTTTCCTGAAGGTTGCACCTGAGCAGTTTTTTTTTAAGTCAGGTTGCTCTTCTCTTTTCTGCTGAAAGTGGCTTCTCTGTGAAGCAGTGAAACTCAACCACACATCAAACAGTCAGATGTTGAAGAGGGAAGTCCGGTTAAATCTGGTGTGTCATGAGGTGAAGCCCTCATCTCATATAACAAGTTAAAGGAAATGACGTGAAATCTTTCAAATGAAAAATGAACAAAAACAAAATTCCCCTCTGTAATATTTTTAATTTTTCTCTCGATATTTCTCATTTTAAAGGTTTCTGTCCTGTTTCTCAGATATCACGTCAGTCCCGTACAATCTATGACAGTCAGTGCTTCCATGGTGGCTATTGCTTAACAAATTAGTGATGTGAAACATGCCGCTCACGTTACAGTCTGCCAGATGGCTTTATCTCAGAAAGACCACTTAGATTAGATTAGATAGTCTTTAATATCCCAAAGGGACAATCAACACAACCCAATACAACGCAAATATAATAAACACTGGTTATCAGTGGATTTCAGCGTAATAGAGTTGCAGTGAGCTATAAAACCAGCAAATGTCTGCGAACCTTTCTTAAACTGTAGGATTTAATTTGAGAATCCAACAGCTGAGTGAACAAATTATCTTAGATTTGTTTGATTTGGCCCCTTCATGGGAAAGTGTATCTGGAGTCCAAACCCAATCCCTCTCTGAGTGGCTCCTCTAGACACGGCCAAGATCATTCAGGTCAGGGCCAGAGGTCTGATGTTCTACAAGCAACTGGAAAAGTTTGCAGTTGATGATTGAGAGAAGCAAAATTTTTACTGTTGACCTTCACTGAGCAACTTCACCAATAATCGTCTGTTTGTTCTGTAAAACATGTTTGAGTTCTTCACCAATTTGTTGCTAAACACACCTCGTGAAAAGCAGTTTTCGCCATGTCATTTTCTGTTCTGATCACCAGAGTTTAGGGTAAATGTAGTTCAGAATGTGCTTCTGGTATTGAAGAGTCATAAAATACAAAGAAGTAGCCAGATTTCCTCCAACTAAATTAAAAAAAAAAATAATGAAACTGCAAGAATTTCGGCTTCAGTATTTCATTTTTGTGGATTTTATACTTAAAATCATTTATCATGAAAACTAAGAACTATAAATCACCTGTCATAAATATAATCCCACAAACACTCAAACCTTTAATATCTCTAAATCACCGGGCCGACAGATGGAAGCTGTCTGAGCTCTGTGCTGTTTAATGAAGGTACAGACTCAAGACGACACCTCAGTGCCTTTCTGACATCTTTTTCATTAACGGGCTGTCTAGACCTTCAAAGTTCATTCCCTCGTTGATTTAGAATATGTTTGGAGCTCAGGGGTACGATTCTGAACTGAACCTCCAGTAAAACTTTAGTTCAAGTGCTCATAAGTTATATAAGACCCTCCCTCAATCCCTCGATGTCTATACTTTATCGCTCCGAGCTTGTGGAAGGCCGTGTCAGCCTTCTGCTGTTCGCTAACGCGCTCCAGAGGCAGAGCTGCAGTCAATGTGAAGATGATTTGTTGGCACTGATACACGGACAGTCTGGAAAGCCATTAAAGTAACTTTTATTATCTCTGAAGTCAGAAACAGCTTCTATCTCCAACTTAATTTTTCAAAATCAGTCTTCAGCAGCATTAAAATGGTTTTAAAATCCCTTAAAGCTCCTGGAAATGTGGCTTGAATTATAACTCTCTGGACATTTTTCACGATGAACAAGGACTTGATTGACAGCTACTCTGAGCCACTTGTTGCTGAATCCTGATTGGCGCGTGGAAAGAACATGACATCGCCTTTTCTCAGCTTAGAAAAGCAGGCAGAGATCACCTTTAGGCCTGTTCATCTTAACGACGCCAAGTCCAAAAATGATACTATTATCGTATTGTTATAGTATTGTTATATTTTTATTTATGCAGTACAGTTTGAGGACCGTCTGACATCAGTCACTGGGTGAAGGTTTAAACTGAAGCACTGACAGGAAGTTAAGCAAATTTTAGAGAGGAAGCAACACATTTTCTAGAGGAAATACAGAACAGTGACAGAACCAAGCACATTTACTCACACGTTATTTATTTGTACACACAAAGTACCTGAGTATTTCTATTTTATGACTTCATACTCCCAAAATACTTGTGCTTTTCACTTCTGAAGATCATAGTTACTTGGCAGATTCATAGTTTACATACAAAACATCCTGATCAGTTAATAAAATACAATATTTTGTTGAAGTAACATGCTGCTGTTGGTTCGGTGTCGCCTCAGCAGGACGTTAATCCGCTCTGCATCGTTCACTCGTCCAACGCCACAACCCCGTTATCTCCTCTTCCTCCATGTTGCCATGGTGATGATGTTGGTACTGCTCTTTTTTTTCTGGGTTACTCTGTATTTTTTTTTCCTCTCTGATCTAATCTCTTCCCTTTCTCTTCCTCCTCCTCAGGCCGTACTTTGAGATGAAGGCCAAGTACTATCTGCAGCTGGAGGTAGGTGACGTCGACCCCGCTGACCTCATCTGAGGACGCTGTTTATGTAGCCGTGCTAGAGCTCGAAGGTTTAAATACGTTGACTATGAAAACAGTCATCACGTTATCAAAAAAAAGATAACATGAAAATAATGTTTAAATTTGCCTTTGAATTGAATCCAGAAAGTATAATACAAATATAATAAAACAGATCGCTTTCTGTTGTCCATGACCTTCGTCATCACCCTCCTCTCTCTCCCGTCCAGAACCTGAAGAAGAACGTGGACGAGCGGCAGGCCAAACTGTCTCAGGCCAAAGGCGAGTACAAGACGGCCCTCAGGAACCTGGAGATGATCTCCGACGAGATCCACGAGCGGCGGCGAAACTCCGCCATGGGCCCCCGCGGGCGAGGCGTCGGCGCAGAGGGCGATAGCGTTTCCGGAGACGACATCTCCAACTTCAAGATGGAGTCAGACGGAATATCCAGTGAGTACAGAACGGCTCTTTCCTTCTGTCTTCTCAGAGTCTCGATTGAGACAAAAGGCCGGGTAGTAAATGTTAGACCCTCCCATCTCGCTGCTCTGTTGTCGGCCTCCACTAATGGCTGCTGACTGTCTAAATGTCAGGGTTAGCTGGATGAGGTTTAGTCGCCGTTCTGTTCGAGCAGCACAGACTTAAATTGAGATTTGAAAGAGCTCTCTGTCTCTTGTATGGCTGCTGATCCACCTGGAAGCACTTGGAAAGTGGAGACAGCGCCGCTTACGTCAGGATACTTTGACAGACATTGAGATTTTGTCTGATGGCACATCAAAAATAACTGGAGGACTACAGATGGTTAATGACATAGACATGTATTGAATTGCAGCAAAATACTTGAAGTAAATTGCTTGAAACTCGAGTCCCAAGAATGTGTCTTGGCATTGTGTTGTTAAAATAAGCAGAGACGTCCCTGAAAAAGACCTCGCTTCTGGGTGGAAGCAAATGTTGTTGCCAGATCCAACATCAGCATTAATGGTTCCTTCACAGCTGTGTAAGTTCCCCATCGTGCTACGGGCACTAACACACTCTCATACCTTTTATAGACGCTGCTTTTTGAGCTCTGATGTTGTAATTATTTGAATGGTTCTTTTCCTTTTTAACCTGGAGGACACGTCGTCCATGATTTCCAAAAATAGTTTGAAATGTGGAAACGTCAGACAACAAATCGGCTTTCAAACAGACAT
Organism: Protonibea diacanthus; assembly: GCA_028641955.1. Classification (NCBI taxonomy): domain Eukaryota; kingdom Metazoa; phylum Chordata; class Actinopteri; family Sciaenidae; genus Protonibea; species Protonibea diacanthus. The sequence continues at coordinate 24,547,396 of CM053983.1, read as the reverse complement.
TTTGAAAATGTGCAAATTAAAAAAAAAAGAGAGAGAGAGACGAACGCATCACAATGGCAGAAAGAAACTGCTAAAGGAAATAAAATGGAAATGCTGCGTGCCCTCTGCATCACATTGGCCTTGACTTTGCAACAAATAGGCTGGCGTTACCATGGTTACCGCAGAGCAGCGGAGGCGTCCGATCCAATAAGCAGACTCTGTGATTACAAGTTAACCTGTAAAAAGAAGAAAGCCGTGTCTGATGGCCGCGGTGCGTTCGTGTGCTTTGATTTATGTCGGAGAAAATGAAACGCCTCCGCTGGGAGTGATGTGACGGTCCTCTCTGTTCTTTTTATATCCCTGTTTGCTCACACTCACACCTTCTTTCTCTCCTGTGCTTTATTCCTTCATCCCTCCTCTCACTCCTCTCTTCCTCGTCTCCTTTCTGTCCTCTGTTCCCTCTTCCCTTTTTCCTCATCTGCACTTTCCGTCCATGTCTTCCTTTGTCCTTTTCCCTCCCTCTCTTTCTTCTCTCATCACTACATCTTCTCCTTTACTTTCTCACTGTCTCTTAACATCCTTCTTCCTCTTCCTGCAGTGACGTCTGTGTGCTTCGACGACGAGGCCTGCGGTGGCAGCAGCATCATGTCGGAGGAGGACTCGGAGACGCGCTCCACCTGCAGCCTGGGGTCGTCTCCCAGCAGCCCTCAGGAACTCCTGTCATCCTGCCCTTTCGCCAGCTCCTCCTCCTCCTCCTGCACATCCTCCTCCGCCTCTCCATCACCCACTCCTTCCTCCACCTCCTCCTCCTCCCCCCTGTCTCCCCTGTCCAGGCCCTGCAGCCTGGACCTTCCCAGCACTGTGTCGCTGTCTGACTTCGGCCTCATCTCGCCGGTGCTCGGGCCCCGAAGCGAGTGCAGTGGAGCATCGTCACCAGAATGCGACCTGGAGAGAGGTGGGTGAAATACTCAAAGCTGTTTTCATACTTTTAATTTTCTTTATTTTCAGGTTTCCAACTAACAATCTGTCGATCATTTTGTTGATTAAGTGATGAGTTCAAGAAAACAGAAAATATTCATGTTTGAGAAGCTGAAATCAGAGAATTTGAACATTTTGACGCTGACGATGAATCGAAAAGTTGATAACTAATCACTGCAGCGCATCAATATATCAAGTCCTTTGTGGAAAAACTGGTCATGTAATTTAACGAGCTGCTGAAACGAGTCTTTGACCAACACAACAATAAACAAATCGGCTTCCAGCTTCTCAAATGTGAAGATTTGTGGCTGTAAACTATTTTAAGTTCTTCTTCAAAATAAATAATTTATCATTATTTTTCAAATATTTTCTAGAATAAACAATTTGTTGATTAATTATCTGCAGCTTAATCTATAATGAATGTGACAGAAAGGAGGCCTGCTGGAGATGTAATAATAACAACCACAAACTAAAGCAAAGATATATTTAGGTTTATTAATGTGCTATGGTGTAGCAGTGTTTGTGTGCAGCTTGTGCTGTTACACAGGAGGAAGCCAAACAAAAAAAAAAAGAAACAGGGAAGTGAGATGGACGATGTCTGAGAATCTATTCTGGGTAAGACGTGTGATATCGTGCTACCTGCTCCACTCACACCTGCTTCGCCACAGGAGGGTATTAGTCAAAGTGACAGCGAGCCGAGTGTTTCACCTGCAGGCGCAACACATCTGCAACAGTTTGCCACACTGCTGTCGGCCTTAATGAAGCTGTGTGTGTGTGTGTGTGTGTCTGTCTGTCTCTCTCTCTCTCTGTGTCTGTGTGTGTGTCTGTCTCACTCTCCACCTGTTAGTCCACGTGAATCAGATTCTTCACTGTACTTGTTTTGTTGTTGCAGTGATGTCTTTGTCATACTGACATCGTACAAAGTCAGAATTTCAAAAGAAAAAAGTCAGAATTCGGAGAAAAAAGTCAGAATTTTGAAGGGAAAACTCAGAATTTCGAAGGAAAAAAGTCAGAATTTTTGAAGGAAAAAAGTCAGAATTGAGAATTTTCGAAGGAAAAAAAGTCAGAATTTTGAAGGAAAAAAGGCAGAATTTTGACGGAAAAAAGTCAGAATTTTGATGGAAAAAAATCTGAATTTTTAGGGGAAAAGTCAGAATCTTTGAAGGAAAAAAGTCAGAATTTTGAGAATTTTCGAAGGAAAAAAGTCAGAATTTTGAAGGAAAAAAGTCAGAATTTTGATGGAAATAAGTCAGAATTCTGAGAATTTTGAAGAAAAAGTCAGAATTGTGAGGGGAAAAAATCAAAGGCTGGAAAACTTTGTCTTGAATAATTATGTCCATCTTACTCAACATTAACCATTCACTGATCTTCTTCCTGTGCTGCAGGTGACCGGGCAGAAGGTGCAGAGGGGGAACTGGACAACGCTCCGACCACCACCACCACCAACAACAATAGCAACAGCAACAGCAGCAGCAGCTCCGCTTCCAGCATGAAGAAGAGCTTCAGCCTGGAGGCGCGCTTCAGCTTTCTGAACCTGCGGCGCCCGCGAGCCGACAACGCCAAAAACACGAACAACTGTTCCCAGAAGGCCGAGGCTGGGCAGACTGTGGTCTTGGTCAAAGGAGTTTGAAAAAAAAGAGAACTCATTCGAAGGATTTTGACTCATTCTGACACAAACTGTTCTGAGCTGTTTATAAGCTACAACTGCACTCCACTCCTCCACGGTCAACAAGAGACTTTGAATGTCACAGTCGGTGTATATTAAAGTGTCCTGTACATCACGGCAGCATTGTTACTCCCATTTCTCTTATGAAGGACATTGCACCTTAGGACATAAAGAGCACTGTTGTGTTGGTTTAAGGGTGATGGGAGAAAAAAGATGGAATTATTCATGTTATTTTGTGTTTGTTATTTTTCCACTAAAAGCAAAAGTACATTAGCTGCCTGCATACAACTTTTGACTTGGGGGAGGTCGTCTTAAAATGACTTTTATCTCATGAATAAATATTAAATGTTCATAAATGAGAATTTATTACTGTTCAGTGGCACTGGGCATGCTGCAGAGGTGATGTTTGCTGTTCAGCAGTTAATTTAATCCACATGTGGAAATGTTCAATAAATAACAGGTCTCTCAATCTTCTGCTGTACACTCCTGTGTTTTGATATATGACTATGTTGGACCCTCCAAAAAAAGCTCATTTTTTCCCCACATAAGCTACTTAAAGTTTATTTCTGGTTAATTTAAGCTTCAACTTTTCACACCTGTTTTTTTTGCCACCATGATGAAAGACCATTTTAAATTTGTCTTTCTGGTGCACATAGAGAAACAACATAAAACAACAAAATAAAACATCACACTGCAGATTTTAAATAGCTGCATGTGACTTCTATTTAAAGAGTGTTTCACTGCCGTCTGTGGTGTGAATTAAGGACTATAGAACATTAGAAGAAATAACACACTCTTAAAATTGAGACGTTCAATTCATAAGTATTAAATACACTCTGAATTCGCGAGAACTTAGGTGTAAAACTGAACAACTGAGGATTTAATTTCCTTCTCTGATCTCAATTTTATGAGTTCTACTTTTATGTGACATAAAAAAAAAAAAATCGATCCTTCAGACATTAAAACTGTGTTTTCAGCCTCTCCTTGTCGTGATGCGTCCCTCAGGGCTCCGTACTGGAGTCTCTACGCTTTCCTACTAACTGCACTCCACCTAAAAACCATCGGCCATTTTTGAAAGACAAAGCAATACGAGGACTCGACTCTGAAACTTGACGCTTCATCTTCAGATGGACGCTTACAGTAAAAAACTGTTCATGGATATTATTAAAGAAGAATAGAACATTTTTGTGAATGTGGAGAGAAAAACAGATTGTTTCTAAAACCAATGATGGAAAGTGTTGAAGATTTTTACAGGCTAACAATGATTTCTAACACCAAGTTTGGGGTTAAAAGTTTGAGGGCTTATTAAAGAAAAAGATTTTTTTTAAATGTAACCAACAACAGTCTGTCTTTCGTTACTTTTTGACTTCACTACCATGTTTGTGGCTATCCGCTACAAGCTGAATTTGTTTGGGACTTTCAGCAGTGGATTAATCCACATTTGGTACTCTAGAAAGTATTTGTGGCAGCACAGCGATGTACGTGGGATTGAGTCATAATAAACTGCATTGCCAATAACAAAAACAAAAAATATCATTTGACGCATCCTTTAATAGAACCCTTTCACCCCATTTGTCTATCTTCCCTTGACGACGCCTCTGGATCAATTGGTTTTATTCTGATTTTGGTGTGAAATACAGACAAATTAAGTCATTTGAGAGCACAATTTTGTATTTTGTAGCCACAGATTTTGCATTTGAGGGAGCAAATGAAGTAGGAACGACTAAATTGAGGGAACATTTCACCATAAACTTCTTCTCTGCTCTCATCAGCCTTGTAGTTACAACTGTCTGGAAAGAAAAGGTGGTAAACAAGTCTTCAGCCTTTTGGCTCTTGCTTTCTTTCTTCAGTCTGTGTATTATATATGTGAACAAAATGTGATATCTGTATATTTCAGTATATCTGTCACTTTTTGATGTTGAATTAAGGATATAAACCTCCGACCAGCCTCCCTCTCACAGCTGTGTGTGTGCAGTGGTTGTTCAGTCCTCTGCATCGTCTCTCAGCAGCTTTTGTGCCTGTTTCTTTTTTCAGATTTAAATAAACAGATGTTCACTTCACCGTCGCCCTGGTTCATTTGAAGTTCGGCTTGTATTGGAAAGATGCTGCACATGCTCATAAATTAGCTTTATGTTCACAGGCTGAGGTCATAATTGTAATCTGATTAGTTTAGAGAGCTTCACTGTGACAGAAGGGAAACTCACTCCAAGAAATACAAATTAAAAGCGTGGTGTTTTGCTCAATGATTTGGAGCATTTAAAGAGGTTATGAGGCAATCTGACTTCAATCGACAATCTGTTGAAAATTGCGTTAACATCAACGAGCATCTGGCACATCTTTAGAGAGGCTTTAACTGTCTAAACGCTCGTCACATTTTACCAATAAAGAAGAGAGCGCCGACACAAAGAGACCTTCTCAGTAACGTGACATGATCTCGTCCTGAAAAGGTGATAAATCGCTACATCGCTCTAAATGTTGGTGTATTAAGACTAATTTTTATTTTCTTCTTTGGATTGAGGTCACAGAGTCCTCAAAAGTTAAATCTATCTGATGAACTGTGAAGCAGAGATGCTGTGAAGTTTGGATATGTTACATATTAATCTTATAATTAACAAATCTTTAAAAAACAACAAAAAACAACAATGAATTAATCCAACTCATAAGCATCGTTTGTGTATCATATTGTTCCTCTGAGATAGAGCTCCGTTGTTGTCCAAAACTGATTAAAAACGCATCAATTCACCATATTCACATGCTGGCAATTTTCCTCTGATTGAACCACTTCCTAGCCGACATTACCGTTTGATAGTGTTACACAATATAATAGAAGATGCATATCAAATGGTAACGTTAGCTAGAAAGTGGTAGAATGTGCAACGCTGGAAAAAACTACAATAACTTCTCAACTTTAGACTCTTGCTCTCCGTTCACTCAGAGTAGGGCCTGAACGCATTGTTGGTTTTATTTATTTCATGGACTTTGTTAAAATAATACTACCTCTTTCTGTCCAAACATTATGGACCTTTTGTGATGTTTGTATCATAAACCAGTTATAAGATCACGTTATTTAAGAGGAGTTATTTAGAAAACCATCAGCCAGAGATGAAAACTGTCAAAAATCTGATTGAGGTTCATATTCAACAACTTGAAAAGGTTCTGATTAAATCAGGGGCATATAAACACCTACACTGAGCTCTGATCGAAGAACTGTGCTCATTAAATGTTATTACACCTGCTAATGTGCGTTTATTCGGATTAACTACTGCTGCCAGAGTCTGACATTAAAAGCAGCATTTACCAGGAACTACTTCTTTATGTGGACTCAAAATTAATTTGCTTGTAAAGAAACTATGGATGGAATTTGTATCATATGAAACATCTATAGAAGGACGCTTCCAGACGTATTATTAAGGACTGCTTCTGCTTTCCGTGCAGAGAACCCCTGAAAATTTAACTCGATGACTCATGCCTCATGACAGCAGATTAGCAGCAGCTGCATGTTGTTTCTCAGACACATGCTTCCAACAGTCCGGTCACTTCTCACACACGCTTGCACACCTCTTCCTTTCAGTGTTTTTCCTATGACCGCCTTCCTCTTTACACACTTCAATCAACCTTTCAGCCTTCATGTTGTCAGTGTTGTTGACTGAGAGGGATACCAACAGCAGATTCATGTCACGTCACTGTGTCGCCTCTATCAGGCAGATCATTTTATCCTATTTGAAAAATTTAATATATTCTGCAATTCTAAAGACTTATTTGTGGTTAAGAGACGGTCACAACAACTTTAGGAGGAGGGTTTTGTGACCAGAGCAGAGCCTGCACGGGTTCATCATGTAAATCAGTAAATAGCTTTGAGGCTGAGACAGTTCATCTCTGAAGTTTGACCTCTGTAACTCTGGTGAGGGTTAGAAATCAGATTATTGCATATTGACACAGAGTAAATCTATAAATAAAAAACGTTAATGGAACATTTCTTTAGTCTGAGGAGCTGTGATTCTAATTTTTGAGTCAGTATCAGAATTGAGAAATCAGTTTTGTAAATTTAAATTTACAATTACAGATTCTTAGATTTTTCTTTGTTAATAGACAATTCAGATTTTAGATCTTAACATAGGTTTTATTTATTTTTGGTGGTGGTTTTGTTGCTCATTATAAAACACATTGAATAAAACGTGTTTACCGTATATGTTTCACTGCTATTATATTTGACAGCGTATCTGAATTGAATTTCTTTCATGTACTTATGTACTTGACATAAAGTTTATTTTAAAAAAAATCCACAAACTAGGCTGTGAAAGAAGACATTAGCGACATTTGTCTTACCTTTCCGTGTGTAGCTTTAGTCTTCGATCAGAGAATCAGAGACGTTGGTGCCAGCCACCATCTTGTGCGCTATCTGAAGGACATCAAAAAGGTTTGAGGATTAGAGGATTCATACTAGTGAATAAACACAGGATACAGGATAACAACATAAGAGGGAAAAAAACAAAGATCACCAACTTACCACACTAGAATAGATTTCATGGCAGCAAAATCAACAGAAGCTGAAGAAACCACGGCTGCATTAGTTCCATCGGATTTTCAAACGTCACACCACCTGCAGTCACAAACTGATGCTTCTGCTTTGTGCATTTATTCACACGTTATAGATCGTAACTGTGGTTGTTTTACCTCTTCGTTTTCCATTTCTGCTTGCGTAAGTGCAAAATATTGAGTTTAACGTCAGTTACAGGCCATCACAGCTCAACAAAGACAGTTCTGTAGGAGAAATTAAGGTTTACCTGGATCCTTTTGATCCCTCAAAGACCCTTTAGTTACCTTGAATAAGTTTAACCTTTTCATAATATCTTCAAATGTTTGTGTTTTATAGCATAAACTTTTTTATGTTTTAATGTACAATAGTGTATCGTCGGCATACAACATGTTTCCAGATGACAGTTTTCTGATTAAACATCAGAAGATGCCAACTACAGCTGGAATTAATATTAGCTTTTTCTTAGCCACTTAGCATGTTGAGATCCTTGATTGAAAAACTGATCAAAAAACATTCTCAGAGACAGGATGTATGCTGCTCTATCAAAATAAAAGCCTCTCCACTCCCAAATAAATAAATCAAAGCGCGCAGACAGAAGCAGATATCACTTTTTTGTATTCAAAGTCTGAACACATCAGTCTACCCCAACATTTAGTGCAAGTTCTGCAAACATTACATCAACATTCATACAACAGGTTGCTGCAAGATTGTCCTGCTGCATATTTAAATGACTCAGCTTCTTGGCAATTGAAAAGACATGAATATGGTAACAGAAAGACATGGCATTCATAACAATGAATTATCATCATCAACAAATATTTGACAGAAGTGCTTGGCAATGGATATTTAAAGCTATATTCAACTCTGAAAACCTTTTAGCACACCAGCATTATTACTTCATCGATAGTCAACAACCAATCAACACTGGTTTTACTATGAATTATTGTTAACAGTTATTATGGGTGAAAATTAAAACCATGCTCCCCAGAAGCGTTACTATGAACCAGTTTATCAAAGCTCCAGCTGGACTAAAGAAGTTGCAAATGGAATAATGTGAAAATAAATGAATTACACAGGTCGCAGCGGAGCGAAAACACATTAGTCGATTAAATTGAACAATCAAACGACAAGAAAAATTAATTTAAAAACATTCAGCTTCAGATGTGATCATTTGCTGCTTTTCTGTGTTTCATATCGCTGTACAGTAAACTTGAATATTTTTTTGGTTTTGCCTTGTCGGTCAGACAAAAACAAGCAACGTGGAGACACTTTATAAACTAAACAAGGAAATAATGAAATTAAAATAATCACTGGTTGCAGACATTCACTACAGCAGCTTAAAGCTGTGCGTCGTGCTCAGAGACTTGTGTGACGACATGCGCGGCAGCCTCAACAGCAACACAACCCTCTGTAGTTCACTGCAGTCAGATTCACTATTAACTCAGCACGCAAACATCTGCAACTAAAGGGCATCGCAAAAGTTTCAAAAGTCTGTCAGTGACTAAAAGTAAGTTTGACAAAAATATAAAATCTGAACTCAAGTCCACTGACAAGCTTTTTCTGGAACTTTTCAGTCACATCATGTTCAAGTCTGCAGAGCAGCCTCTATTCACTGATGTGGTTTAAAAGGTCCGAAAAAAATCACGCAAGTCAACTTTGAGTTAATACTATTCATCAAACTTTGTTCCCTCTTTACAGAGTGAACTTTCAACCTCAAAACTAAGATTTTTTTAGAGTCAGTCTAATTTCTGCAACTGAAAAGAAAAGCAACCTTTACTAGCAGCAAGTTGCAAGTCAATTCAAAGGCAACGCCATCATTGTTTCTTGTTTTTAAGTGTCTGAAAGTCTTTCAGTGCTTGTCTGCATGTGCAAGTGTGAGATTGGCTGACTGCTTCCACATGATGCAGCATGACCTCTACATTAACTTTCTGGATGTGCTCACCCTGCAACATCCAGACACATCATTCAGCAAATCCACCGTGACTGCAACAGATGTTGTTGCTAATGTTGCAGAGATGAGCAACACAGAAGCTCATCGCCCAAGAGACTTTCCGCACTGAAAACAAGGACGATGATCGGCCTTCTGAAAACCGCGATGAAGAAACAAAGCAACATATTCACGTCCAAATAAACAAAATAAGGGAAAAAAGTGCTGTATGTCAACAAAAAGGTTAACAGAGGATGTGTACTTGGCAAAACATTTACATTTCAACCTGTAGAAGGTCGATAGTGACAATCAAACATTTACACACACATACAGTGTGTGATACCTGCCAGTGAACTCGGGCTAACGCAGACAACATGAAGAGACATCATTCAAATGCTGCCATGACTGAATTCCCTGTGGTGCTGCTCTGCTGCACTGCTCCTGAGAATAAAATGAACCCTCGTGGTCATTTAAGGAAACCGACTGTCCTTTCCACCTGGGAGACGAACTGAATGACAAGAAGTCACCGAGTCTGATGGGGAAAACCAATAACTCGTTCATTTTTCGCATATCATGGCCGCCAGCATGAAACAACTTCTTATTCCAGCTGTTCTGCAGTAGAGAGCATCTCAAGCCTGAGCTGGTTTCTTCTTCTCTTTTCTTGTTGGGCCTGAACTTGACATTTTATTCCTTTATTGTCTTATTTTATTGTGTTGTTGTTTTTTGCTTTGTGTGCAGAGGCAATATGACATATAGACATAACCCTACCATCTTTTGCCTGGCACGGTCATGTATGAATTTAGTAGACTCAGCTGCCCTTTCATATCTCTGGGATTGATGTCAGGACTCTGTGCAGGGTTAGCGTGCTTCTTTGTGCACAGGGTATCATCATGTTGAAACAGGAAAGGGGCAAAAAACAAAAACTGGAAGCTCGCTATTGTCCAACGACATCAAACCACGAAAGACTCCCACTAAAGTGTGTGGACAGGTGTGTTCACAGCTGTCCTCTTAGCTCTCTCTCAAACTGCTAAAACATTTCCACTTCTGGACTCTTGAGGTGCTCATCGCAGCAAAACAGAACCTGAAAAGAATTTGTTGCATGACGCCTCAGTGCTGCAGCTCATGGCTGATGGCTGGTGTTCATTTAACCCTGTTAACTTCTTCACTCTCACAAGATCCAACGATATCGATGCTAATTATTATTCACGTGGCAGCTGCAGCTGTGAGCTCAGCTCTACAGATTCTGTATCTATTGTATTATGGCAAAAGGAGGTACAGCTGCTCTCATCACTATTTCTTTGCTTATATTTTGGTGAAAGTGCATTTTATTGACTGTTGATGGGTTTCATTCCGTATTGAAGTTCCTTTTGATGATTCTTTAGTAATAATTTATTCCTTCACCATAACTGTCTGATACCGTCGAGTCAACGTTGAAGTTCATGTCCACAATCTGTCCATTTAGAGAACCTCAGCGAAGGTTGCAGCGAGGGTTGTTGAGGTCACATTTCGGACTCTTTGTGTTGTATTGAGGCCTCATCACATCCAAAGTTTCAGTTTCAGGGATATGTCATGATACCCCTCTCTATAGTACCTCTCTCCCAAGCCCATGCCCCCCATCCTCTCTCCAGCTCCATCTTCATTGGAGCTGGGAGACCTTGAGGGGCGCGGTGCTAGCAAAGTCCAAGAAGAAGGGTCCTTCCTGTTTGGGCAAGAAGGTGGTGGGGATGACGTTGTAGATGCCTGCTGGGACGTAGTCCACCTCCATGTAGCAGAAACCACATCTGGAAAGAGAGAGAAACTTTCAGGTTGTACGGAAATCAAACGATGACACTAATTTGCGGAGAACCTGACTCATTTCTAACTCTGAATACTTTCAATAAATCTAAAATTATACAGTGGAGAACATTCAAATGAAGACAGCTCACTCGTGGTCGACTTGGAAATGGAACTTTTTTGGCTTCATGTGCCACCGAGCAGCTTCTATCAGAGTGAACGCCCACAGATCTCTTCATACATCCACGAGTCTGACTGCCGCCCTTTTAAATGTGTCTATTTTTGTGCCCTCTTCTTCTGGTTTTCTGACAGGAGAATTGGCGCCACCTGCTGCTGAGAACAAGTGTCCATTCCCATTGTTTTTGCCAAATTGCTTGAAAATTTGCGATACATTTGACTGGAAACACATGCAAGTTTGGGTGCTGCTTGGCAGCCACTCACAATCTTTCTTAATTTAAAGCAAAACATTGCATGAAAATGTTGAGGCGGGAAATCGTCAGTGCAGTTACACAATCTTGATTCATATTTGATCAGATTGATCTGTACTTGCACTGAACAGACCGGATGAAACAGCCAATTAGAGCAGCGAAACGTGAAGACAACTTGCCCACATAGAATAAACAATTCTGACTGGACTGGTAGAACTCGTCTTGACGCGGCTACCAGAGCAAATGAAACAAGAGCTCAGCAGTTTCGTCTGGTCTGATCTGAACACTGATCTGAGACAGTCTGAGGTGGCCTTAGCATTTAGTCTTGTGACACCGAGGCCCATCAGTCATACAAATACTTTTATACTTTAAATCAACTGTAAATTGCATGCATCATTAACCTAGCGACACACTGACATGTAATCCTATCTGTCACAGAAGATTAATACTGACCAGTAAATATCTGGAAAATGACTTTATGATAGCATAACTTTGTCTTTGTTCCATAATAATGTTATTTAAATTATTGGGTTATATAAATGCCCTCTTTTAGCTTCCACTACAAGCGCTGTAACATTACCATGTCTGTAATGTGAGAAATTAATGACACGTTATTGTACTGTAATGACTGTAAATGACCTGAGTGTGAAGTTCAATTTGTCTCACTGCTCCAGCAGACCCCGCCGTGGATCTGATGAGGACAGTCGACTTGTATATACCACACATAACAAGGCTACAGGTCTTCAGATCCACAGTCAGTGTTTATGTCGGTACCTGTAATCTCCGCTGCTCTTTTTCTGGAAGGCAGCCGCGCCCGGCTCCCCCACCGTCGACACCATCACCATCTCGAAACCAACGCTGTACTGCCTGCAGACACACACAGGCAGAAAAGCAGAGAGTAACTACCAGCTCCAACACAGGCTGCTCAGATGAGCGTCACACAGTTTCATTGTTCTTCAGTAAAAACCTTTGTAACAATCTAAAATGACAACAACTCTGCAGACTCGCCTCCCAAATGATGCAGCAGACCTGTGGAGCAACGTCAAGCTGCAGGTCCACAGCTCCACTGCCTATTATTTGGCATACTCGGTGCTAGCAGGCCCCATGATAGATACAAAATGACATCATGGATAAGAAGAGAAGATTTATGTGCAGATGAAGATGTGTGACATCCCAGCCCCAAGGTCGAGGCTCTCCGGTCTGACCCTTGTACGTTAACATCCGTCTCTGTGTCCGTCAAGTACAATAAGTAAATATATCTATCACAATCGTTCACACATTCCCGACCTCTTCACTGTCTGCACATCCTGGTGAGTTCACTGTACAGTCACGCTCGTCATTGATTTAAGGGAGTGACTCGAGTTATGTAAATATATCATGTAAACATAATGTAAGAGTGTAAAATACAATGTACGACTGAGTATCTGTCAAGTCACGGCCCAGTTCGGAGGGAAATTAAACACGCTGCAATACACTGACTCATCCTGCTGTGAGTGTGTGTGTGTGTGTGTGTGTGTGTGTGTGTGTGTGTGTGTGTGGCGAGAGACAGACCGAGAGAACAATCCGGAACATCATTAAGTGTTAATGTCACAGTGTGGAGAAGTCACTGAGTCATCCTGTTAATAAGTCATTTAACAGGTCAGATTTATTTAAAGCAGTGTCTGCACCATGACTGCTCTGATTTTTACATCCGTTTAATATTAAAAAGATGCTGCTGCAATATCAGTATTTAAATAAATATCACCATTGTGTGTTTGTTAAGGCTGATAGCAGCGTTTAAGATTTGTTTGTGCCTCTGGGTCTCTGGTTCAGTTCCCGCTTTCCCCAGTCCAGTTTCCTCAAGCTCGGCGTGGCAGAGCCAGACGTCGTTCATTGGAGGAGGTAACACTGTATAAGAGCATCCAAGTAAGTGGGTGCAGAACCGGAGACTACTCTGTAGTCAGCATTAGAGATTTGAATTTAACCTGGGCTGCTACAGGTAGCCAGTGGAGCTCAATGAGCAGCGGGGTAACGTGACCTTTTGGGTTGATTGAAAACCAAACACGCCGCCACGTTCTGGATCATCTGAAGAGGTTTCACCGTGCAGGCTGAGAGGTCAGGAGGCCGTTACAGTAAAGAGGTCGTAAGATGACCACAGCTTGTATTAGTGTTCGGGTAGCATAGTAAAGACCATTTACCACATTATTATGACCAAAATTTAAACATTCACTTTCACCAGAACTAAAACTTGGACTGGTTTTGGTGTCAGCTTCACCTCGTGCTCTGCCTTAAGTTCCTAGTCTATCAGTGGCGTCACTGGAGCTTCTAAAAAATATATGTAACATGGTCAGCTATTGAAGGAACTGTTTCTGAAGTCAGATGGGGGCACAATACAGCAAAGGGGTGAATGTGAATGCAACTTCCTGTATTTCTATAGAAATGTAGCAAATAATAAATGAGGTATAACTGCATTATTAATGCTACCTGTGTAGAGCCTGAGAGATAAAACCTGGCAAAAACATGATTTAAAAGGTGAGTTGTCAGGTCTCTAATATATCAGTTAATCTGTCCCTCGTATCATCAGCCTGACCTGGATCCTCTGAGCTCGACGAGCAGCGGTCCCGACCGCTCCAGGTTGATCTGGTAGATCGGGTTGTGTTTGTAGGAATCCTTATAGTTCCCACAACCTCCAGCGCTGACCCCTTTCCACTGACCGTTGATCTGACAGAAGCAGAGACACAAACACACTAATGACTAAAAACACACAGTGTTCGTTCATTCATACGTACTGCATGCGTGTGGCTGACTTACCCGTTTGGTATGAGTGAAAGGATTCGGGATCTTGGAGAAGGTGAATTTGCATCCGGAGTACACCTGTGGAAAGAAACAAAATCTGGTGTTTTAAACTGAACGTGAGCTGCAGATGTAGCTTAACAAACAAACAGAAGCTAAATACTGAGTATAAGTCATACGTCCAGTGGCAAAAGCTGGTGAGTTAAAGGACAGAAGAGAGCGAGAAACAAAGAGACAACCTCATACTGCTTCTTCGTTATCAACAATTTTGTACAACGGAGAAGTGTATCATGTTTCCAAACGGTAGATATCACACTTTTAATTTATTCATGATTATCTGCACACAAAATGAAGCTTTCATATCAGCGCTGCGCTGGTGAAAAGAGACATCGCGTTTCCTGCTTTGATCTCTGGTGAAAACTCTGTGAACAAGAGAGAGTTCAATCAGTGATTCTCAAGACGATTTTCAAAGAGAAACGCTGATCTGAGCTGAGAGTGCGCAAGAGAGAGTGCTGCACGCACGCACACACACACACAGACAGTACATCACCACACACATAAAACATACAGCAGACACGTGTACAGGCTGCGTGTTTTTTTTTTTTTTAATGAGTGATCTCAGTATAAACAGCTCGCTGTGGTTAGCAGGAGTCCATGAATTATAAATGATAAAAAATATATATGGGACACACACACACACACACACACACACACACACACACACACACACAATAACATAATGTGCTGTGGAGGGACTGAAGGACCAAACGTAGAGGATGTTAGGCGGATGTCAGAGGTGAGGAAGAGAGAAATGAAGCAAGAACATGGGCAAGTTTTTTTCTAACCCCCAAAGGTCCAGGTGAACTAGATCAGCTGACGGCCCTCCCATGTCAGAGAGAAGACAGCCTTTAAGACAACGCGAAGGGCGTCACAAACAGGTGATGAGAGCAGTCGCTGTTCTCTACTGCACTTCCCCGCAACACGTGAAACAGAAGCGGACATGCAGCTCGTTGCAGCATGGATCATCCATCTGAAGCGAGTTGACTTTTAGACTGTACTTTCATATAAACTGTGCGAACTTACATGTTCAGATTAAAACTCTAAATCTGCTCGTATCTTTTATTCAGTGGACCCACATACAAGGAGAACTGACTCCAACGCTATAAAATTGAAATGTAGAGTCTCTGCAGGGTCCACAAAGGTCAATTTAAGACCTATTCAATATGAATTAGAAAGTACCGGCTAACCCAGCAGGAACAAAAGTAATTACTTAAATTCATGTGGCCTGGACAAGCAGCAGAAAATTGATTTATTTACCGATTAAAAATGATTAATTCATTTCATTTTCTGCTAAGATTGACACTTTTAGTTGATGAATTCATAGAAACTGCAGCAGCAGTGATAGTGGTCTGATGGTGCTGAGTGTAACACCACAAAAAAGGATTAAACAGCCTCCTGTAGCGCAGTCTTTTTAAGACCTTCAACAACCTGCAGATCCTCATATATACTCACATACAGTATATCACTGTTTTAATGTTGACACACACAGTTTACACAGAAGTCTCTCTCACCCGCAGTGTGTAGTTGATGGTGTTCTGTTTCTCGTACTGGGAGACCACCAGCGTGAAGGTGTGTGTCCCCGCGCTGGTCAGCCTCATCTTGGTCAGGTAATGCGGGCTGTTGATGCGGATGCCGTCGATGTAAGGAGGGGGGTCCGCTGCAGAGAGAATTTATTTACAGTGAATAACCAGCAGGCAGCTGACAGTTAAGGTTGATGTTTTATTCTGAAGTATGCAGCCATCTTTGTGAATAGAGTAATGTTTCAAAGACGAATGTGATGGATTAACTTTTCTTTGTGACTGTGAAATGCAGACATAGACATAGACATGCCTCCTTCTAAGGCATTGATCAAACCTTACCTGGGTAGTAAACCTTCTTCCCGTCCGTCTTGTAAACAACGAGGGTGATAAACTCCCTGTTTTGTGCAAAATCATCCTGAACAAACGAACAGATAACAGCCGTTAGACAAAAATGAAGCCTCACGATATCACATCATGACATTACTGGTATTGAGATATCTCCCTTCACCTTGTCTGTGATGTGTCTGGTGAGCAGCACCCACACAGCAGCTCCCCCTGCTGGACACTGGACCTCCAGCTTGTACTGGGGGTTGTTGGCCAGGCTGTAGACGTCCTTCACTGGGCCCTGCTTCCCATCCCAGCTACTGCAGACGGCACACAAACCAGAGCACGCACTTCAGACTGAGTCTATGTACTCTGATAGCAGTAGCGTTTCAGTCTTCAGTTGAAGGGAATTTGAATTCAGTGCAAATTTCAACTGAATTTCAAGTAATTCAGTAAATAAAAACATGAATAAATGCCCGTTCACTTCCCATCATTAGTATTAGTGTGGTAAGCAGTAGGTGGCGCCAATTCTCCAGTCAGAAAACCAGAAAGAGGGCACATCAAACTTTTCACACACACACACACACCTGTGAATACAGGAGGACTCTCTGAACAGGGCGGGGTTCCAGCTCAGGTAGATGACATCATAGTACTGACAAAGGTCCTCCCATGCAATCCAGAAAACACCTGGAGAGCAACAAGCGGGAAAATGTGTCACAACAAGCAACAGCAAACAAATACAACATATGATGGAACACTTAAGGGTCTATAATTATTAAATATATTTATTAAAGGGTGATTTCACCACTGGAAAGATGGGCTTTTCATGAAACTGTGCAGTCTATGCAGTAGAAAGACTAAGACTAGTAATATTTGCATCTTTGGTGGTATTCTTTTTTGTTTTGAGATAAAACAAAGGTCACACCGTTGTCAAACTTCTGCGCTGTCTTGGGGTCAAAGTTGAGGTATTTGAGGAGTTCGGGTGTCCAGTTCTTCTCGTCACGCTCGCTGTAGCGCCCCTTCCACCGAAGGTGACTCCACGGATTCTTCAGCTGCAGGAAACGCATTCCCTACAAGAGCAACAGACGCGGCGTCAGTTACAACAGATGTAGTAACTATAAAACAGGAAGTTCATCTACTGGCTCTTTCACACTGTTATTGCAGTATTACTGCAGTGAGTGAGTGAATACAGGTGACTTTAGCTTCATCCAATGATCAGTTGGGATTAAAAGTATCATCAAGCTTGTGTGTTCCATATTTCCAAGTTCTTAACATGCTAATGCGCTAACCTTGTAATCCCGGATGTCAAGAACAGCGTAGGCGTGTGTTGGCACTAGACCCCATCTCTCCCCTTCTTCCTCTGTCATCACCCCTGTTGCCGTGGTGATGAGGACGTCACCCCTGTGAAACCTGGCAACAGAGAGAGAGAGAGAGAGAAGCAGACACAAAGGGAGAATAAAAACAGAGATAAAAAGAGGCAAGAAAAAGAGACCCAGAGACGGAGACAGAAAAAAAGATGAATCAGAGAATGTGAGGAAAAACGTAGAAATAACGCTTTCTGTGTACGTTTGTGTGCTGCTCACCTCTGGAAGAGCATGCGGAAAGTGTCGTCTTTGCTGAATGACTGATTGTCTGAGTGCATCGCGATGCGTTCGGGGATCCAGCCAGTGAGCGCGTGCAGGTCGATGTTCTGTAACGAAGAACAAACTTTTTAAAAATCTGACTCATTTCTCCACAAACCCGCTCTGGTGTGCATTCAATATGATGTCTGCTGAGAAGATATGTTAGATTTTGTGCAATTTCCAAACATTTAAAGACTTGGAAGTTCTCGGCAAATCCCTGCTCTGATTTTTACTTTGATCAACAGGTCCTCTAGTGTTGGACTTAAGTTTAAAAACAGCTTCCTCTTCTTGTTTCTCCACCTTCACTCACCGAGTTGGAGCCAGGGAAGTCGTAGCCTCCCATCACCTTCATGTAGGCCTTCTCTATAAGGGAGACCCAGAGCTCGTTCCGGTTGCTGGAGTAGGAGCACAGCAGCTCTCCGTTATGATCCACCGGCAGGTAGTCGTCTATAATCACCTGCAGCAGGGACAGAGACGGGTTTGAGGTACGTTGAACAGATTAGCTTGAGCGATGACAAAAAGATAACGCCTTTAACTTTAGAGCTAGAATTCTCACTGTTTAATTCATCTTCTTCACATTTTATTGGCACATTTATCACCTTCAGCTCTTTGAAAAACTACTCTGACAGGTCATTTTTCTCCATTACTCTTTCCATTCACAGACCGGTGACCTTTGTCTCTAAAATATCTGTGCAGAATGTGCATTTATATTCTGCTATATGTCATGTGTCCTACGCTGTGGCTGGTGATCTGTCTTTTACCTTCCTGGGAACTCCGTTGATGTGAAGCTTGACCATGTACTTCCCACAGGGGTTATACTCGGGTTCCCCTCGTCTGTTCTGAGGGTAGATGACGCTGTGACACACAAGAACACGGGCACACACACACTCAATTAAAGTCAATTAAATATGCATATGCTGAACTCATGTTTGCCTTTAGTTTAAAGGTTAGAAGCTACAAAGCACAGATGCAGTTGATGTGCAGTGTGTTCTTGATGACACTGACAACACCAGACAACATTTGGCTTTTATTTTATTGAATAAAAAAAAAAAATTTAAGTTCCTGGACAACAGCACAAAATGCTGGCACTTCAAGTATCTGTCTTTAGCTAACACCAGTCAGAGGCCACACAACGTACCTGGTAATGAGTTTCTTGTTGTAACGCCTCTCATAGGCTGCACTGATGGCTAGCGACGCCACAAACGAACAGTCAGACACCACCGTCTGCATGTAAGGAGACAGTTACATCAATTTAACACTTCTTAAAATGTTTACACCAGAGATAAAGCTGCTCTCGTGTCTTTAAGAAACCACAACTACCAAATAACCTCATCATCCACCAAAAATACAAGAAGAAGATCATTATAACTACATGAGAGCAAATTCCTACCATACACATACGCTGCCATAAGATGAGCTAGCTGCTAGTCTGACCTGTTTGATGCTGAAGCTGGACACGGACATGATCATGGTGGGGTTATTGCAGATCTCGTCTGGCCGGACCCAGCGAGAGAAAATGGCTTTCTGTTTGGGTGACAGTGCCAGTTTCCCCATTTTGTCCCTGGTGAGAAGAAAAGCAACAAACAAAACAAAATGCAGAGTTGTGTGTTTTTGTTCAGATCTACTAGTCAGTTTGTTCAGACGTTAAAAGCCTCTAAAACGGCGTCATTCACTCGTCTGTCACATGAAACAGATGCACTGCAAATGTTCAGCAGATCTTTAACTGGTTTTTCAAACAGAATGACATGTCTGCTTTTCATAGTGCTACTAAGCGTACTAAAACAAACTGAAATAAAATCACAGAAAGCAAACTTACGAGAACGGGACAGGAAAGGCAAATCGCTCCCTCAGATCCACACTCATGAAGGGCACATAGGCGATGCTATTGATTGTAGATGTACTCCTGAAATTATTTTTTATATTTATTTCTCATGGTTCACAAACATGTCCAGAACAACAACAGCTTTGAATTATTCCAGGACCTTTCCCTGACTGGAATCTTGTATTTAAAAGAGTTTTCCAGGTCTCACCTGAGCACCTCGATCTCCTCGGACGTGTAGCGCTGACCTTGAGGTTCGCTGGACTGGACCGCTCGGACCGGCTGGGGTTGTGGACGGTCATGGAGAGAGAAGTCTGGCCCGAGGGGGAAAAACTGGCGGACCGGTCCTCCAGAATTGCCTGCACTGCTGGGCTTGGTTCCAGAAGTACCTGTCTTGTCCTGAGTCTGAGCGGCAGCTGATTTGGACTGGGAATCTTTAAGACCCTCCGCCCTGACAGAATATAATGATAGACCAAATAAGTATTTCAGAAAATAATAAAACTGAACAACAATAGCCATACATGCACATCTATGCATAAGATTTTTCTCAGTTTGTGAGCCCAGATTATACAGTGATCTGCCAACATATATCAAGATGGAGCCACTGCACATCTGGAATACAACACAGCCTCGTCAGGTGGACACTTCAGGAACATGTACCTGTCTAAAGCCTGACGTGCTAGCTGCTTCAGCTTGGTCTGGAGCGCCTGGTCTGATGTCTCATTGGACTGTTGCAAACACAGAGAAAGAGAAGCAAGTGGGAATAATGTTAGGGAAGATGGAGAGAAAAGTTAGACACGGTCTCCGAGAGAGTGATGAGGGACCTACAGTGCTGATGCACAGCTCCACAGCCTGAGTGTACAGTTCAATGGCTTCATCGTCGTTTCCCTTCTCGTCTTCTTCAAAGGCCTGAGTGACCAGGAAGTGAGCACGCTCCAGGTCCACCTGCTGCCGCGACTTCAGCGGATCGATCTTCTGTGCCTGGGCTGGGGTCAAAGCAAAGGTGAGGATACAGATGTGAAACTTTGTGAGTACCAGGGTGGCTAAACAGCAAACGAGGGATGTTCAGACATCTGCCTGATAATATATTTCCATTAGTTAGTGTTGCTAGAGCTCTGATATCAACTGTGCAACGACTATAAACAGGCAACTTCTAAATTTTGCAGGGCTTTGTTGCTCCTTTTCCAGGAGGAGGTGTCCATGTTTGGCTTCTGGACCATGGCCTGTTGGACTGCGATCCAGTTTAAGACAAATGCTCTGATGCTGCTCAGTCTTCCTGTCTGCCTGACCTAAAATGCAACAGTCAGCCATCAAGGCTGAAGCTCAGTCTATTCATGTTCTCTCCTTGGAAAATCTCTGGTGGAAAAAAAAGTTATACAACTGAATGTAATCTTTAGAATATTATTGAAGTAGAACTTGTAGGTTTATTAGGTCCACCAAGAAAAACTGACGAAGCTTAGCAATAAATCTGACCTTCCTGAAACTGTTTATGCAAGATGATGATCCAACTGTCTGGTTATTTTAGAGGCTGCACTTTTCTGTGCCATTGAACTGGATTATGTTATATTGAGAGGTTGTTTCTGATATTTCATCTCTTTAGAGATGCTGTTAGAGAAAAAGTTTGCCGTGAATCTCACAGAAAACATCAGGGAAACGCAGTACTAAACGTCATCCACTGGCTGTCCGACAAAACAGGACACACCCGCAGTCTGTGCACACACACCCATAATGTTAGGAGGGCCATGGAAAAAAGTAGTCAGACAACTAAACAGAAAGTATGTCCTCAGGGCTCGTTCAGGAACAGCCCTGAACAATGTATTACTTATTACTCCTCACAGGCACTTTAACTTAATATAAGGTTAAATAAACTTGAGGTGAAGAGTGATGAGAGATGAATAGTGACATTTAACAGTTTAACAAGTGCCGGAAATACAGTAAAGACATGCCTAACAAAGACTGTTTTAATTCAAGGCACTGCTTAAGACAGCATTTCACCAGTTTCATGTTGACTCTTGTTTTCTACCTTCTTGTACTGTGAACACAATGCTGTCTGTCTGTCTTTCAACAGTTTAGTTGTGCAAATAGGACTCAATATGCACTGTCAACATACTGATAGTATATGTCTGACAACAAACAAAGGGCTCAGCTCTCTGGAAATGCATTTTCATAACTGCATGCATCTGCACATGGGAGCAGTGAAAACGTGCAACCGTGCAGATGTGAAGCAACAGCTCAGAATTAGCCATTAAAAGAATAACAAAACAACACACATGGAAGAATTAAGTTAGCAGAAAAGTACTGTAAAAACCAGGCGGACGTGTGTGATGGTTTGATTTCCACAGCGGATCCTGTCTAAGTGCCTTTGAACAACACTGAACTCCAGGTTTCTTTAGTCACACATCCCCTGAGTCTCCCGTCAGGTGAGCTTACCAGCATTGTGGAGGGCTTGAACCCGATCCAAGTACTCATTGACTTTGTCCTGGATTCCCTCCAGTTTGGACCCGGCCATACCAGCATATATCAGGGCCTGGGCTGCCTCCTATAATGAAAAATATATATTCCAGAAAACGTAGTTGAAAAAGAGACAGATACTAAGAGACACTTTTATTTATCCCTCGAGGGGAAATTCTTTTTTTTCACTCAGTTTTCCATGCATTTTAGCACACACACACACGTTTATGTACACATGGTTCACATGCAAATGTGGTGGAGTGATAGGCAGCCACAGCACCAGACTGCTCAGCCCTGCCATGGCCAAGTCCTTGATTGGCGTAACAAGAACATCCAGTAGTGCACCCCAAAGAGAAGACCTCTGAGCTGAAATCTACAAACATCTTTTTTTAATTGAAACTGTTCTTTCGTTTGCTTTCATGGTGGCTGGTTTGGGTCCCTCACTCTTAAGAACAAAAGCAAGCAGTTGTGGTTCAGTCCCTTGCTCAAGGGCACCTCAGCGGTGCCCCCAGGAGGTGAACTGGCACCTCTCCTGCTTACCAATCCATCATATTATGAAAAGAAAAATCACTTCTTCAGCTTTTCTACACTAATATTTTTGAATATTAGTATCTTGTCTCACGCTGTTCAGATTGGGAGCCCCTTGTGACGTCACTAACAGGCTCACGAAGATATTCCAGAACCAAGTTTCTCTCAGTGCTCGAGCACACCTGTTGTCATGGCAGCCTGATGCCAAACTCAGGTTCCGTCCGAGCACTGAGCCTTACAGACGGGGTACTGAGAGAGCTGCTGTGCTTGATCCGTGAGGAGTTTTGACCAAAGGACTTCACAGACACAGACATGTCACTAAGACACCTGGGAACTGTGTGAACTGGTGGAAAAGGGGTATAATATGTCTGCTTTAAGTGGCATCCGCTGATAGCCTCAAATAAACAAGTGTGTTTACTATGAATGAAATGTCACTGCACCTATTAGACTAATTAAGACATTTCTCCACACACACTTTGATGTAATTATACGTACACTTAGGTCCAGAGCTGCATCATGTAAGTGAAAGTGAATGTTTACTTCCAGGTAAGGTGAGCTACGTGCTAACACTTCACACCTGTCCTGACGTGGCTTACCTTGTAGTAAAACACAGCCTCGTTGTGTTTGCCATTCTGGTCGTAGGTGACGGCTGTTTTGGCAAATTTAACAGCGTCGAGCTCGAGCGCCGTGCAGTCCATGCCGAACTCTGACCCAACCAGCAGCTAACAGGCGAGCTAACTGCTAAGCTACCCGCGTATCCCCCAAATAAACACAATGTCCGTCTTTCAGTTGAAACCCAGTTCGTTTCATCGACGCGGACAGAGCATAGTACAGATATTCCCGACAGGCGTCCTTACTTCCGTGAAGTAAACCAGCCAGTTAAAGTTTTGCTTCGCCTCCTGACAGATGACTACAAACGATTACCAAAACAACCATGTTGTTTCCGGTAAGACAGGATTCGCGCAGGCGCATTAGAGGACGCAGGGCGTACGTTGCGTTCACGTACAGTAAGAAACAATAACTGTGAATCACTCAGTGTTATTTTTTGGTCAGTCTCGAAATTCAATGTCTTGTGAGAGCATAGTTGTATGTGTTTCTATAAAAAGAGTGACATATTATAACTCAGACAAAAATAATCTGACAATTCAGGGCAAATTAGTGCTAATTCTCATCACATACAATAATGTTGTTCTCACTTGATGGAAGGCAAACTGATATTTTCAATAAGCAATAAGTATGAAAAAGACAAAAGAAGGCGTTGCAGCATTTTTATTCAATATAATGGACTAAAACAGTCATTTGCTTCTGGATAGATAAGAAGAAAACATCTACTGTCACCTCTACATATTATTAAGAAAACAGCGGTGTGATCATTCTGTTGAAAACAAGTCAACCTGTCGGCCAATCAGCAGAACAAACTGTTTAAAATGTTCCATGACAACAAGAAATAAAAGACTTTGAGCACTTTTGTTGTTCCCTTTCATCAGTCTGCAAATATACAAACTGGAAGAATGCATGTCTAACAAAGCAGAAG
The DNA here is from genome assembly GCA_028641955.1 of Protonibea diacanthus. Classification (NCBI taxonomy): domain Eukaryota; kingdom Metazoa; phylum Chordata; class Actinopteri; family Sciaenidae; genus Protonibea; species Protonibea diacanthus. The sequence goes on along the minus strand of CM053983.1, from coordinate 24,523,478 downwards.
AAAAGCACATCCAGATTTATTAATAATTAACAGTTTAGTGCCCCTTAGGCTAGTCATCACTGTGTTTCTAAATGATGGTGTCATCAACAGTCAGACTCACAGTACATATATAATCCAATATCTAAGTGTACAAATACATTCAATCTGAGTTTCTGATTTTTACACCAACAAACATTTTTGAACATTTTCCAGAAATAATTTAGAAAATAATTAACTTTAATAATTATTAAAATGTTTTAAATTGAAGTAGAAGTCTTTATAGTTTGATATTTATAAGCCAGCTGGATTTTATTTTGCATGTAATTGATATTTACAGAGTTCCTGTAACCTTCTCAAGTCAGAGTTAAAAGCTCTCTGATGGCAGATCCATGGCTTTTTGGCAGTACAGTTCACTGATTTCCACACACTGTTCTTCAGAAAACCTGCACATTGACCATCAGCAGGTGGTTGTTGTATCCAGGAGCTGAAGGAAAACATGATGTTTAGATCAAGGCTGATAGATTTTATAATTCAAAATGTTTAGTAATGTTTCTCTCACTTATCAGTCAGTTCACTTCCATCGAGCCACTTCCATTTCCCATCTTCAGCTCTCAGGCCGATCCAGAATTCCTTGTTTAGCACGCTGTCCAGAAGTGTTTCACTAAGAGATGTCTGACAACAGAGAGACAGTTATCAGATTGCAGCCTACAGACTCACACTATGTTCAGACTTCTAAAGAAAATCATTTTCATTCTATATTGTCATAAAAATTTGAATTTCCACAGTTCTCTCATTACCTTCTCCTGTTCATTAGCTATAACAGCCAAATCTGAATTGATTTCTTTGCAGCGTTCTTGAGCACTATCCCCAGGTTCTCAGGATTAACAGGCAGACCATCATTAACCGCATAGCAGTTGGGTGGTTTGGGTGTCCATGTATCCAGACAAGGCTTACACTTTCTTTCACCATCTGAATCAAGAGATCAACCAAAAAAAAAGGATTATTACAATGATATTATTGTTATTGATTATTTTTGGAGCTAATTAATGGGTTCTGAACATACTTGTTATGGGGCAGTAGAGATCAACGCTCCACTGAGCTCGACTGATGTTCTGCTTCCATTGTGTCTCCAGTTCTTGTATTCTTGCTAAGGTGTTCTTCCTCCTTTCAGCTGCTGGTTTTAGGTTCCAGCTCTGCTGCTATGTAACATCAGCTTGGCGTTATTTTCAGACATGACAGAGGTAACTGCAGTGACAGACAGAGGAAATGTTGGGCCTGAGACTTTGTTTCAGTTTCCTTTGTCAGATATTTCCAAAAATGCAACAGTGAAACATTAAAACAGAGTTTTTCTTCATGCAGAGAATCAGAGATAACTCCTGAAGTCAAAAACAAAGTGCACAGTCCTCGTGGTGCAAAATACATTCTAAACTTTACCTGAAGCCAATATGAGATTTAATTGCCCAAGTCATTAAGTCAAGTGTTTCTCCGAAATTACTGTCAACTTACTGCACAAAATGTCTCATAGAGGGTATGTGAAAGGAAAATGTGAACGTGTCCTTTAATTGAGGATCAAACAAAACATAATAAGAAGAGAAAACTTTTGACTTGAAGTGACATTCACATAGCAAATACTCACAGTAGATACGAGAGACATGATTAATAAATATACCTTCCAACACACTGCTATTGGTAGAAAAGACTGAGGAAGGACGGAGACTTGATTCAGAGAAAAAATGAGAATTCAGTTCAACAGCTTGATGTAAACACAGTCAAACACTTTGAGTATATTTTAAATATATGAACTGTTTGCTGAACTTTCATAGACGCTCACTGTCATTTTATTTAAGCATCATTGAATGTTGCTTGGCATTTGGAAATGTATTAATCTATAATGCACTGAGGATGTTGTCTTATCCATTAGTGGATACTGATGTATTAACATAGTCAACTTCTTCTCTGTGATTTCTCCTGAAAGACACACAGATCAAAACACAAAACATTTATGTGACTACACTGAATGTCCTCTGCAGATTATCTCAATATGTTGAACACATGGAGAGAACCATCATACAAAACATGGATTTTATGATCAATTCAAACATTATCACAGCTATCACAGGCATCAGAAACATCACAAATTTAGCATAATAATAAAATCAACAATGTACAGCTGAATAAGACAATGAGAAGCTGAAGGCAACTTTCAATGTATTGAAATGATTGTAACTGCAAGTAAAGAAAAATTATTATTTGTAACAGTCTGTAAGCTTTTTCTGTGAATTCTGGAAAAGCAGCACCAGCAATCGTATATGAGGGCTGTATAGAAAATGTACAATTTTAAAGTGTGCCAATTTGATTTTTACACATACGTATGTTTTTGTTTTCTACTTCTGCTTCAAAGTTGTGACAGATTTGTTGGTTGCCTCAAAGCTGTTAACCCAAAGTTGTTGCGTGTCTGCAACATTTTCTCAAGTTGCTGCACTTCCCCCTTCACTTACAGCATTTCAGCTGTAATTTTACATCATGTTGAAATCTCTTCTGTTGATATTGCACCCATCAGACAAAGAAAATCTTAACTTCAATATTAGTTTTTTTTTTCTAATGGACAGTTGATCTCATTCTCTCCACATTGCTGTTGAGAAAGCCCACTTTCAATTTTCACTGACACAAATACATTAAACATAAATATTCTAAATGTGTTGAGCTGAGTGGAAAAATCGTAATAAAAAGATAAAGTCTGAAATTAATGTTTTGGTGCTCAGGTGTTATCAGTCATCAGATGTCACACATGGCAAAACAACACAAAACAAAACTAATGAAAGATATTAAACATTAAACATTTATTCACATAAACATTAGAATAGTTTAAATACCAGTTGCCTCTGTGGTTTTCTGTTCATCCTGAACAAAATCCTGCTGCAGTCCTAAACGGTTTTAAGAAAGGTGTCACGCATGAACAGCCGCATCACTGTTAGAAACACGCCTGTCTATCGGAGTCAGTATATATTGTACTTCTGCTTTAGGGGAGGCAAGTGGCAAAAATAGTGATACTGTGGATGTAATCAGTGCACTTCATTTATGATGTAGAGAAGGCTGTGTGCACACACAGATCGTTCAGATTGAGGTTGTATCACACATAACACACCTTGACTGACAGCTCCACAACAAGAAGAAGCAGCTATATATAAGATATGTAAGTTATATTAATTGAGCTTAGTATCAGTCCAGATTTCCCCTGGTCATTCATGCCCCTCCTGCAGTGGCTCTATGCCTCACAGATTGAGAACCACTTAGATGAGGATGGCACCACGACAGCAGGTGCACACAAATAATCAAAGAGTAGAGTTGTATTGCATGAATTCACTGATTTTAATAAATCATTATGATAACAAACATTTGTCCTGGAAGGCAACTGGATATTTTTAATGATCAGCCATGTAAGAAAAAGACAGTAAGAACGTGGGGCAGAATTTATATTCAATTTGCTTCAAGACAAACATAACATGTAATCAATACCTCACATATTACATATCATTCATCTACATCATGTCTACATATTATTACATCAGATACAAATGGTTACTGCGAAAAACAGCTGATCGTTCTGTTGAGAACAAGTGATGCATCGCCACCTGTTGGCCAATCAGCAGAACAAACAGTTTAAAATGTTCACAGACAACAAGAAATAAGAAACTTTGAGCACTTTTGTTGTTCCTTTCATCAGTCTGCAAATATACAAATCCGGAAGAATCCATGTCTAACAGCAGAAGAAAAGTACATCCAGATTTATTAATAATTAACAGTTTAGTGCCCCTTTAGGCCAGTCACTGTGTTTCTTTGTTTTTACACCAACAAACATTTTTGAACATTTTCCAGAAATGATTTAGAAAATAATTAACTTTAATAATTATTAAAATGTTTTAAATTGAAGTAGAAGTCTTTTGTAGTTTGATATTTATAAGACAGCTGATTTTATTTGACATGTAATTGATATTACAGAGTCTCCTGTAACCTTCTCAAGTCAGAGTTTTCTGATGGCAGATCCATTGATGTTTGTTGTTACAAAGTTCGCTGATCTCCATTTGTTGTCCTTAGAAAGTGCACATTGACCATCAGCAGGTGGTTGTTGTATCCAGGAGCTGAAGGAAAAACATGATGTTTAGATCAAGGCTGATAGATTTTATAATTCAAAATGTTTAGTAATGTTTCTCTCACTTATCAGTCAGTTCACTTCCATCGAGCCACTTCCATTTCCCATCTTCAGCTCTCAGGCCGATCCAGAATTCATTGTTTCGTATGTAGGACCAAAGCGCGTCACCAACAGATGTCTGACAACAGAGAGACAGTTATCAGATTGCAGCCTACAGACTCACACTATGTTCAGACTTAAAGAAAACGTTTCATTCTATATTGGTCATAAAAATTTGAATTTCCACAGTTCTCTCTATTACCTTCTCCTGTTCATTAGCTATAATAGCCAAATCTGAATTCTTCCTTGCACCTTCTGTTTCCATCCCAGGTTCTCTGACTGGAACGCTGAGCGTCATTAATCGCATAGCAGTTGGGTGGTTTGGATGTCCATTTATCCAGACAAGGCTTACACTTTCTTTCACCATCTGAATCAAGAGATCAACCAAAAAACAGGATTACTACAGTGATATTATTATTGTTATTGATTTATTTCTTGAGCTAATTAATGGGTTCTGAAACATACTTGTTATGGGGCGTAGTAGAGATTAACGCCAGCTGAGCTTGACTGATGTTCAGCTGCTTCCATAGTTTCTCCAGCCTCTGTACTCTTGTTGTTAAGTTCTTCTTCTCTTCTTTCAGCTGCTGATTTTGTGTCGTCAGGTTTGTGACGTTGCTTTCTAAGACAGTATAGGCTTGTGTCAGATTGTTGAACTGGTCTGTCAGATTTTGATTTTGGTGAGCTGAGTCAGGTTGAGCGTTGTCAGTTGTTTTGTCAGCCAGCAGAGACTGCCATTTTCTTTTTAACTGGTTCAACTCAGACTTAATGTAACGCAAAACAAAAGTAGAAAATAGAAATAATGTATCTTCTTGTCATGTTGCACTTGTAAAGCTGCAATTCCTGTCTATTCTACTTCAAGGTTTCCATTCTTTTAGGTTATATTTAGGTTATTCTCAATGTGTTTCTTTAATTGATAAGATCAATAAATTCCATGAAAAGACTACAACAACAAATGTGGTTTGGCAGTCTCTCAATATCTTCCAACTTCCCCTGGGGCAAATATTTCACACTGCCTCAAACAGCTGGGCACTGTTGTTTTAGCAATCATTACTCCAACAGGAGTGAATAGTGCGTTTGTTGCCACAGATGTGATGTGCTAGCCAGCCTTTATGGCACTAGGACGGTGTGTATGGACAGTGTGGCTTTTTATACTTCACGGACATCATCAAACTCTACGGCACAGAGGAAGAAGACACATTTTAATACACAGACAATGTGTTGGCAGGATCAGTGGATCCGTGTTAGTCTGCACATAAGATTTGTTGACAATCAGAAAAATCGAATATTCGACTTCCTTCCTCTGTCACCAAATCCTCATTGTTGGTGTTGTGTGGCTCTGTCTAATATGAATTGCGTATTCAGTCACGGAAGTTGACAGATTAATTTTGCTTCATTTGGTATTTACAACAGCACGTTATAAAATGTGTGCAAATTTTAGTAGCGTACCACAACACAGTAATGTGCTGCACTGTGTGTTAGCCTGTCCAGTGCCAAATTTGCAAAAAATTGTTGCACGTTGTTAGCAACATCATGTAATGAAAATCACGTCTAATAAATGTCTCGCATACATTTCTATGTTGATTATTCTGGAAACTTTCTTCCTCTTCTTCTGACTGTGACAAATAATTCATCAATCAATGAATGAAATGCCTGAAATGTTTTGCATACTTACGAATGACAACGAGTGCGATGTGGAGACAGCAAGAAGGATGCAGAGAATCCCCAAACAACAAGCCCACTGCCTGTCATGGTGCCCGCTGTTTGCTTTCTGGAATTCCCATGAGCCAAAACAACAAATAGAAATATCAAGGTTTTAGTATTCTGACCACGTAGTAGTAGTAGTAGTAGTAGTAATACTTGATCTGGACTAACCCAGACAGATTTGTACACAGAACAAGGACTGCACATGTTGTCCCCTGTAATTTTAATGTGAGTGCATCACAGAGATCCTGTTTTAAGAAGACTTCAATAAATGTGAACCTATCCTTTGAAAAAAAAATGCTTTTGCAATTGTCATAAGTGTAGCAGTAGAAGTGCTGGTGATAGTAACAGCAGTATTTTATAGTCAGTAGCTGTAACGTTGTGTGCGGTTGAAGCAGTCAACTGACTGTAAAAGACGATGAAGAAACATGAAACAGTTCCTAAATTTGTTAGAATTTTAAAATGAAATTGATCATACACTTCCTGTAATACAGTGTGAACACTCGATCCTCACTGCCTGTGAAACATAACATAGCATGTAATAACGGCTGAATGTTTGTTCTCTGCAAACTTACCATTTGTGTCACCAGTTTGTTTACTGTTTTGTCTCGTCTTCACTTCATCATACACCATTTCATCCTTTTAACTGAAAGGTTGAAGGACATAAAATGATAAATGACGGTACTCATGTAGCACCTTTCACAAAATTTGGGGTTCATTGTCTTGCTCAAGGACACTTTTGACATTCAGACTGAAGGACGGGATTGAAATCTCATGATTAATGACTGCATTAATTGGGTTCAAATGGCTCCAATGAACAAAACTTAGAATTATTCTTTCCTGACGCATGATTGACAGCCACTCCCTAGACTCACAGGGCATTAAAACTTTAGCTAATTGGTAAAATTGTGTCACTCGGGCGTGAGGACACATGACAACGAAACTTTTCTGGGGAAACACTTTAAAAGTAACAGTTTCATTGCACATCCTGCTCACTACATTTAGGTTGCTGTGATCTATCTCTGTTGTGTGTGACGAAAAGGACAACAGTTTACATCCAATGTGGTTAAAAATATACATGGCAGACAGATTTGCATACAAATTATATATAACTTCAACCCTTGACTACACTAGAGAGAGTTATCAGGTTATTCCAACATTAATTCATCATTTTACATTTTTAAAGAAACAATCTGCAGTTCAGAAATGGTAACTGCAGTTAAGCATCACTGAAACTGCCTTACTGTACTATGGGTTCAAACCCTGCAAACACTACAAATGAAAAACTCACATCGCAGAGTCTAGAAAACATTTCTTCAGTGTCATGCTGCCAACATATTAATGATAAGCTTATTTTAACCGTGGTTGCTCAAACTTCTAAAATATAGATTCTGGATCCATATCAGCAGTGTGTTTGAAGATGTCTTTGTGTTGTGCTGCATTTAAAAACAAACAAAACTTAAACTTACCTTGGGGTGGGGATGATTCTGTTTTGAACACCCACTGAAGCATAGTTAATCTCCTCCTTCTCTCCGCCTCTGCCATTACTACAGCCGCTCTGAGTTTTCTGTTACTTGTAGGGCAGAGAAGTATTCTGCAAATATCCATGAACATCCTCATACAGGAGAACTGGTTGTTTCCTCTGTTGATGTCTGTGTCACTGACAGCTTAAAATGAACAATTTCTGCTTGGTCAAGAATGGACTTCGCATATGTCTGCTCATGATGAATTTCAGCACAATACAGTGTATGTTCCGCATTATGGAAGATAAGATGTAATGTTACAAACAGTGTATACACAGGTACAGTAGCTCCTTTGGCTGATTTTTAACTTTTGGACGCTTACTCAGTATACAGCTCATGTTGTCCTCGGGACAGTAACCAAATCAATCAACACCAGCGCGACAGACTCTTGGTTCGGGTTTGACTGACACAGCTTCTCCTGTGTGGCAATTTGCACACACTTGCCAACATAATCCACTCACCTCACCTGGCAGGTGTGGCCTGCTGATTGTCCATATATAACAATATAACATTCTAAAATAAATATCACTCTAGACAAGGCCTTTCAAGTGTTGTTTCTCCCTTACACAAGGGTGATGTGAGGAGATTGCAATGCGGCGATTACACCAGTAGATGCAAACTAAATTCTACACACAGGGCGCCGCTCCATCCAGGAGGCGCCACAATGGGCGCCATATCTGTCTACATTTTTATTGATCGCAGCTTGAAAATATTTGCTCATTTTCCAGCCCTTCATATATCAGGAGCTGTATGGTTATTGTTTGTTGTGTTACACTTCATACTGTCTAAAGTGTGTTTATAGTGTTAAACTTACATCAGTGTAAGGAATCCAGGTTCTCTGATCAGCAGACGGAGCTGCTCACAGTAAAGTTGGGTGGTTTGGTTCATTTATCCAGCACGCTTACACTCCCTTTTCACCGCCTGAATCACAGATCAACCAAAACAGGATTACTACAGTGATATTATTGTTATTAATTATTTTGAGCTAATTACGGGTTCTGAACATACTTGTTATGGGGCAGTAGAGATCAACGTCAGCTGAGCTGATTGATGTTCTGCTGGTTCCATAGTTTTCCCAACTCTTGTATTCTTGCCGCTAAGTTTTCTGTTCCGGCTGCTGGTTTTGTGTCTCCAGCCGCTGGTTTTGTGTCGTCGGATGTGTGATTTTGTGATATCAGGCTTCATGACATTGCTGCCAGTTTGTTCTGTCAAGTTGTTCAGTTGCTCCATTTGTGTTTTCAGCTGTTGACTTCTGCAGTCAGCCTGCTGTTGTTTTCAGACAATACGACAGAGGTAACTGCAGTGACAGACAGAGGAAATGTTGGGCCTTGAGACTTTGTTTCCAAAGTTTCCTTTGTCAGACGTTCAAAATGCAACAGTGAACATTAAAACAGAGTTTTCTTCATGCAGGAGAATAAGAGATAACTCCTGAAGCTTCTTAATGCAGAGGGCATGTGAGTTGAACAAAGTACAGCTGAATAAGACAATGAGAAGCTTGAATTTTCAATGTTTTGGAAATTGTTGTAAAATGAATTCTGTAACAGTCTGTCTGTTTTTCTGAATTTGTAGTAAAGTACTCCCAGCAATCTTATATGAGGGCTGTATAGAAATGTACAAATTTAAAGTGTACCAGTTTCCGATTTTTACATATGTATTTTTTCTACTTGCCCAGAGTTGTTGGTTGTCTCGATTAAAAAGCTGAGTTGTGACAGACTTTTTGCCTCAAAGCTGTTAACCCACAGTGTCTGCAACATTTTCTCAGGCTGCTGCACTTCCCCCTTCACTTACAGCATTTCATCTGTGACTTTATATCATGTTCAAATCTCTTCCTGTTGACATTAAAGACCCATCAAAAGAAGAAAAATCTTAACTTCAATATTAGTTTTTTTTTTTGTTGCTCTCTTCCTCAATTTTCTGAGACAAAAAAATACATTAAAATATAAATATTCCCAATGCTGAGCCACATTAAATAATCAAAGAGTAGAGTTGTATTGCATGAATTCACTGATTTTAATAAATCATTATGATAACAAACATTTGTCCTGAAGGCAAACTGATATTTTTAATGATCAATATGTAAGAAAAAGACAGTAAGAAGAACGTGGGGCAGCATTTTTATTCAATATAACAGACCAAAACTGTAATTTGCTTCAAGACAAACATAACATGTAACTGTCACCTCTACATATTACATATCATTCATCTACATCATGTCTACATATTATTATTACATCAGGATACAAATGGTTATGAAAACAGCTGATCGTTCTGTTGAGAACAAGTGATGCATCGCCACCTGTTGGCCAATCAGCAGAACAAACAGTTTAAAATGTTCCAAGACAACAAGAAATAAGAAACTTCTTGAGCACTTTTGTTGTTCCCTTTCATCAGTCTGCAACAGGCAAACTGGAAGAACTGCATGTCTAACAAAAGCAGAAGAAAAGCAATATCCAGATTTATTAATAATTAACAGTTTAGTGCCCCTTTAGGCCAGTCACTGTGTTTCTAAATGATGGTGTCATCAACAGTCAGACTCACAGTACATATATAATCCAATATCTAATTGTACAAATACATTCAATCTGAGTTTCTGATTTTTACACCAACAAACATTTTTGAACATTTTCCAGAAATGATTTAGAAAATAATTAACTTTAATAATTATTAAAATGTTTTAAATTGAAGTAGAAGTCTTTATAGTTTGATATTTATAAGCCAGCTGATTTTATTTTACATGTAATTGATATTTACAGAGTCTCCGTAACCTTCTCAAGTCAGAGTTAAAGCCTTCTGTTGGCAGAGATCCATTGATGTTTGTTGTTACAGTTCACAGATCCCATTTGTTGTCCTTATGAAAAAGTGCACACACCATCAGCAGGTGGTTGTTGTATCCAGGAGCTGAAGGAAAACATGATGTTTAGATCAAGGCTGATAGATTTTATAATTCAAAACAAGTTTAGTAATGTTTCTCTCACTTATCAGTCAGTTCACTTCCATCGAGCCACTTCCATTTCCCATCTTCAGCTCTCAGGCCGATCCAGAATTCATTGTTTTGTACTGCCAAAAGCACCAACAGATGTCTGACAACAGAGGGACAGCATCAGATTGCAGCCTACAGATCACACTATGTTCAGACTTAAAAGAAAATCATTTTCATTCTATATTGGTTGTCATAAAATTTGAATTTCCACAGTTCTCTCTATTACCTTCTCCTGTTCATTAGCTATAACAGCCAAATCTGAATTCTTTCCTTTGCAATGTTCTCGAGCTCTATCCCAGGTTCTCTGATCAGCACGCGGAGCGTCATTAACCGCATAGCAGTTGGGTGGTTTGGATGTCCATTTATCCAGACAAGGCTTACACTTTCTTTCACCATCTGAATCAAGAGATCAACCAAAAAACAGGATAACTACAGTGATATTATTGTTATTGATTATTTTTGGAGCTAATTAATGGGTTCTGGAACATACTGTACAGGGGGCAGTAGAGATCAACGCTCCACAGAGCTCGACTGATGTTCTGCTTCCATTGTGTCTCCATGTCTTGTATTCTTGCTGTTAAGTTCTTCTTCTCTTCTGTCAGCTGCTGGTTTTATGTCTCCAGTTGCTGGTTTTGTGACGTCAGGTTTGTCTTATGTAACATCAGCTTGCCGTTGTTTTCAGACATGACAGAGGTAACTGCAGTGACAGACAGAGGAAAAATGTTGGGCCTTGAGACTTGTTTCAAAGTTTTGTCAGACATTTAAAAATGCAACAGTGAACATTAAAACTGAGTTTTTCTTCATACAGAGAATAAGAGATAACTCCCAGCTTCTCTTCTAATGTAAGAGAGTGAACAAAGTGCACAGTCCTCTGTGTGCAAAAATACATTCTGAACTTTACCTGAAGCTAATATGAGATTTAATTCATCCAAGTTTGTTAAGTCAAGTGTTTCTCTTCCAAAATTACTGTCAACTTACTGCACAAAAATGTCCTCTTAAAAATGCTTAACACAGATCTGCTCCAACTAAACATTGTAACACATTTTTGCACATGTCCAGTATGAACAAGAGGAATGACTACACCAAGTGAAAACTGTTACAGTGTGCATATGAGCATGTGAGTTTAAGACAGACTAGAAAAAATTTGAACGTGTCCTTGAGGATCAACAAAAACATGTTAAGAAGAGAAAAAACTTTGACTTGAAGTGACATTCACATAGCAAATACTCACAGTAGATACGCAGTGACATGATTAATAACAGTATCGCCCAACACACTGCTATTGGTAGAAAAGACTGAGTGAAGGACGGAGACTTCTGATCTGGAGAGAAAATGAGAATTCAGTTCAACAGCTTGATGTAACACAGTCAAACACACTTTGAGTATATTTTAAATATAGAACTGTTTTGCTGAACTTTTCAGACGCTTCACTGTCATTTTATTTTGCCATATCATTAAATGTTACATTTGAAATGTATTGTGTTCATAATGCACCTGAGGTGGATGCTGTCTTAATCACAGTGATACCGATGTATTAACATATCAACTTCTTTCTGTGATTTCTCCTGAAAGACACACAGATCAAACACAAACATTTATGTGACTACACTGAATGTCCTCTGCAGATTCATTCCCAATATGTTGAACACAGCAGAGAGAACCATCATACAAAACATGGATTTTATGATCAATTCAAACAGTTACTGTGACCATCCTCCACAGACAAAGAGCAGGCCTCCTGACCTCTGCCTGTCAACTTACGTTGATGCAAAATAGCCCACACATCCTCTGGCCAACGTAACGCAGCGGCAATACGCTCAAAAGCGCCAAAATAAGTCTCCACCCCGCCTCACGGAATAGAGGGGACAAAGAAATGTGCTTTACTCACATCGAAAGTGACAGATCGACATGTGGCGGTTGAGCTCGGCAGTCTGAGCTGTGCGCCTGCAGCTCCACTTGACGCAGCCTAACAGCTGTGTCTGCCTCTAACTTCTTACCCACGCTCACTCTCCTCTTTTTCTAACTGCAGACGAGCCAAACGGATCTCTCAGCCTGGCTTCCACCTTTGAGCCAGGAGTTGAGTCCACAGAGAATGGGACGGAGTGGGGTATTGTGAGCGGCCTCCCCGCCGTCCCCACCTCTTTCACAGCTGGAGTAATGCGCTGCTCTGCCACTCGCCGGGCGGCCCTCACCTGGGAGAGGTTGCTGCCTCAACCCGGAGCATCCTCAGACCCCGGCAAGCTAAAAACCCCACCCAACCAACAAGCCACACACACACAAGGCCAGTAACACAGTTTCACACACGTCAACACATTAACATTAGAATAGTTTAAATACCAGTTGCCTCCTGTGGTTTTCTGTTCATCCTGAACAAAATCCTGCTGCAGTCCTAAACGAAGGTTTTAAGAAAGGTGTCACGATGAACAGCCGTACCACTGTTAGAAACACGTCTGCTCCACGGAGTCAGTGTTTATTGTACTTCTGCTTTAGGGGGGAGGCAAGTGGCAAAGATCTGATACTGTAGATGTAACGAGTGTGACCATTTATGGACATACAGTAGAGAAGTTGTTGCACACAGAGACGAGACAGAGAGGACAGAGTCTTCACACATAACACATCTTGGACTGACAGCTGATTAATCAAATCAACAACCTCCTGTTCATTAGCTATAACAGCCAAATCTGAATTCTTTCCTTTGCAATCTTTCGAGCTCCAGCTGCTGGTTTGTGTCTCCAGCTGCTGGACTGCAGTCAGCCTGCCGTTGTTTTCAGACATGACAGAGGTAACTGCAGGACAGACAGAGGAAAACAAAAGGCCTGAGATCCTTGTTTCAAAGTTTCCTTTTGTCAGACGTTTCAAAAATGCAACAGTGAACATTAAAACAGAGTTTTTCTTCATGCAGGAGAATAAGAGATAACTCCCTGAAGCTCTTCTAATGTAAGAGGGCATGTGAGTTGAACAAAGTACAGCTGAATAAGACAATGAGAAGTTTGAATTTCAATGTTTTGGAAATTGTTGTAAATGAATTCTGTAACAGTCTGTGTCTGTTTTTCCTGAATTCTAGAAAAGTAAAGTACTCCAGCAATCTTATATGAGGGCTGTATAGAAAATGTACAAATTTAAAGTGTACCAGTTTGATTTTTACACATATGTATTTTTTTTCTACTTCTGCTCCAGAGTTGTTATTGTCTCGAGCAAAGCTGAGTTGTGACAGACTTTTTGCCTCAAAGCTGTTAACCCACAGTGTCTGGTAACATTTTCTCAGGCTGCTGTACCCTCCCTTCACTTACAGCATTTCATCTGTGACTTTATATCATGTTCAAATTCTTCCTGTTGACATTAAAGACCCATCAAAAGAAGAAAATCTTTAACTTCAATATTAGTTTTTTTTTTTTTTTTGTTGCTCTCTTCTCCTCAATTTTTCTGAGACAAAATACATTAAACATAAATATTCCCAATGTGTTGAGCTGCACATTAAATAATCAAAGAGTAGAGTTGTATTATATGACCTCACTGATTTTAATAAATCATTATGATAACAAACATTTGTCCTGAAGGCAAACTGATTTTTAATGATCAATATGTAAGAAAAGACAGTAAGAAGAACGTAAGTATTTTTATCTTCATATAACAGACCAAAACTGTAATTTGCTTCAAGACAAACATAACATGTAACTCACTTTACATATTACATATCATTCATTCAGAATAAATCAAATTTTATTTGTATAGCTCAAAGTCACAAAATACATTTTGCCTCAGAGGGCTTTACAATCTGTGCAAGGAGTGACACCCTCTGTCCTTACACCCTCTGTCCTTACACCCTCTGTCCTTAGACCCTCGGTTCAAGTGAGGAAAACCTCAAACAGGGAAAAAGGTGGAAGAAACCTCAGAGAGCCACAGAGGAGGGATCCCTCTCCCTAGACGGACAGGCGGTAATGGATGTCACGCGGCACAGAGCAAATCAACAGAAACATATTGTACAATTACAATGAATGATAAAATGATTACAGTTGCAGTGGAACCTGTGATAGAGATAGAGAGACACAGATGCACAGCAGCAGCAAATCATAAACTAACTACAAACTGTAATGGGAGAGAGCAGCACACGACAGTAATAAACTATAATAATAATGATAATCTACATATTATTATTACATCAGGATACAAATGGTTATGAAACCAGCTGATCGTTCTGTTGAGAACAAGTGATGCATCGCCACCTGTTGGCCAATCAGCAGAACAAACAGTTTAAAATGTTCCAAGACAACAAGAAATAAGAAACTTCTTGAGCACTTTTTGTTGTTCCCCTTTCATCAGTTCAAATATACAAACTGGAAGAACTGCATGTCTAACAAAGCAGAAGAAAAGCACATCCAGATTTATTAATAATTAACAGTTTAGTGCCCCTTTAGGCCAGTCACTGTGTTTGAATGATGGTGTCATCAACAGTCAGACTCACAGTACATATATAATCCAATATCTAATTGTACAAATACATTCAATCTGGAGTTTCTGATTTTTACACTACCAAACATTTTTTGAACATTTTCCAGAAATAATTTAGAAAATAATTAACTTTATAATATTAAAATGTTTTAAATTGAAGTAGAAGTCTTTATAGTTTGATATTTATAAGACAGCTGATTTTATTTACATGTAATTGATATTTACAGAGTCTCCTGTAACCTTCTCAAGTCAGAGTTAAAGCCTTCTGTTGGCAGATCCATTGATGTTTGTTGTTACAGTTCGCTGATCTCCATTTGTTGTCCTATGAAAAGTGCACATTGACCATCAGCAGGTATGTTGTATCCAGGAGCTGAAGGAAAAACATGATGTTTAGATCACACATAGATTTATATCCAAAATGTTTAGTAATGTGTCTCTCACTTATTAGTCAGTTCACTTCCATCGAGCCACTTCCATTTCCCATCTTCAGCTCTCAGGCCAATCCAGAATTCATTGTTTCGTATGCCGTACCAAAGCACATCACCAACAGATGTCTGACAACAGAGGGACAGTTATCAGATTGCAGCCTACAGACTCAGCACTATGTTCAGACTTAAAGAAAATCATTTTCATTCTAGAGCACAGTTGTCATGTACTCTGAATTTGCCAGTTCTCTCATTACCTTCTCCTGTTCATTAGCTATAACAGCCAAATCTGGAATTTTCCTTTGCAGTCTTCTAGCCTATCCCAGGTTCTCTGATCAGCAGGCTGGAGCGCCATTAACCGTATAACAGTTGGGTGGTTTGATGTCCACTTCATCCAGACAAGGCTTACACTTTCTTTTCAACATCTGAATCAAGAGATCAACCAAAAAACAGGATTACTACAGTGATATTATTGTTATTGATTATTTTTGGAGCTAATTAATGGGTTCTGAACATACTTGTTATGGGGCAGTAGAGATCAACACTCAGCTGAGCTTGACTGATGTTCTGCTTCCATAGTTTCTCCATGTCTCGTATTCTTGCTGTAAAGTTCTTCTTCTCTTCTTTCAGCTGCTGGTTTTGTGTCTCCAGCTGCTGGTTTTGTGTCTCCAGCTGCTGGTTTTGTGTCTCCAGATGTGTGATTTGTGACATCAGGCTTGCGACATTGCTGTCAGTTTGTTCTGTCAAGTTGTTCAGTTGCTCCATTTGTGTTTTCAGCTGCTGGACTTCTGCAGTCAGCCTGCCGTTGTTTTCAGACATGACAGTGTAACTGGCAGTGACAGACAGAGGAAAAATGTTGGTTTGAGAGACTTGTTTCAAAGTTTCTTGAAACAAAACAAACTGAGTTTTCTTCATTCAGGAGAATCAGAGATAACTCCCTGAAGCTCTTCTAATGTGAGATGAGAACAAAGTGCACAACTGTGCAAAATACATTCTGAACTTTACCTGAAGCTAATATGAGATTTAATTCATCCAAGTTTGTTAAGTCAAGTGTTTCTCTTCCAAAATTACTGTCAACTTTTACTGCACAAAATGTCCTATTGGCTCCAATCTGGGCTGTTTCTAGCTAACCTTTTCAGGATGATCTGTATATGCAAGAGTCTGTTAAGACCCAAAGAGGAAAACAGGCTCGAAAGTACATTAATAAATGCAAAGATGCAGCACGTTCCTGAAAAATGTTTATGGTAAACTTTGAAAACAAGGTGATATAAAAAATCTCCCCACAACTTCACTTAGTTAAATGAATAAAAATACACTGGACCAGCATCCATATTAGTGTGCAAACATAAAAATTGAAAACTAATAAGATTAATATTCATGTATTATGTATTTTATGTAGCAAGAAACATTGACATGTTAAACTGCAGCCCCTTCAGCATCTTTTTGCATCTGTTTCTGTGATTGTGGTGCGTAAAACCACAAGTTTGTACACGATCAACAGAAATCAGTAAAAGCTATTATCTGTTATTATTTTGATGCCATGACGCAATTGTTAGTGGTGCCTAACGTTATTCTCCTCACTTCAGTAGCCGGTGGGCGTGCCAATATTCATCCCGCAATATACCTGTCGGCAGACGCCACTACCAAGTGACAAAGCCCAGCCCAAAGATGACTTTGACTTGATTACCCCACAAACACAAGTCACAGCTTCCCTATCTTATCAGCTTAGTTTTGCTTATAATCTTCAAAAAGATTACATGCTTCCAAATGAGAGGCTTTGCCTGACTCCAAATAAACACAGGTACTTTTTAATTCTCCCAAAATATATTGAGGCTGAACTTGCTTGGGGGCCCCCTGGAGACTGCAGGGCACTCTGCATCCACATCTAACTGTTTAAGACAGACTAGAAAAATTTGAACGCGTCCTTGAGGATCAACAAAACATGTTAAGAAGAGAAAAACTTTGACTTGAAGTGACATTCACATAGCAAATACTACAGTAGATACGCAGTGACATGATTAATAACAGTACCGCCCAACACACTGCTATTGGTAGAAAAGACTGAGTGAAGGACGGAGACTTCTGATCTGAGAGAAAAATGAGAATTCAGTTCAACAGCTTGATGTAACACAGTCAAACACACTTTTGAGTATATTTTAAATATAGAACTGTTTGCTGAATCTCGACGTTTCACTGTCATTTTATTTGCCATCATTAATGTTACATTTGAAATGTATTGTGTTCATAATGCACCTGAGGTGGATGCTGTCTAATCACAGTGGATACCGATGGCTAACATAGTCAACTTCTTCTTGTGATTTCTCCTGAAAGACACAATGATCAAACACAAACATTTATGTGACTACACTGAATGTCCTCTGCAGATTCTATCTTCAATATGTTGAACACAGCGGAGAGAAGCATCATACAAAAACATGGATTTTATGATCAATTCAAACATTGTCACAGTAACTGCTGGCAGTGCTGCAAAGCATCAGAAGCGTTGCGTATTTTGAAATTGTCAATAAGAACCTTGTATGCTGGGTTGGAAGTAAAGAAACATTGACCTTTTTCAAAGTAATGTGTTTTCTCGTTCATTCTGAACAAGCAAAGTTCTCCGCAGTCTTAAATGGACGCTGTGGAAATGTAAATGTTCAGTGTATCAATTTCTTTTACTACTTCTACATCAAGGTTGTAACATAGTCATTCATTGACAAGATAATTATGCTGAATAGAAGCTTGCCTCAAAAGCTGTAAACCCACACTGTGTGTCTCCAACATATCATAAAGTTGCCGCACTTCCCTTCACTACAAATATTTCAAACCGGTGACTTCATATCATGTTCAAATCTCTTTCTGTTGGCTCTGCAATGAGACTTCATAACTTGTAATAATTCGCTTCGTCGATGCATCATCACAGAACTGGACCAGATCTACCTGTCACCTTTTGCACTCTGTACCCCAACACTGCACTCCAAATACTGGAGCATATACTTCATATCATACGTGATATAAAGTTAATATAAACCATACATATTATATACTATTTATACAATATTTTATCTTCTGCACATTCATTTATATTTATTACATTTTTATAAATATTATATATTATTATATCTATCTATCTATCTTAAAAGACCCATCAGACAAAGAAAAATCTAACTCTAATATTAGTTTTTTCTGATGGACAGTTGTTCTCATTCTCTCCACATTGCTGTTGAGAAAGTCGACTTCTTCTTCAGTTTTCTCTGATACAAAAATACATTAAACATAAATATTCCTAAATGTTGGTTTTTATGGAAAATCAGAATAAAACATGCCTATAAATTATGCTAGCCTTATGCTCAGCTGTTATCAGTCATCAGATGTTGCAAACAAATGGAAAAACAAATCAATCAAAGATATTGTAGACAAGCCACACACGTCACTACATAAACATTAGAATAGTTTAAATACTACCTGTGGTTTTCTGTTCATCCTGAACAAAATCCCAAGTTGCAGTCCTAAACGGTTTTAAGAAAGGTGTCGTACGATGAACAGCCGCACACTGTTAGAAACACGCCTGCTCCACAGAGTCAGTATTTATTGTACTTCTGCTTTAGGTGGAGGCAAGTGGCAAAGTCTGATACTGTGTGATCAGGGATGTCCAGCACGCCCGGAAGAATCATGTAAGTTCGCGACTCAGATTTCATATGTCCAAGCTTCATTTTTATTAACATATTATTTTATATAATGCTAGGATTGTCAGATACTGTATATAGATATAGATTTGGCTTTTGAAGTTGATACAACTAAGAATCTGAACCGACATAATCGCCGGTGTCATATATCTGTAGATGTGATACAAAATATGACGTTTGAATGATTTTGAAAGAAGACAGAGTGATACTTTTAAACTTAAATGTTGACAGACTTTGCATTAGTCATAATAAGTCACATTTAGAACGAACATGAGGTTCAGATTTGTATCAACTTTTCAATTTTTAGAAGTTTAACGCTAGTCCCATACAATTTATTTTGTTTTCTGACTTCAGACGCTGGTTTTTAGATTTGTTCACTTTGATCGTCAGATTTGCTTTACATTGTCAATTTTAAAAATGATAATTGTGACAATGAAAACAGTAGTGGGATACAGAACATTTGTATGCAACTTCTCAGTCATGGCTGCAGGCAGCTTCACATTATCAAACACCTTGGGGGTGTAACAAAAGTTTGGACACCCTGCTAGATAATGATGTGACCATTTATGGACACACAGTAGAGAAGTTGTGGCACACACAGTGAGGATGGTGAGAGACAGAGTCTTCACACATAACACATCTTGGACTGACAGCTGATGAAACTAAACAATACAGCTATATATAAGATATGTAAGTTATATTAATTGAGCTAGTATCAGTCCAGATTTCCCTGGTCATTCCATGCCTCTCCTGCAGTGGCTCTATGCCTCACAGATTGAGAACCACTTAGATGAGGATGGCACCACGACAGCAGGCAGCACATTAAATAATCAAAGTATAGAGTTGTATTGCAATAATTCACTGATTTAATAATCATGATAACAAACATTTGTCCTGGAAGGGCAAACTAGATATTTTAATGATCAATATGTAAAGAAAGACAGTAAGAAGAACGTAAGGCATTTTTATTCAATTTGTTTCTCAAGACAAACATAACATGTAACTGTCACCTCTACATATTATATATATCAATCAACGACATCTACATGTCTACATATTATTATTACATCAGGATACAAATGGTTATGAAAATGTTATTCGTTCTTGTTGAAATGTATGATGCATCGCTACCCGTTGTGTTTAAATGTTTCGCAAATTGAAGCAGAAGTCTTTATAGTTTGATATTTATAAGCCAGCTGATTTTATTTGACATGTAATTGATATTTACAGAGTCTCCTGTAACCTTCTCAAGTCAGAGTTAAAGCCTTCTGTTGGCAGATCCATTGCTTTTCGTTACAGTTCACTGATTTCCACACTTTGTTCTTCAGAAAAGCTGCACATTGACCATCAGCAGGTGGTTGTTGTATCCAGGAGCTGAAGGAAAAACATGATGTTTAGATCGCGCGATAGATTTTATAATTCAAAATGTTTAGTAATGTTCCTCACTCTATCAGTCAGTTCACTTCCATTGAGCCACTTCCATTTCCCATCTTCAGCTCTCAGGCCGATCCAGAATTCCTTGTTACGTATGTAGGACCAAAGCACATCACCAACAGATGTCTGACAACAGAGGGACAGTTATCAGATTGCAGCCTACAGACTCATTACTCATGTTCAGACTTAAAGAAAATCATTTTCATTCTATATTGGTTGTCATAAAATTTGAATTTCCACAGTTCTCTCATTACCTTTCTCCTGTTCATTAGCTATAACAGCCAAATGTGAATTCTTCTTTCCTTGCAATCTTCGAGCTCTATCCCAGGTTCTCTGATCAGCAGGCTGGAGCGTCATTAACTGCATAGCAGTTGGGTGGTTTGGGTGTCCATCCCTTCAGACAAGGCTTACACTTTCTTTCACCCTCTGAATCAAGAGATCAACCAAAAAACAGGATTACTACAGTGATATTGTTACTGATTATTTTTGAGCTAATTAATGGGTTCTGGAACATACTTATGGGGCAGTAGAGATCAACGTCAGCTGAGCTTGACTGATGTTCAGCTGCTCTATAGTTTCTCCAACTCTTGTATTCTTGCTGTTAAGTTCTTCTTCTCTTCTTTCAGCTGCTGGTTTTGTGTCTCCACTTGCTGATTTTGTGTCTCCAGTTGCTGGTTCTGTGTCTCCAGTTGCTGGTTTTGTGTCTGCAGCTGCTGGTTTTGTGACGTCAGGTTTGTGATTTGTGACGTCAGGTTTGTGACGTTGCTTTCTAAGACAGCATAGGCTTGTGTCAGGTTGTTGAACTGGTCTGTCAGATTGTCACGCTCCCTCGTCAAGTTTTGATTTTGTGAGCTGAGTTTGTGGTTGAGCTTGTCAGGTTGTTTTTGTCAGCCAGCAGAGACGTTTGGTTTTCTTTTAACTGGTTTAGCTCGTTGTGACTTAATGTAACTGTAAAACAAAAGTAGAAAATAGAGATAATGCATTCTCTTTTGTCATGTTACACTTGTGGAAGGTAATTCCTGTCTATTCTACTTCAAGGTTTCCATTCTTTTTAGGTTATATTAGGTTAGGCTCTCAATGTGTTTCTTAATTGATAAAATCAACAAATTCAATGAAAGACTACAACAAACAATGTGTGTTTGGCAGTCTCTCAATATCTTCCAACTTCCCCTGGGGCAAATATTTCACACTGCCTCAAACAGCTGGGCACTGTTGTTTGAAGTAATCATTACTCCAACAGGAGTGAATAGTGCGTTTGTTGCCACAGATGTGATGTGCTAGCCAGCCTTTATGGCACTAGGACGGTGTGTATGGGACTCAGATTACAGTGGCCATGTTCATGGTTATGAAGGAACATGTGCAACAGTGTGGCTTTTTATAGTTGACGGACATCATCGAAACTCTACGGCACAGAGGAAGAAGACACATTTTATCAGACACTTTACTGGTTAGTGGATTTGTTCCGCGTTAGTTCGACTACAAGATTTGTTGACAATCAGAAAAAAATCGAATATTCGCCTCCTTCCTCTGTCACTCAAACTTAATATTGTGTGAGGCCTACCAGCTGCATCACAACACACTAAAGTGCCACACTGTGCGTGAGCCTGTCTGGTCATCAACATCATGTAACTGGGAATCATGTCTAATAAATGTCTCGCATAATGCTTCATGTTGACTACTTGGAAACTTTCTTCTTTGTCTTCTGATCAGAATAATTCATCAATCAATGAATGAAATGCATGAAATGTTTTGTATACTTACGCAACGACAAACGTAGTGCGATGAGACCCGACAGCGATGCAGAATCCTCAAACAACAAGCCCACTGCCTGTCATGGTGCCCGGGCCGTTGCTTTCTGGAATTCCTGCTGAGCCAAACAACAAATAGAAATATCAAGGCTTTAGTATTCTTGACCACGGTAGTAGTAGTAGTAGTAGTAGTAGTAGTAGTAGTAGTAGTAATACTTGATCTGACTAACCCAGACAGATTTGTACACAGAACAAGGACTGCACATGTTGTCCCCTTGTACTTACATTGTGAGTGCATCAGACAGAGATCCTGTTTTAAGACTTAATAAATGTGAACCTATCCTTTGAAAAAAAATGCTTTTGCAATTGTCATAAGTGTAGCAGTAGAAGTGCTGCTGATAGTAACAGCAGTAAATATCAAGGCTTTAGTATTCTGTGCTAACTAAAACAAGAGGCTATCTTTCCAAGTTAAAGTCTTTTCAGTGCAACATTCTCTTTTGTGTTACTATAGAATTAAAAAAAAAAAGAAATTGATCATAATATTCCTGTAATACAGTGTGAACACCGATCCACTGCCTGTGAAGCACTGGACATCTTTTAAACGCCATACCCGCTTTGTAAGACTTAAAACTGTTGGAGATAAGTACGCTGAGCATGAAGAAAGAAATACACACACTGAGTTACTTGACATCGCCTGCTGTAATAACGCTGAATGTTTGTTCTCTGCAACCATTCATTTGTGTCACCAGTTTACCGGTTGTTTTGTCTTGTGTCTTCACTTCATCATACACGATTTCATCCTCCTTTAACTAAAGGTTGGACATAAAATGATAAATGGACTGTACTCGTAGCACCTTTTCTAGTCTTAAACCGCCAAAGTGAGCCATACATTGTTACATTGATTTCCAAGGTGCCAACTGTCATCAGTTTTAGGAGTCAACCATTCACAAAATTTGGGTTCATTGTCTTGCTCAAGGACACTTTGACATTCAGACTGAAGGAGACGGGATTGAACTCTTCATGATTAATGACTGCACACTGTTCAAAATGGTCTAAATGAACAAAACTTAGAATTATTCTTTCCTGACGATGATTGACAGCCAATCTTCTAGACTCACAGGCATTAAAACTCTTAGCTACTGGTGAAATTGTGTCACTCGCCTGGAGTGATGACATGACAACGGAAACTTTTCTGGGGAAACACTTAAAGTAATAGTCATCCTGCTCACTACATTTAGGTTAAGCTGTGATCTATCTCTGTGTGTGACTTAAAAGGACAACAGTTTGAGTCAAATGAGTTTCAGGAGCCGACCACACCTCCTCAACCGCCACTTCCAACAGTCCCATAAATACCCTCCTATCCCCGTGTGAAACCTTTCACGCCGTGTTCGCACTCTTCCCACCCACCCCAATTCTTTCACTTTTCCTCTCTTTCCTAGGGCCCGCCAGGGGCTCCGTCATGCCCGGGATGCCAGCGGATTCCCCTGGTCGGGTTTCCCACACCGCAGACGACCCAAGAACTTCACGATCATACTTCATCCACAATCATTCATTTTGTCAATAAATAATTTTATCGTATCTTGTTGATGGTGTGGTCCGAAGCAGTGAAACATCCAGTGTGGTTAAAAATACACATGCAGTAGATTTACACAAATTATATATAATCTCAACCTTGATCAATGTAATTAGAGAGAGTTACTGCTATTCCAACATTAATTCATCACTTTACATTTTAAAGAGTAATCTGCAGTTCAGAAATGGTAACTGCAGTTAAGTATCACTGAAACTGTCCAATCCAGTGGAGTATCAAGGGTAAGAGTTGGTCAGATTTCATCACATCATCACAAATCTTTACTGTACTATGTGGGTTCAAACCCTGCAAACACTACAAATGTGAAAACTCACACGTGCAGTTCAGAAAACATTTCTTCAGTGTCATGCTGCCAACATATTAATGATAAGTCATATTTTAACCCTGGTTGCTCAAACTATGCGTGTGTTTGAAGATATCTTCGTGCTGTGCTGTATTTAAAAACAAACAAACCCTAAACTTACCTTGGGGTGGGGGATGATTCTTGTTTTTGAACACTGCCGCATAGTTAATCTCCCCTCCTTCTCCTCCGTCTCTGCCATTACTACAGCCGCTCTGAGTTTTCTGTTACTTGTAGGCAGAGAAGTCTCTCTGCAAATGAACCACAGAACATCCTTTGTACAGAACTGGCTTAAAATGAACAACTTCTGCTTTTGGTCAAGAATGTAATTTGCATATGTCTGGCCGCGTCTGAACTTCAGCACAATACAGTGTATGTTCCGGTTTTATGGAAAGATAAGATGTAATGTTACAAACAGTACACACATAGGAAGCACGCTTGGCTAATGTTTAACTTTTGATGTTTACTCAGTGTATACAGCTCATGTTGTCTCGACAGTAACCAAATCAATCAACACCCAGCTGACAGACTTTTTGGTTCCGCTGGATCGACATCTTCTGGAGGATTATCTTAATTTGCAACGAGGTCACTGCACAGTTCCAGTATGAACCAAACCACAATGTTTGTATAAATGTGCACTCTTTTGTTTAGTTTGTTTCTCTGCACTAATTTGTTTAAATTCGTGTTAGTGAGCACTTTGCCAACATAATCCACTTCCACCTCACCTGGCAGGTGTGGCCTGCTGATTGTCCAGATCAGTTTTAAACAGTAGACTTTATTGGAGAGCTTTTATGGGATTCTAACGTGCATTGGTGCTTTGAGAGTGGTCAGTATAACTCTGCCAATTAGACAATAATAATACAATATTCTAAAATAAATACTGACTCTAGACAAGGCCTTCACGTGTCGCTCCTCCTTTGCAGCGATCACACCACTAGATGCAACTAAATTCTACACACTGGACCTTTAACCACTGTAGGTTGGGCATGAATGACGAGGGTAAATATAATAATATAATAATCCTGCTAATATTTACTTCACTATTCACTTCACTATTTACTTCCTCCATTAGTTGTTCTCCTCTCATAGTTAATCATTGATAAAAAGATCCACCTTCCCATCCTGATGCAGGCCAAAATATCTAAATATAAATTAATATATATAAAAGTACCACACCCAGTTTATGCTCTGCTTTCACAACACGAGACACTATTACATATAAGCAAATGAAGGGTCGTCCATCCAGGAGGCGCCACAAATGGGGGAATACTATAACTGAAAACTCGTTGGTACTATTATTTCTTGATACTTGCATTAAGCACATCGCATTTGACTGAACGACCAAAACTCTCTGGTGCTCGAGGGAAGAAAAGAAAAGAAAAGAAAAGAAAAGAAAAGAAAAGAAAAGAAAAGAAAAGAAGAGGAGGAAAAACATGACAAAAGACAGAGGTACAGTAAAGATGATGTCATGTATTTATTTGTTGCTGAATGATAGTAACTTTCAGCCTAACACGGTTTGATCATCAATAAATAGCGTTAGCTTGTGTTAATGTCAGTTAATACGATGGAGCAGCCTAACAGCTGTTATGGAGAATAATAATGTAGGTAACTACTCCCAGCTCACACATTTGTCAGGTCTATTTGTGAAGATCAGATCTGTTCAGCAGGAGTTTACATCTGTTCAGCTGTTCACTGACGGCTTATCTAACGCTTGCTCATTTTCCAGCCCTTCATATCAGCTGTGGCTGGCTGTTTGTTGTGTTACACTTTCATATTGTTTACTGCTTATTTGCATTCTGCTAATCAGCAGTTCACTGTAATGACAATAAGATTGAATCTAATTTGCATATCAGAAATAATTGCATTGTATATGATACATGTACAGAATAGGGAAATCATGCCTCTCTTAGGTTTTACATCTTTATTATTTTATTTCATTTTATTCTTTTTTATTGTTGGACTGTAACACTGTCGTCTCCATCTCTTGTTAGCAGTTTTTATTTTGTGGGTAGTTAAATATATATTCTGTGTAGGCGTGTGTGTGTGTGTGTGTGTTGGGTGCCAAATTGGGGACTGTTTTTACCTCAAAGTTGTTAACCCACAGTGTCTGCAATATTTCGTTGCTGCACTTCCCCACTTGCAACATTTCATCTGTGACTTTATATCATGTTTGAATTCTTCAATCATCACTAATATTTTTTTTTTTTTCTGATGGGTCAGTTGTTCTCATTCTCTCCACATTGCTGTTGAGAAAGTTGACTTCTTCTTTAATTTTCACTGAGACAAAATACATTAAACATAAATATTCCCAATGTGTTGAGCTGAGTGGAAAAAATCGTAATGAAAAAAGATAAAGTCTGAAACTATTTTAAGTATTTTAAAGCCTTTGGTGCTCAGCTGTTATCAGTCATCAGATGCTGCAAACAAATGGAAAAAAAAACCAATCAAAGAGATGGTAGACAGTTTCACACGTCACCACATAAACATTAGAATAGTTTAACGTTGCCTCCTGTAGTTTTCTTGTTCATCCTGAACAAAATCCTGCTGCAGTCTCAAACGAAGGTTTTAAGAAAGGTGTCACGATGAACAGCCGTACTACTGTTAGGAAACATGTCTCATCAACAAATGACTCACAGTACATATATAATCCAATATCTAATTGTACAAATACATTCAATCTGAAAGCTTCTGATTTTTACACCAACAAACATTTTGAACATTCTTCCAGAAAATGATTTAGGAAAATAATTAACTTAATAATTATTAAATGTTTTAAATTGAAGTAGAAGTCTTTATAGTTTGATATTTATAAGACAGCTGATTTTATTTTACATGTAATTGATATTTACAGAGTCTCCTGTAACCTTCTCAAGTCAGAGTTAAAGCCTTCTGTTGGCAGATCCATTGATGTTTGTTGTTACAGTTCACTGATTTCCACACACTGTTCTTCAGAAAAGCTGCACATTGACCATCAGCAGGTGGTTGTTGTATCCAGAGCTGAAGGAAAACATGATGTTTAGATCAAGGCTGATAGATTTATAATTCAAATGTTTAGTAATGTTTTCTCTCACTTATTAGTCATCACCCATCGAGCCACTTCCATTTCCATCTTCACTCTCAGGCCAATCCAGAATTCATTGTTTAGTATGTCGCACCAAAGCATGTCACTAACAGATGTCTGACAACAGAGACAGTTATCAGATTGCAGCCTACAGACTCACACTATGTTCAGACTTAAAGAAAATCATTTTCATTCTATATTGGTTGTCATAAAAATTTGAATTTCCACAGTTCTCTCATTACCTTCTCCTGTTCATTAGCTATAACAGCCAAATCTGAATTCATTTCCTTTGCAATCTTCAGCTCTATCTCAGGTTCTCTGATCAGCAGGCTGGAGCGTTATTAACCGCAGAGTAGCTGGGTGGTTTGGATGTCCATTTATCCAGACAAGGTTTACACTTTCTTTCACCGCCTGAATCAAGAGATCAACCAAAACAGTGATTACTACAGTGATATTATTGTTATTGATTATTTTTGAGCTAATTAATGGGTTCTTGAATTACTTGTTATGGGGCAGTAGAGATCAACGCCCACTGAGCTTGACTGATGTTCAGCTGCTTCCATAGTTTCTCCATGTCTGTATTCTGCTGTTAAGGTGTTCTTCTCTTCTTTCAGCTGCTGGTTTTGTGTCTCCAGCTGCTGGTTTTGTGTCTCCAGATGTGTGATTTGTGACATCAGGCTTGCGACATTGCTGTCAGTTTGTTCTGTCAAGTTGTTCAGTTGCTCCATTTAGTTTTCAGCTGCTGGACTCTGCAGTCAGCCTGCCGTTGAGCCAGACACATGACAGAGGCAACTGCAGTGACAGACAGAGGAGTGTTGGGCCTTGAGACTTTGTTTCAAAGTTTTCGTCAGACATTTCAAAATGCAACAGTGAACATTAAAACTGAGTTTTTCTTCATGCAGGAGAATAATAGAGGACTCTGAAGCTCTTCTAAAACATGTTAAGAAGAGAAAAACTTTGACTTGAAGTGATTCACACAGCAAATACCACAGTAGATACGCAGTGACATGATTAATAACAGTACCGCCAACATGTCATGTTATTGGTAGAAAAGACTGAGTGAAGGATCGAGACTTCTGATCTGAGAGAAAAATGAGAATTCAGTTCAACAGTTGATGTAACATTGTAGTCAAACACACTTTGAGTATATTTTAAATATAGAACTGTTTGCTGAACTTCAGATGCTCACTGTCATTTTATCGCCATCATTAATGTTACATTTGAAATGTATTGTGTTCATAATGCACCTGAGGTGGATGCTGTCTTAATCACAGTGGATACCGATGTATTAACATAGTCAACTTCTTCTGTGATTTCTCCTGAAAGACACACAGATCAAACACAAACATTTATGTGACTATGACTGGAATGTCCTCTCTCTGCAGATTCATTCTCTAAATATGTTGAATACAGCAGAGAGAACCATCATACAAAACATGGATTTTATGATCAATTCAAACAGTTACTGTGACCATCCTCCACAGACAAAGAAGAGCAGGCCTCCTGACCTCTGCCTGTCAACTTACATCGAAGCACGATAGCCCACACATCGTGAGGCCAGCGTAACGCAGCGGCAGTTCGGCCCAAATGGGCACTAAATAAAGTCTCCACCTCTGTCTCACGGAATATGGGACAAAGAAATGCAGCCTAACAGCTGTGTCTGCCTCTAACTTCTTACCCACGCTCACTCTCCTCTTTTTCTAACTGCAGACGAGCCAAACGGACTTTCAGCCTGGCTTCCACTTTAGAGCCAGGAGTTGAGTCCACAGAGAATGGGACGGAGTGGAGCCAGAGCGGCCTCCCGCGCCGCCCCCACCTCTCTTTCAGCTGGAGTAATGCGCTGCTCTGCCACTCTCGCTGGCTGCTCCTCTCACCTGGAGAGGCTGCTGCCTCAACCTGAGCATCCTCAGACCTCGGCAAGCTAAAAACCCCACCCAACCAACAAGCCACACACACACAAGGCCAGTAACGCAGTTTCACATACGTCAACACACTAACATTAGAATAGTTTAAATACCAGCTGCTCCTGTGGTTTTCTGTTCATCCTGAACAAAATCCTGCTGCAGTCCTAAACGGTTTTAAGAAAGGTGTCACGATGAACAGTCATATACCACTGTTAGAAACATCGCCTGCTCCACAGAGTCAGTGTTTATTGTACTTCTGCTTCTTTAGGGTGAGACAAAGTGGCAAAAGTCTGATACTGCATAATGAGTGTGACCATTTATGGACATACAGAGAAGTTGTGGCACACAGAGACTAGACAGAGAGGACAGAGTCTTCACACATAACACATCTTGGACTGACAGCTGATGAATCAAATCAACAAGAAGCTATATATAAGATATGTAAGTTATATTAATTGAGCTTAGTATCAGTCCAGATTTCCCTGGTCATTCATGCTCCCTCCTGCAGTGGCTCTATGCCTCACAGATTGAGAACCACTTTAGATGAGGATGGCACCACGACAGCAGGTGCACATTAAATAATCAAAGAGTAGAGTTGTATTGCATGAATTCACTGATTTTAATAAATCATTATGATAACAAACATTTGTCCTGGAAGGCAAACTGATATTTTTAATGATCAATATGTAAGAAAAAGACAGTAAGAAGAACGCGGGGCAGAATTTATATTCAATTTGCTTCAAGACAAACATAACATGTAACTGTCACTCTTACATATTACATATTTAAGTCATCTACATCATGTCTACATATTATTATTACATCAGGATACAAATGGTTATGAAAACAGCTGATCGTTCTGTTGAGAACAAGTGATGCATCGCCACCTGTTGGCCAATCAGCAGAACAAACAGTTTAAAATGTTCCATATAACAAGAAATAAGAAACTTTGAGCACTTTTGTTGTTCCCTTTCATCAGTCTGCAAATATACAAACTGGAAGAACTGCATGTCTAACAAAGCAGAAGAAAAGCACATCCAGATTTATTAATAATTAACAGTTTAGTGCCCCTTTTAGGCCAGTCACTGTGTTTCTTAAATGATGGTGCTCATCAACAGTCAGACTCACAGTACATATATAATCCAATATCTAATTGTACAAATACATTCAATCTGAGTTTCTGATTTTTACACCAACAAACATTTTTGAACATTTTCCAGAAACGATTTAGAAAATAATTAACTTTGGCCAATTATTAAAATGTTTTAAATTAAAGTAGAAGTCTTTATAGTTTGATATTTATAAGACAGCTGATTTTATTTTACATGTAATTGATATTTACAGAGTCTCCTGTAACCTTCTCAAGTCAGAGTTAAAGCCTTCTGTTGGCAGATCCATTGTTTTTTCTCGTTACAGTTCACTGATTTCCACACTTTGTTCTTCAGAAAAGCTGCACATTGACCATCAGCAGGTGGTTGCTGTATCCAGGAGCGAAGAAAACATGATGTTTAGATCAAGGCTGATAGATTTTATAATTCAAAATGTTTAGTAATGTGTCTCTCACTTATCAGTCGTTCACTTCCATCGAGCTACTTCCATTTCCATCTTCAGCTCTGGTGTCGATCCAGAATTCATTGTTTCGCATGCAGGACCAAACCACATCACTCACATGTCCGACAACAGAGGGACATATCAGATTGCGCCTACAAGACTCACACTCATGTTCAGACTTAAAGAAAATCATTTTCATTCTATATTACTGTCATAAAATTTGAATTTCCACAGTTCTCTCATTACCTTCTCCTGTTCATTAGCTATAACAGCCAAATCTTGTTCTCTTGCAATCTTCTCGAGCTCTATCCCAGGTTCTCTGATCAGCAGGCTGAGCGTCATTAACCGCATAGCAGTTGGGTGGTTTGGATGTCCATTTATCCAGACAAGGCTTACACTTTCTTTCACCATCTGGAATCAAGAGATCAACCAAAAACAGGATTACTACAAAGGGATATTATTGTTATTGATTATTTTTGGAGCTAATTAATGGGTTCAACATACTTTACAGGGGCAGATCAAACACTCACAGAGCTCCGACTGATGTTCTGCCTATTCCATTGTGTCTCCATGTCTTGTATTCTTGCTGTTAAGTTCTTCTTCTGTCCTTTCAGCTGCTGGTTTTGTGTCTCCAGCTCCTGGTTTTGTGTCTCCAGCTGCTGGTTTTGTGTCTCCAGATGTGTGATTTGTGACATCAGGCTTGTGACATTGCTGTCAGTTTGTCTGTCAAGTTGTTCAGTTGCTCCATTTGTGTTTTCAGCTGCTGGACTTCTGCAGTCAGCCTGCCGTTGTTTTCAGACATGACAGAGGTAACTGCAGTGACAGACAGAGGAAAATGTTAAATTGAGACTTGTTTCAAAGCCTTTGTCAGACATTTAAAAATGCAACAGTGAACAACATTAAAAACAGAGTTTTCTTCATGCAGGAGAAATAAGAGATAACTCTCAGCTTTCTAAAACATGTTAAGAAGAGAAAAACTTTGACTTGAAGTTTATTATCTACATAGCAAATACTCACAGTAGATAATAAGAGACATGATTAATAACAGTATCGCCCAACACACTGCTATTGGTAGGAGGAAGGACGGAGACTTCTGCACTTGAGAAAATGAGAATTCAGTTTAACAGCTTCGTTGATGTAACACAGTCAAACACACTTTGAGTATATTTTAAATATAGAACTGTTTGTTTTGAACTTGACGTTCACTGTCATTTATTTAAGCATCATTAATGTTACATTTGAAATGTATTGTGTCTATAATGCACCTGAGGATGCTGTCTTAACTTCACAGTGATACCGATGTATTAAATATGGTCAACTTTCTCTCTGTGATTTCTCTCAAAGACACACAGATCAAACGCAAACATTTATGGAGACAATTGAATGTCCTCTGCAGATTCATTCCCAATATGTTGAACACAGCGAGAGAACCATCATACAAAACATGTGATTTTATGATCAATTCAACAGTTAATGCACCATCCTCCACAGACAAAGAAGAGTAGGCCTCCTGACCTCTGCCTGTCAACTTTACACTGAAGCCACTCAGCCCACACATCCGAGGCCAGCGTAACGCAGCGGCAGTTCTGGCCCAATGCACAAAATAAGTCTCCACCTCTGTCTCACGGAACAGGACAAAGAAATGCAGCCTCAACAGCTGTGTCTTGCCTCAACCTTCTACTCCACGTCACTCTCCTCCTTTTTCTAACTGCAGACGAAACACGACTTTCGAATTGGCTTCCACTCTTGAGTCAGGAGTTGAGTCCACAGAGCAGTCTGGGATTTTGAGGTGGGGCACAGATGGCCTCCCGCTGTCCCCACTTTTCACAGCTGGAGTAATGCGCTGTTTCGCCACCTGCCGGGCTGCCCACCTGAGAGGCTGCTGCCTCAACCTGAGCATCTCAGACCCCGGCAAGCTAAAACCCCACCCACCAACAAGCCACACACATACACAAAACTTGTCGCCACACGCCAACACATTAAATATTAGAATAGTTTAAATACCAGTTGCCTCCTGTGGTTTTCTCGTTCATCCTGAACAAAATCCTTGTTACAGTCCAAACGAAGGTTTTAAGAAAGGTGTCACGATGAACAGCCACCACTGTTAGAAACACGTCTGCCCATTTGGTAGTCAGTGTTTATTGTACTTCTGTTTTAAAGTATATAGCGGCAAAAAGTCTGATACTGCATAATGAGTGCACTATCATAATATACTGTAGAGAAGTTGTGCACAGAGACAGACAGAGAGGACAGAGTTCACACATACCACATCTGACTGACAGCTGATGAACGCATCAAACAAGAGTTTATATAAGGATATGTGTTATATTAATTGAGCTATATCGTCCGCATTTCTGTCATCATGCTCCTCTCCCAGTGTGGCCTATGCCTCACAGATTGAGAACTAATGTAGATGAGGATGGCACCACGATTGGGCAGGTGCACATTAAAGCATCCAAAGAGAGTTGTATTGCATGAATTCACTGATTTTAATAAATCATTATGAGATAACAAACATTTGTCCTGAAGGCAAATCTGATGGTTTTAATGATCAGCCATGTAAGAAAAGATGCAAGAAGAATCTGTGGGGCAGAATTTATATTCAATTTCCAGTTTCAAGACAAACATAACATGCAACTGTCACTCTACATATTGTATCATTCATCTACATCACATGCTCATATTATTTATTTGATCAGGACATAAATACAGGAGCAGCTGACTGTCTGTTGAGAACAAGTGATGCATCGCCACCTGTTAATAATCAGCAGAATAAACAGTTTAAAACACCCACACAACAAGAAATAAGAAACTTTGAGCACTTTTGTTGTTCCCTCAGTCTGCAATATACAACTGAAGAACTGCATGTCTAACAAAGTAGTAGAAAAGCACATCCAGATTTATTAATACTACATGTTTGTGCCTTTAGGCCAGTCAATGTTTCTAAATGATATGTCAACAACAGTCAGACTCACAGTACATATATAATCCAATATCTAATTGTACAAATACATTCAATCTGAGTTTGGATTTTTACACCAACAAACATTTTGAACATTTTCCAGAAACAAATTTAGAAAATAATTAACTTTAATACTACAAATGGTTTAAATTGAAGTGAGAAGTCTTTATAGTTTGATATTTAAAAGCCAGCTGATTTTATTTTACATGTAATTGATATTTACAGAGTCTCCCAAACCTTCTTGTCAGAGCTCATAGAGCTGCCTCTCTGTTGGCAGATCCACTGTTTTTTCTCGCCATAGTTCACTGATTTCACACACTGTTCTTCAGAAAAGCTGCACAATGACCATCAGCAGGTGGTTGTTGTATCCAGGAGCTGGAAGGAAAACATGATGTTTAGATCAAGGTTGATAGATTCTTGTAACTAAAATGCTTAGTAATGTGTCTCTCACTTATCAGTCAGTTCACTCCATTGAGCCACTTCCATTTCCCATCTTCAGCCTCAGGCTCGATCCAGAGCTATTGTTTATTACGCTACAAAAGCTGCCAATTAAAACAGAGGATGTCTCACAACAGAAAGACAGTTATCAGATTGCAGCCTGCAGACTCACACTATGTTCAGACTTAAAGAAAATCATTTCATTCTATATTGGTTACAAAATTTGAATTTCCACAGTTCTCTCATTACCTTCTCCTGTTCATTAGCTATAACAGCCAAATGTGAATTCTTCTTGCAATCTTCGAGCTCTATCCTGTGTTCTCTGATCAGCATGGAGCGTCATTAACCGTGCATAGCAGTTGGGTGGTTTGGATGTCCATTTATCCAGACAAGGCTTACACTTTCTTTCACCGTCTGAATCAAGAGATCAACCAAAAAACAGGATTACTACAGTGATATTATTGTTATTGATTATTTTTGGAGCTAATTAATGGGTTCTGAACATACTTGTTATGGGGCAGTAGAGATTAACGCTCCACAGAGCTCGACTGATGTTCTGCTCATTCCATTGTGTCTCCATGTCTTGTATTCTTGCTGTTAAGTTCTTCTTCTCTTCTGTCAGCTGCTGGTTTTGTGTCCCCACTTCCCTGTTTTGTGACGTCAGGTTTGTGATTTGTGTCTTCAGCTGCTGGTTTTGGGACATCAGGCTGACGTTGTTTTCTAAGACAGCAATAGCTGGGCCAGATTGTTGCGCCCCTCAAGTTTTTGATTGTCTGAGCTGAGTTTGCGGTTGAGCTTTGTCAGGTTGTTGAACTGGTCTGTCAGATTGTCACGCTCCCTCGTCAAGTTTTGATTGTCTGAGCTGAGTTTGTGGTTGAGCTTGTCGTTGTTTTGTCAGCCAGCAGAGATGCTTTGCCTTTCTTTTTTAACTGGATCAGCCTGTTGTGACTTAATGTAACTGCAAAACTTAAAAATGAAACTCTTTGAGGGAAATAGAAAATAGAAATAATGCATTCTTTCATTTCAAGTGTTGCACCTAGGAAGGTAATTCCTGTCTGTTCTACTCTTGCTTTCCATCTCATTTTAACCCAATTTTTAACTCCGCAGCTTTCTCTTGACAAGCGAAGAACCAACAGAGATCACCTTTCGCATCAGTGATCCGTAGTTAAGTTCGATCATAAGATTTGTTGACAATCAGAAAAAATCGGGAATATTCGCTCCTCCTTCCTCTGTCACCAAACCTTCATTGTTGCGGTGAGGCTTCACCAGCGCACCACAACACACTAAAGTGTTAGCTGTGCGCATATCTGTCTGAATACCAACATCATGTAATCAAGAATCAGTGTCTTAATAAAATGTCTCAAGATATCGCTTCATGTTGACTTACTCTGAAACTTTCTTCTTTGTCTTCTGACTGTGACAAATAATTCATCAATCAATGAATGAAATGCATTAAAACGTCTGGTATAATAATAATTGATAACGAGTGCGATGGAGACCCGACAGCAGAAGGATGCAGAGAACTTAAACAACAAGCCCACTGCCTGTCATGCGCCCGCTGTTTGCTTTCTGAATTCCTGCGCTGTTTCAAAATAAACAAATAGAAATATCAAGGCTTTAGTATTCTTGACCAGCCAGTAGTAGTAGTAGTAGTAGTAGTAGTAGTAGTAGTAGTAGTAGTAATACTTGATCTGACTAACCTGTATTAAGATTTGTACACACAGAACAAGGACTGCACATGTTGTCCCCTGTAATTTACATTGTGAGTGCATCAGACAGAGATCTGCTTAATAGCGACTTCAATAAATGTGAACCTATCCTTTAAAAAATGCTTGCAATTGTCATAAGTGTAGCAGTAGAAGTGTTGGTATATAACAGCAGTATTTTTATAGTCATAGCTGTAACGTTGTGTAAGTGCCGAAGGCAGTCAACTGACTGTAAAAGACGGATGAAGAAGAAACTAGTTCCTGAATTTGTTGAATTGGATCACACACTTGCACACAGTGTGAACACTCGATCCTCACTGCCTGTGAAGCACTGGACATCTTTTAAACGCCACACTCCGCTTTTGTAAGACTTTAAAAACTTCGTTGGATAGTACGGCTGATAATGAAGAAGAAATTATTACACTCGAGTTACTTCGACATCGCTCAAGTTGTAATAACGGGTTGAATTCTTCTGCAAACTTACCATTTGTGTCACCAGCTTGTCGGGTTGTTTTGTCCCAGTTCTCACTTCATCATACACGATTTCATCCTCCTTTTTACTGAAAGGTTGAAGGACATAAATGATAAATGGACTGTACTCGTAGCACCTTTCTAGTCTTGCAACCGCCTAAAGTGTTTTACACATTGCGTATTACCTAAGGTTAACGTCATCAGTTTTAGGAGCGCAATCCATTCATGTACTGGGGTTCATTGTCTGCTAAGGACACTTTGATGATTCAGACGAAGATATAGACGGAACTGCGTTACCATCTGATTAGTGCACTAATCTTCACTCCTGAGTAACTGCCACAGCTTCACACACATCCGCCCCATAATCTCATGATTAATGACACTGTTCAAATGGCTCCAAATGAACAAAACTTAGAATTATTCTTGCCTGACGATGATTGACAACCACTGATCTATCTCTGTTGTGTGTGACGAAAAGGACAACAGTTTACATCCAATGTGGTTAAAAATACATGCATGGCAGCAGATTTACACAAATTATATATAACTTCAACCCTTGATCACGTAATTAGATAATAAGTTATTCAACATTAATTCATCATTTTGCATTTTAAGAAACAACTGCAGTTCAGAAATGGTAACTGCAGTTAAGCATCAATGAAACTGTCCAATCCAGCGGTATCGCTGGTAAGAGCTGGTCAGATCACCACATCATCACAAATCTTTACTGTACTATGTGGGTTCAAACCCTGCAAACACTGAAGAAATGGGAAAACTCACACGCAGTTCAGAAACATTGAAAAAAATATGCTGCCACATATTAATGATAAGTCATATTTAACCGGGGTTATGTTTAAACTTCTAAAACATAGATTCTGTGATCCATATCAGCAGTGTGTTTGAATATCTTGTGTTGTGCTGTATTTAAAAACAATAATCAAATCACCTTTTGTGGGGGGATGATTCTTGTTTTTGAAACACACGAAGCATAGTTAATCTCCCTCCTTCTCCTCCGCTCGCTAGCTCTTCACAGCCGCCTGAGTTTTCTGTCTTGTAGGCAGAGAAGTATCTCTGCAAATGAACCACAGAACATCCTCGTACATGAGAACTGGTTGTTTTCTCTGTTGATGTCTGTGTCACTGACAGCTTAAAATGAACAACTTCTGCTTTTGGTCAAGAATGTAATTTGCATATGTCTGCCTGCGTATGAACTTCAGCACAATACTGCGTATGTTCCGGTGGAAAGAGAAGATGTAATGTTACAAACAGTTAGGAAGCACGCTTGGCTGATTTTTACTCATAAAAATATATATTTAAATGAGTGCATAAGTACTAAAAGTAGAACTTCCTGTCAGTCTTTGTATTACTTCTTTCTCAGTGGTAGAGGAAGTTTTTAAATTTTGTAATATTTCTGTGAGGCCAGGTTGTTGGTCAACAGCTCTGGAGCAGGCCTTCTTTAAAGGCACGTCAGCTGGTGAAATATGAGTTGGCATTATTAGATTTTGTGACTTCAAATCAGTCTGGTCACAACCAGGCTTAGGCCTAATACACAAATCTGTTAATGTCTATCTCTGAGCAACAGCAAGTGATGCAACAGTGCAAGTTATTTGGTTTATCGCGTTTATCACACACGTCTTCCAGTCCATCGTTAATTTAGAGTAAGATGCAGTTGGCAGTGTCACCCAGTAAGAGTGGGTAATGGTAGATGGTGTTGCAGTGTTGATGAGAGCCCACTAGATGGAGATGGGGAGGTCAAGCTGTAACCTTCCCAAGCTTCAGTGTGCACCCACACTTTTCCGCACAATGCAAGGCCTATAAAATGTGTCAGTCAAAGATAAAACATGTCGCCTTTATGGGAGTAGCATGAAAATAAATGATAGTACTGACATCTTGCCTTGTCTTAAAGGTCTTCATCTTAAACCTTTTGGCCACTAGGACTTATTTGGCTTGCACAATATTGTCAAATTGTGTGGATGTCTTTTACAGTGGCTTGTTTCCAGTTCTTTAGTCCAGCAGAGGTTTTTCCAGTGGTGAAAGAGTTAACTTTGGAAATTACATCACTGCCTCCCTCTGCCCTCCATCTCATTTCATCTCTCCTTCACCATTCTTTCCTCTCTCCCACTCCCTCGCCATCCTTCCTCATCTCCTCTCCCCTCCCGCTCTTGCATTCAGTCTCCTCCCTCTCCATCCCTCCTCCCCTCCTTGTCTGTGTGCCCGGCCCCTTCATTAACTTTAGTATGAAAGGGAAGCCTCTGGGAGTCACACTGCCAGACCCTCACAGGAGCCTCACTCAGACAAAAAAAAGAAAAACCCACACACACTGACTCAAGCCTGGACAGAGAGATTCAGTTTGCTGCCAAATCATAATCAGCGTGAGGGCTCACTTTGCCAGATCTCTCTATTTCATAACACGGACATGGAGCTCCACAGTCTACATAAAACCTTTCACCACAGCCATCTGGGTGAGGAGAAGCAGCAGATGTTGAACCTGAACCGACGCCTGGAGACCTACTTGAACCGGGTCAAACTCCTGGAGGAAGAAAATGCACTGCTTGCAAAAGAGATCCAAGCTCTGAGACGCAGCAATCATGGAGCCTCCACACGAAGGAAGGGCCTGGAGGAAGAGCTGCACCAGGCGAGACTGGAGGTGGACGCAGCCTGGAAGGACAGGGTCCACACAGAGGTGGAGGTCGGCAGGCTGGCCAGGGAGCTCCAAGCCCTGGACCTGCAGAGACAGAAGGAGGCTCAGGCCCATGCTGAGGCCAAGATGAAGGTGGAACAAAGCAGGAAGGAGCTGGAAGAGGAACGGAGGGCACAGATGTGGCTGAGGGAGAAGGTCAGTCAGCTGGAGCATGAGATGGGGCACCTGATTCAAACTCATCAGGAGGATGTGGCCCACTTGGAGGCCACTTTGACCCACTCGAGAGCCACAATGCCACCCACAATGGCTCAAAGGGGCAACCAGACACCAAACCTCCTGCAGCTGGGGCAGGAATATGCCCAGAGGGCCAACAGGGCATGGCAGGAGACAGCTGAGGCCTACCAGGGGCAGTTAGCTCAGCTAGAGGAGTCACTTAACCAGACCAGGAGCCATTTGATCCAAGTTGGTCGGGAGAAGAGCGAGAGTCAACAGAAATTGCAAGCCTTGGAGAAGGAGATCGCCTCAGCCCAGGATGTTAGGCTGCATCTGGAGAAGACTGCAGCCCAACAGGGACAGAAATACAGCCAGGAGATCCAACAACTCCAGGTGAGAGCAGAACATCCATACCTGCTTTGAGGCTACAGATCCTATTCATTATACCTACATCATCATACCGTCAGTGAATATATACACCACACATTTGGATTTTCTGCTTACTAGATAAGTCGGTGTTCTTCTTTCTTCTTCCTCTTGAAGCTGCTGTTCAAGAACAGTTGTTTGAAATTTGTACATAAAGTATGAGACCAAGGTTCACAAGTTCAACCAGTGTTTGACTTACTGTCTTTTTTGACAACTTCACAGGAAGTGAATAGTCTGAAACGATGAAGTTACAAACCATAGGGATTGTGAAAACTTGATACTCAGCATATGCAAGGCCTTTACTAATGTGCTAGATGAAGGCAGGCTTTCCCCCCTCAGCATGCTCATTTAATATTCTGATGGAATGAAAACATTTGGGTCTCAAAGGAACAGGGGGTGGGGGGCTACATATTTATAGGTTGCTCTGTTGGGATTAGTTCTGGGTCACAGTGAAGTCAGAGAGGTGAAGCACTCAAATTTAGCACTTTTTAGGACAGTGCTGCTTTCTCCCAGTGTGGTCCAAGACGGCTAGCAACAAGGCCACATGTGCTGTAATACAAGTGTTGTAATAAAGACCTTATTTTCTTAACAGCTTGTGAACAACACAAAATGCAGAAGCACAGAGCTTGTTTTCACACAGTATAATCAGCTGTGAGAATGCATTCATACTCCCCTTTCCTGCTTTACTTCCTGTTTTGGTAGGAGCACTTGGAGGGCCTTGAGGCGGAAAAAGAGGAGCTGGGCCAGCAGATTGATCATCTCGTTCTGGAGAACCGAGGCCTTCTGCAGGCCAAGATGTCTCTGGGCCTGGAGGTGGCAACGTACAGGTAACGCTGCACTGTGTCTATCCCAAGCCTATCCCAAGATGCATTAGGTGCTCTATATCTTTCCCAATGTCTCACTTTTCAACTGTGTCTCCAGTGATTTTGTCACAGATACATTAGATCTAGCTGAAGAGAAATATAAATAGTACCCCTAACAATTTATACAAAAGAGGACTCCGTCATAGATTAGTTTTATTCTGAGTTTTTTTGTGCAGCTCAAACAATGTGTAGTGTCCAGAGTCTTAATTTTTTTTTAATACATACACACCAACATTAACACAGGAGCATAATTTCACATGCCCCTCAATAACAGAACAGAAAATAATATGATATTGGTGCCAGATGGATGATGACATTATATTACAATATAGCAAACCACTTCTCGTGACCGATCCAGAGATGTATCAGATGGGACAAAATATTGAATTTACTGTACCTGAACACATTTTCAACCCGTTCACCTTACATAGCATTTTGTACTATAGCTTTTCACATACTGCATCTGTTTCTTTTTAAATCAGGGGAGAGTAGACTCTCATACTTGGGAATATAAAGTCCATTCAGAGTAAAACAAATTTCTCTTTTCCCCCAAGACATCCCCTGGGAAATATATAGAATTGATTGATTTATTCAGATATTGACCATTCACTGAAATGTCAGCTTTGTATCCTGTTCTAACATTTCTATCAAAAATATTGTGATTAATTGGAGGAAAATGTCCATTATAACATGTTTTTGATCATATACATTTATTGATATTCATAGAGGTCAGCTTTTGTGTTGACTTTCATGACAACTTCACCAGAGTGGATGATCCAAGGAACACTGCCAAAATCATGTGTTTCCCCAATTTGAATCTGGGGAAATAATCTTTAGTTGCAGTCCTATTGGTAACAAAAAACAAAATGTTTGAACGAGGCTAGCAGTTTTCTAGTCTAAGGCTATAATATCTACTGATTTGCTACGTTCTTTT
The DNA here is from genome assembly GCA_028641955.1 of Protonibea diacanthus. Taxonomy (NCBI): domain Eukaryota; kingdom Metazoa; phylum Chordata; class Actinopteri; family Sciaenidae; genus Protonibea; species Protonibea diacanthus. The sequence continues at coordinate 24,482,206 of CM053983.1, read as the reverse complement.
GAAGAAAGGTATGTTAGAATCAGCTACTTTTTAATTCAAATACCAGTTGTATGAAGCATCCACGCCTCACTCACTTAGTTTAACCCATTCTAAGTATTAACAATGTAGACGAACACCCGTCCACGGTCTCTGAAGCCGCCTGGACTAAAGGTCATCACATTGAAACAGCAGCATCTTGGACAGAGTAACTTATCCATTATGGAGCTCTGTAGTGGTGTCTCCTTTCTCCTTCTCCCCCCTCCCCACAATATTGACCCTCACCCATCAGTTAGAAGCTGCCAATTTATGAGCTATGGGAGTCTAGAGTAACAGCAGAGGCTGGAGTGGGGGGGCTAGAGGACAAATGTCAATGTCATTCACCACACATGGAACTTGATATTTTCATCAAACATAAATGCAGACACAAAATTGCACGAAACTGCTAGACGTGCAGCTAATTATAAGAATGTGGTCCACATGTGTGAGTGGAGACAGTGGTATTAGTGCTGCATGGACTGCTGTGTGTGAGGAATTGATGGCAGAGGTTTGTGCGCTGCAGATGGCTCCTCAATGGCGGGGGCCTTCCTTCATTACCATAACAACAGATCTCGGTCTGTTCCTGCTGCTCAAGAGCAACAAAAGTCGCCCTCTCCTCCTGCTCCTCCCGTCCACCGCTGTGTGTGCAGCATCATGTTGGAATTCAACCATTTATGGCTCATACAAATTCTAAACATCGCAATATTCACATGCCGTAACAGAATGTTTCTTTTGTTGTCTGTCTTTGTAGAGCTTTGCTGGACGGTGAAAGCTTCAAGAGAGATGTGTCCTTTTCACGTCAGCCAAGAAACATTTCCATCACAGGTAAATAAAATAATTTTAATACATCAGCAACATATCAGTGACTTTGCTGCTGCATTGTTCAGAACAATATGTCGCATAAATCCTCTCCTCATCACTCTCCTTGCTGCATTAATACTACCTATTTGTAAGGGTATAATTTCACTTAGTCTAACTAAAAACCCCTCAGAGCGGGGGGACATGTTTCATACGATTTGAAATTGCATTAGTCTAACCGGGCAGGGTGTGGGGGCGGCTTGGCTAAGGGGGCTGAGGTAGGCACTTTGGGTCCTGTAAGGCAAGCCACCTAAGACAGTCCCCAAAGGTTATTGAGCCATATGGCTTTGCTTTCCAGTAACTTAGCCAGCAGTGAAAGGAAATGACGATCAATATCTCCCATTAGTGTCCAACCTCCATTGAGAACATACGTTTTGATAATGCTTTGGGGAGGCCGATTGGTCAAGATAACTCGTGATGATCTGAAATACTAGTCAAAGCTGTATGGAGATATCAGATATTCTCAGCATATTTGGCACAATTGTTATACTGAAACTGGTCGGTTTCATTCATTATTACAGTAGCTTAGTTCATTGTGTATTCATGAGCTCTGCTCTTGTCCTCCACAGATGCAGTTTTCAGTCCCCAAGGGGCTAAAAAGAATTACCAGACCCAGCTGTCTGTTTACCACAAGACCACTTCCCTCTCATCTGTCCGCACTGTAACAGGAACACGGCCAGCAGCAATAACTGCAACACCACTGTGGAGTAGAAAAGCATTGACCCCCAGTGAAACTCCAAAGACTTCCATGAAACCTGCATATGAAGACACAGCAAAGTCATCAACATGTGAAGCCCCTTATCCAAAAATTCTGCAGGACGGAGCTGTTGAAAGTTTCAGACCACAGGAGGTTCAAGAGAAGGTCACCTATGCTGAGCCTCTGTCACCTCCTAATGAGCAGGAGGCTCTTGCTGAAACAACGTCAGAGGACAAAGAAGTTGATTTGGATTTGAGCAATGACTGTGTCGAGCCTAACAAGGAAAGACCAGTTCTTGAGTCAGTTGTGAGTTACCAGGTTGAGTCTGGCCTCAGCACTGAGCCACCCTTTAATGATGAAGTGAATCAGCACCAGCTGTCCACACCTAACCTTACACCGTACCATGTCAGAATGACAGAGGAGCCCTGTGGTTTCTCCGATGAATCTGATAAGGATGCATCTTTTGAAATACCTGCTGAGAAAGAAGATATGCCAGGGCCACATCCTCCAATCGATGCATGGGTAGAGAAAGAGTGTAAAGGCCAAGAGGCAGACCATGTGCAAGAGGAAGCCTCAGATTCTGAAACTGAAGCAGTGCGTGAACCAAATTTTGAATCCAGAACAAGCAGTCCAATGTCTGAATATGAGCCCGAAGAAAGTGTGTTTAACAAAGTGACAGATCTCAGCAGAGATGACAACATCTTAAAAGAGGATGGAGTTGAGATAAAGCAAGAAGTAAGCTGTTCCATAGTAGGAACAAATGAGAAAGACGTTGAGGATAAGTTGTACCCTGATGGAGAAGAGATGGATACATGGGATAGTGTGATAGAAAGAAAGGTTGATATGAAGACAGATAATGGCATAAAACAGGATGAAGAAAAACAGCAGCGCGCTGAGCCAGAGGAAGACATATCAACAAGAGAACATGTAAAGCAGGGTTCTGCTACAGATCTACAGCAAGGCGACGATGTAGCCTCTTCAGTGATGGACACACAGGTAGATGCTGTGTTAGCCCAAGAGCATGCACCACTTCCTGAGAATGGAGAAGACGACGAAGAGGAGGATTCTCAAAATGTCTCTGTGTCATGGAGGACTGAGCTGGAGAGCGACAGCTACGCTCAGGATAACACTCTAGCTGACACTCGCCCCCTCATTCGATACAAGAGCGACGAGACTGACGCCAATACTCAGGCGTCACACATGGATGAGAGCGAGTCTAGTGAAGGTGAACCGGAAAAGAAGACCGGAGAGACAGGAACTGGAATGTGGAGCGAAGGCAAGTCAAAGAGATTTGGAACTATGGAAGATCTGTGTGAAGAGGTGGAAGGAGAAGCATTGGATGAGGAATATGATCTAGGATATACTCATATGGAGGACAGGGATATTGACCATGGTATGACTGTAAGTGGGCCTGAAACAGAAAATGCAGAGGAAATGACCTGGAAAGTCAGCGAGGGACATTCAGATGAAGAAACTGAAGAACCTACTGATCCTGTGCTACCCACAAATGTGGACTACGATGAGGAGTTAGAGATAGACAGACTTGTGGAACAGGAATTAGAGAACTTAGCCACAGACAGCTACAGTGCTCACTTTGCAAAGCAGCAGAGTCAAGAGAGGTTAGATCTGCAGGAAAAGTCTGTTGGGGAAGTGACAGAGCAAGAAGAAACTGTAAAAACAAACACGTCTCCCTGTGTAGAGCATGAACTTGTATCTTCAACTGACGTGACAGATCAACTTTCCGAGAATATGTATTTCAGTGATTCATCAGTGCCTCAAACAGACACTTTGACTGACGAGGGAATCCAGCATCAAGAAGTCCAAAAGAAAAGAGAGGAAGAGGATGAACACAATGTGTCCATGGTGACACATGCTGATGTGACAGAAGATCACTCCAGCTTTAGTGACCTCATCAGCAGGCCTGATATGGAAGAAATAAACAACTCAGAGCAACCGAACTCTGTGTTAGAGGTAACAGCAGACCAGGAAAACCTGCACAACGTTGCTGTCCCCACTGAGGTGAAAGAGGTTGCACCTGTGGAACCATCCAGTGTATCTCAAGAACATCTCATTGAGGATCCTGCAGACTGTCAGGAAGTTCCAGAAACAGCTGAATGGGAAGTCCTGAAGAACCCAAGTGAGGGCTTTGAAAGCAGACATCAGAATGAAGATCATGAAGAATGTGATGATGTGCCTGAACCAGCTGGAAGTTATCTCCATGATGATGAAGGCTCCAATGAGGGCGTTATGCCATGTAAAGACGAGCCCCTCGAAATCTCCCCTGACAGTGCCCCTGATGAAAACGATATATTTGTGGTCAAAGACTCAACAGAACTACTGGACACAAATGGCAAAGACAACAACCTCCATGGGTTCTTTAACTCTGGTGTAAAGAATGATTTCTGGGTGTCCTCTCTGGAGACCGGTGCCACCTATCAACCAGATGATAACAAAGCAGCTGAGCAAACCAATCAGAATGTAGGGTTTTCTGACAACTTGGTTTGGGGGGATCTGCAAAACCCGAATATGGTTAACTGGAACTCCAAGGTGGATATTGACTCAACTAAAGTCCTGGCAGTTAAGAAGGAGCAGGAGATGCATTCAGAGGTGAAGCAGGTGTTGTGTCGAAATGTTGTGGAGGGGGAGTTGGTCCATTCTGAAGAATCTGAAGTTGAGGGTGAATCCTGGTCATCAGGAGAGGAACCAGTATAAAAAAGTAGTGACGAGTTTGAGTTAGACCAGTTTTAGATTTAATCAGTGTTAGTCAGAGGAAAGTTGATGTAATTCGTATACTATGAAAACCAAAGTCGTGCCTTGGTGCGCACCTCAGTGACGCTAACCACCAATGTGCCAATTCTATCTAAGATACTGAACACCCGTCTTATTTCCTTAAACTGACATTTGACTAACCACTTTTTGTTCTATTCTAATTGTTGAATATCTTGAGTCTTTCAGGGTGCATGTGTTGTGGAAGAAGGTTGGACATTTCTGCATGAGGGAACGGCATGAAGACAGAACAAAGAATGTAATTTGAAAGTCAAAGCATTTTATTGATCGCTGCCTAATCTGATTTTACTGACTGATGGAAATCAATGACACCAGAAGGGTAGAATTCCTTGTAGAGATGCTATTTCATGTTGTATTAAACAAACAGCTAGGCTTTCTGCTGGCGAACTCTCATTTCAGTGGACTTTATACATGTAGAATGAATGGCTGTTAAAGGTTTATGTTGAGTGACACATGCCGATTTGGATAAACACACTGACCTGTTTGTATTTGGTTGGCCTGTATCAACCAAAGTATTTTATTTCACCCATAAAGTTCTTGCTGCGGTACATTTATAGTCTGAAATAAACTTCTTGACACACTCTGATTCTTTGTCTTGGTTATTTGCACAGTGTAGCTCACACATCCACATTACTAGTGTAGCTGTAAATATTTCATTTTTGAAACATTATGGACTTTATTTGTATTTGTAGGCAACTCAATGAGGGCCAGAATCCATTAACTCTTTTTTAAAACATTTAATGGCATATTATTGCTTTAGGACAAAGATCTGACTTTATTTTATAGGTTTGTCAGTTCCTAAAAGTGTCATTGAAAGAACAATGCAGTTTCATACAATTTATTTGGGAAAATCAGGTTTAATTAGTACACTTTACCCTCTAATAGGCACCGGATTACATCATTCATTCAAGGGAACTTCCTAAAAATTATAAAAAAAATAAGAGACCTATAAGGTAAAAAGTTACCAGGAGGAGCCTTTTGTTGGAAACAACATCATAACATATAAAAGTCTGTTTTTTTAAAAGAAGGAACTGGTTAGTGATGATTTATTAGCCGGGCCTCTAAAACCATAAACCTTTCCTTTAGTTCAGAATACAGTTGCATCCTTAAGACAAGGTCAAGAAACCAGCTGCTTGCAGCCTTCCAGCAACATCCATCTTTGTTTCCTTTGGGGTTTTCATTTAGGAAGGCTGTGTGTGGATCTGTGTTTGTGTGTTCCTGGACTTGGCAACATCCCAGTCTCACTGACCTCAAAGAAGGCAAGCTAACAAAGCAGCACCGGGGCCCTCCACAAGCTAACAGCCATCCCATGAGACGTCCAAGGAAAAAGTACGAAAAAGGGAACAATGTGTGACCTCGCCTCCTCTCCCAACCACCCTCCAACCCCTCCACCCGTCCACCTCCCCCCCTTGTCATTCATTAGTCAGTTTACGGAACAATGATGGCTATTTTAGCGGGTGTTCGCCTCCTCGCTGCCCAAATCTGCCCAATGAGGAAGGAAGCCGCAGACGGTGGTATTCACTGTGAGAATGCAGTGCAGAATGAGTGCTGGAATGGTATTACGGCAGCTGTCTGGCATGTTCCTATTCTCTGCCTATCAAAAGAGCTGTCCTCTCTAAGACAGCCAATACACAACCACTAAACTGTGATAAGAACTTTATAGTTCCCTCGAGGGGAGAGCAGCAGCAAATAAGATAAAAACAGAAGAATTAGTTTAATAGTATAATTTCCAAAAGCAGTGTTAAGTGGTCCTCCAGGAGAATCAACTACTATAGCACAAAAACTTTTAATGTTTTAGTTAAGAGCTAATTAAATGTTTTAACTAATAAGGCTACATTTAGAGCAATAGAAACCCCATGAGAATCCAGGAGACCTGCTATTCGTGAAAATTAGTTTGGCACAGTGCTTAAATTTTAAAACATTTGGCACAAAATCACCAGCCACTAAATCATCCTAGAGGTGGGATGTATATTTTAATGACTGCATGAATCATTTTTATTTTGTTTTACTGGTGGTCAAACCAATCGTCAACAACACATGTTTACTGCGTGCCGTGTTTTCAATGACGAGCTCCCTGGATACCACAAAACTTGCCAGGAAAGTATTGTTGCATTCGACGTGACTTACCAGTGCAGTTAAAACATGTTTTTGGTAAGTTTTAACCAGTTAGGGACGTACATGAGCAGCAGATCAGTCTCAAGACACATCTTCACAGTTTGCTGTCATAATTTTGTGGTACCAAGGCCGTAATCTCACTGGAATGTTCACTCAAGACACCGTGGGTATCAACATGCTCAATCGCTGACCAATGACCAATGAGGCCTGGATTAACATGGGGGGAGGTGTGTTTGTACGAGTCCATTAGGAGAGACGTAAACCTCTTTCAGCTCTTTGTGGTAGTGTGTGCACATGTGTGCTCTGATAGCCATCTGCCATCCGTCATCCTGTCTCCATTGATTTACTCTTGATGTCAATGGAGATGGATGGAGAATGATGAAGGAGCTGCAGAGCTGGACTGAAGAGGTGTCTCCACTGGGTTCTCCCGCTTTAGATCCCCATTAATCTCTATAAACAGATATCTGCATATGAATGCAAAATTTGCAGGCAAAGGACTCAAGATTTTGGCATCGGAAGCATTCAGGGTTCTGTTTGTAGTCTGAGGAGTATTGACCGATCATATTTGAGTGGGCTTTGGTTGCATGCATTTAAACAGTCCATGTGGAGATCAAAGAGGCAGAGCGCATTGGCTGAAATCCAGTCTTGATTTATCTTCCATTTAGCTTGATATAATACATTTTATTTTAAAAGCGCTTTTCTAGATACTCAAAGACACTTTACATAAAAAAAAAACATCAAATCAGCAAAAACAACATGAAATAGTACACTAAAAACACATTAGACTGAGCTAAACATTAAAAGCAATTTTGTCGAAATACACCATTCTCCTCTCTTGTGCATCAAGTTGGACTGCAGGACTGAGACAGTCTGATCCAAATATCTGTTTTCCAAATATCTCCCGGCTACACCAGAAGCCCTGAAACATTGACTGTTGGCCCCAGAGGCTGCATAGTCGTTAGACAAGAGAGTTCTCAGATTGGATCCCCATTGTATCAAAAAGGCTTGATGGCACATAATCTAATCGAGAGACAGCACACAAACTAAGAACCAGAAATCTAAGTTTGTCCCATCTGATTGGTCTACCCTCTTGGGAACACTTCCAGATGAATCAGGAAAATAAATATTGAAATACAGTATCTTGAATGTAATTTTGACATTCTGGCCTGATGTTGTTCATGGAGACTGTAGTGTCCAAAGTGAAAGGGATTCATCCTCTGAGAGCAAGAATGTCCTGGATATAGAGTATGTTTTACAGCAACCTGCCGATTGGATGTTGATATTTCTTGTGTACAAATGGATATTCTTTGCTTCATGAAGTTTTACAAGAAAGCTCACCATCAACATTACAACTTATCCTCTGGGGAGCATGAACATCTGTGGAAGTTTGGCTTAATGATGATACCAGACAAAAGATAAAGTGTCACTAAATCAGTATCATCCTCAGGGTACCGTGAATATCCATAAAAAAAAGACAGTATGAAGACAGTGGTTTCCTTACACTTTTACAAATTTATCATCACCAGGGATTGTCAACCTCTTTACTATTACTTTACTTGTAATACTACTAATCAAGGAACTGAAGCTAATTTCCCTGTACTGCAGTTGGAAGGATTGAAGTAGAATTACATTTGTTAATGTTTGTAGCTTTTTTCTCATTTCAGTGCATTTAGATTCACATCTCTAGTACAAATTACCACTTCTCTATAAACATTGCATCAGAAACTGCCTGGTCATGGACCTGTAACCATGCCCAACAGTATTACGTACTGATACACCCAGCAGCACACTTGTGCATGACTGCACTGTGAGAAGTTAAACCACTGGAAAACAAAGTTAAGTTACTCTTTAAGTGATGTTTTGTCAAAAGTAATGATATTTTGCTTTAGTAACTTTAGTCATTTCTCCTCTTTTATCACAGGCACTCATTCAGAGAAATGTAGAGTGTATGAAGACAAAGTTAAAAACTATTTCCACCTTTTCGCACATCGTGCTCAAAGCCCCCAAATCGACCGCTCTGCTTCGCCTAAACACTGCGATCTCTGTGCGAACAGAGCTGAAGGCATCTGACAATATTACAAATCCTGCCTATCAAGTCATCAGTCAGCAGCCTGTATCAAAATAGAGCAGAGATTGCACCGGGATGTGCAATCTGTTACTGACAGCTGCAGGTTGGTTTAGTGATCCAGGATAAGTGACTGACTCGTGAATAGAAAATAAATCCTCCATGAGAACAATGTTAGCAAAGGTTGTGACCTGGATGTTTGAGCTCACAGTCATCTGTTGTAATACCAGAAAGTTGCTGTCTCACTCTTGTCAATATGATGTTTCAATGAGTTTCATTGAAAAACTCAAACCTTGTTAACCAACTTAATTTACTAATGCAGCTACACAGTTTCATTGCACGTGGGACCCACAGTTCTACGATTTAACCCGTTTCGATGTGTCCTTACTGGGTGCTTGTTGCTGCACAGCATTGCTGTACCAGCATGTGGGTTGGTCTGAGGGTGAGAAAGGGGAAGAGAAGATGAACGCTGAGCTATAGCTTAGTCGTATTATGCTGTCACACATTGGTTTGAGGTTTGTGTTTTAAAGCATCAAGTTCAATATAGCTGTTGGGTAACTTAGCTTTTTGAGGCTAGACATGACCATGTTTGTTTGTTTGTGTATGCATTTTTAAACAGGAAAAAAAAAAGAACTGTAACAAACACATATGAACTATACACTGGGTAGACGCCAAGTGGAAACCTCTGTGGCTGTGAACTGAAACTAGAGCAGACGTACCAAAAAACACTGCAGCTCATCAGACAAGCACTCAGCTAGTTGGGTCGAAGCAATCAGACCTCAGAGGGTTAAAATGTCCAACGTTTACAGCCTGGTGCAAAAAACTGTTTTGGTCTCTATGGTTAATTTTCCTCCTTACACTTATACCCATTTTAAGTAAGAGGGTTTGACATGTAGGAGTCATTACAGGTGGCTTGTTTGAGACATTAGGCTTCAGCCAACCCTTTTTTTTCAGATCTGCCACGCTCTGAGCTTCACAACTGCTCTAAAACATCCTGTGGGTGACGTCAGAGACTATATCCGTGTTTGATACTGTGTATGGTAGCCACACCCCTAAAACATACCCTGCTTTATCGCATATTTTACTATAAATGGGACCATAATTTACAAAATGAACATTATGCTTTATAGGGGAATACTTGAGACTTGTATTTGGGTCCAGAAACTGTTTACTGAGGTAATAAATTGTGGCATTGGCTGTTGGCACCCTGACTGTCTTTCTCTGGTTCCGACTCTCTCCCAGGTCCAGCACACTGCTGGGTTAAAAAGGGCAGAGTGATTATCTAACTGGATTCAGGTGTGCCAATCACTCTCACCTGGCGCTGCTCTGCTGAGCCCTCTTCACACCTCTCCCCTGCAGGTGATGCACCACACACCCTCCACATAAATTAATGGGGGCCATAAGACTCACCGTTATCAGACCAGCAAATGAAGCTGCCCGCCCCGCTGACCATTAGAGAATGTAGGTCAAACAAACGAGTCCACAAAGGAACATTTTCATTTGAAAACTCTCTGCTGAGGTCATTTAAACTGGAAGACAAGGTAGACAAATCAAATTTCGAAAGATCAAATAACAAGAGACGACAACAAATGCAGGAACAACGAGTGCAAGCAGCAGCAACATAACCCAACGTTACATAACCGAACGGACAATGAAGCAGAACAGCAATAAATAGAAGCAATAAAGTAAATCAATAAAGTAATAAAGACAGGAAAAGATAAAAGCAGTACCTGCGTGTGGTCAGAGCTGGTTTACAACAGAGTAAATCAGATAATAACGTTCAGACCCTTTTATTTATTTTAGATTTCATTATTTAGATACAGTATTAGAAATATAGAGCATTAACAATAAAACAATGCTTCATAAAGCAGTGAAGGTTCGTGTGACATTAAATGAACGTGGCCTCGTAATGTCTGATAATGAAAAGAGGAAATTTAAACAGCACACGATGCTGAAATAAAGTCCAATTTACAAGTACAAGGAAGGAGTGTGAGTACTTCCACAACCACTGGTCAGTGTCGTGACATTAAACTGGACTGCTGTCTAACATTAAGCAGAAGTTAAATCTAAAACAGGAATTCAAAGAGCCTTTCTGCTTTGACGACTCAGAAAACCCCAAAAGGTTAGAGGGTTATTTCAAGAGCTTAAGGGGAAACAAACCTGCCTTCCATACAATTAGAATAACTAACTAATAATATAATAACTCTTACTAATATCAACGTGACAAATTCTGTTTTGCATGTGGAGCAGACAGAAGTGAGGGTTTATTTCCTCTATTGGTGGGTTTCTGCATGCGTGTCTGCCAGCAGATGCCCACAGAATAATCTAATCAATGTCTGGAAATGAAGTTAGCCGTGCGCTGGCTGACAGGCCACACCCGTGAACACACAAAGAACACAGAGGAAGGCAAAGAGGAAGGAGATGACTCACTTCTCTTTGTGTCTTACAGCTACTCACAAACCAGCCCGGCTATGTACAAACAAACAAGAAAATATTAAAAGTCCAGAAAGTTACATGCAGGATATGTTCGCATCGACCCTGCAGCCAGACGTGAAAGCAAATTCAAAGTTTTTTTTAAAGATTTAACACCCTCACACTGAAAACATCACACTTTGAGTCACTGCGAAGACATTTTAACCACTGAAGTGTTAGAAAGATAAGATCACTGAGAAAAATGGCTGCCTTCATTTCTGACGGGAAACAGGGTGACTGTTGGAACAGGCGATGCCCGGATCATCCAGCTGGATGTCTGACTGAGCCGTCTGAGAGTGTGTGTGGTTATTATTAGCCCCCTGTTGAGCCATGAGTGTGTGTGTCTGTGTGAGACGTGAGGCCAACGGCTGCTGTGGACAAACCAGATGACCGCCACAGCTGATGGCCTACGTTCGGCTCGGTCAGTGCTGGGTGGGTCAGCGTGAACAGTTGTCATCCGACAAGCTTAACGAGCAATGTGGAAATGTAAAACTAGTGATGCTGATTGGAAACAGAGACCACGAAAGACTTGTAACGTCTGCTGCCTCTACATTGTGTTATCATGAAGTACACCATGTTAAATTAGGTTAGGAGTAATCAGTCCTTTTCTCCATCCACACTGCACACACTGCTCAGGTTCTCTAATGTCTGCTGCAATTAATAGAAGACGTCAAAAACTTGTTAAACTCATGTTGCATAAATTAAAATCCTTAAAACTGCATTATTTAGGTTTATTTTGGCCACTTGGGGCAGCGCAAGAAGCTGTAAATGCATCTATGACGTATTGACACCTTATGAAGTCGATCCCGCTAACAGTTTTATATGTATGAACTCTCCTTTTAGCTCCACTTTGGTCTCCACCAGCTCCTGAGAAAAATATCTGTTGCTTTAATGCACTGACATAAAAATAATTTCTCCTAGTTTATTTTCTGGAGCTCATTAAAGTTGACATACGTTGTTTTTCCTGTGATCACAAAACAATAAATTTTAGAAAATAATTATTCTTTGAATCAGAGTTTTGACACTTCAATTCAATAATCGCTATTGCAAACTGTTTTCTGTGATTTATCTCAAGGAAACAACATTGTCGTGTTGAAAAGTCACTTTAATATTTTTAAAATGTGTTTTTTTTTTAACGTCCTCATATCTTATATGTTGTGTTGCAGCTGACAGTACAGAGTCTCTTGATGATGGTGCCTTTGAACTGACTGTTTCTTCATTTCAGCAACTCCATGACTCATGCAGACTCCACAGTGAGTCAAATCATTTGATTTAATGCAACCAAGAATCACAGATTCATCCTGGATTGACTTCACAATATGAACTAAATACACACCCTTTGACCTTTGACCTCATCTGTGCAGAGAACAGGGAGGAGGAGGAGGAACAGCTCACTTGTCTTCCGGAGATCAATGAAGTATCAGGATTCATTGATCTGCACTTAAAGTGGCTCAATGACGAGCTGAATGACACACATGTGCACGTTCTGAATCATGAAGTCTGTCGTTAATCTCTTTATTAGAACTGAACGTTGTGGTTATTCTGCACAAGAATTAATGTTTGTTTAAGATGCGGGTCCACCGAGGTCACTGCAGACTGCAGATCGGGTTGTTAATGTAAGTGTTCACCGTTTAAAATCCAACTATTGATTTTTCGTTTGAAAAATCTCAAATTAAACTCCTGACTTCTCTCCTTCAAACATAAATGTAGCTTTTAGACACTTATTTATGTTTTTAGAAGTTATAAACATGCAATTTTGAAAGTTGCTCAACTGCAGCATACTCAAAGAAATCAGTATAAAGTTACAGTTTAGAAATATATCAAACATAGATGAGCTCTCCCTTTCTTTCTTTCTTTCTTTCTTTCTTTCAGTCGAGCATTTATGAAACTCTGCAGTGATCTCACGTATTAAAATGAAAGTTTATGGCTTCAGAAAATAATTTCAGAAACTATCCAGATAAAAATACTTCACACTTAAAAGATGTTTTCATTTTCTTGAACATTCTGGGCTTCTTGACTCGGCTTCCTCTGCAGCTCGTGTCCTGCAATAACAGGAGCACCAAAAAGCAACCAAACACTAGAGCGCCATCCAGTGGTGACAACACGGCACTGCTGTCACGTCTAAAAAGACACACACACACACATAAAAAAAAAAAGAAAGACACAAACTTTTCTGTAGGTCAACTTGTCTATTTAATATATAAAATACGGTAAAACATACGCAAAAAGGGGAGGAGGGTAAAGAGGGGACCAATGGATACTTTGGTACAATAACAAACACTTTTTTTTGTAAAAGCAGTATAGAATTTGTAATAACATATCAGTGCATACTTTATTTATGAAAATATACACAAATTGTATATCATTCTCCAAAAACAACAAAAAAAATTATCTTTACAACAAAAAAGCAGACTAGCCGAACACAATATATTAGCTATAATTTATTTTAAACTTTTTTCTTCAATTTCATTTTTTTTTCTTAAATGTATTTCTGTGTGATGCATATTTGTGTCGATATTACATTTTATTTCCTATAACATGATTCACTCTTCGCTTTGTTTTTTTTAAAAACGCCCATGCATTGACATCATTGTGTCTGGTCAGAAATAAGTTAGACGTGTCACGCTGACCCTCTCCCTTCCTCCCTCCCCCCTCCATGTTACAGCATGTGTGGACTGAGAGGTTTGTACATTGGACTCAAAAAGTTGCAGCATCGAAGCAGTTTTTTTTTTTTTTCGACTCGTTCAGCGCCTCCGTCCGCAGCCACACGTGTACTAATATCACTACGCTTGTGTTTTGTTTTTGTTTCATGTCATAAAAATCGTGCAACATTAGTAACACCCTTTTTTTTGTTTGTTTTTTTTTGAAGAAAAAAAAAGAAAGAAAACAAATCCCAAAAAAAGAGAAAACAAAAAATATATTTATAGAATATTTTTTATATAATAAAATAAAATCAAAATTCCAAAAGAAAACAAGATGCCTAACCTACACACACAAAAAAAAAAACGCAGATTTTCTCTATCATCATGACAGCTACCGTCAGCGAAAGCGGTGCTAATGATGATAATAATAATAATATCAATTCTCAGAACAATTAAAAACAGACTGTCACCAGCACAAATTAACACTGGAAAGTGAGTGAGACTTCTAAACATCATTATACAGAAGCAAGTATCGCTTTTTTTGGGGGGTGGGTGTGTGTGTGGGGGGGGCGGGGTGCAGGTCCTTAAAACTATTTCTCAGCTCGATTGTCTTTCTGTTTTCTTTTTGTGTGATTACAGCGACCCCTAGTGTTGCTTCAAAGACGGTGCTGACGCTGACCGTCCCCCAAAAAAGGATGCCATTTTCTTTTTTCTTTCTTTTTTTCTTTTTTTTTTTTTTTAGACAAACCTGTGGTGGCTCGCGGCCTTTCACGTTTTTATTTGTTCAAAGCTCGGGGTACAACAGTCTTAACAGTCAAAGTGTTTACGCTCGGAGGGATTAATGTTCGCTCTGCCACGCGCTCAGAAAAGCAATATTGACACTTGAGACTTGTCACAGAGTGGATGAGTGTGTGTGTGGTGTGTGTGTGTGTGTATGTGTGTGTGTGTGAGACGGAGAGAAAGAATTTAAAAAAAAATCAGAGATGATGGAAGTGAGGAGAGGATGATGGGAGTAGTGTGTGATGAGGATGGGAGGGCGGGTTATGATTTGACTTTGCAGCGCTGATACTCGCTGTCTGGACAGAGTAGTGAGTGATGAAATGTGTGTGTGTGTGTGTGTGTGTGTGTGTGTGTGACAGAGTGAGATGGGGTGAGACGGAGGTGAAGAGGGCCTGCCCATGAGAAGGATGTGGTAAAAACCCAAAGTCGACAAGTCTGTTGGATTTGGGAGGTAGTCATTAAAAGATCAAGACTCGTTCTGAAACCTCCGGCTTAACGACAAACGATACCCAAAACTGCCTCCAAAGCTTTTAACGAGCAAATGGACGGAGGCTGAGAGTGCTTTCAGGGAGAGAAAAAAAGAAATAAATACATGAATTTGCACTCTTGACCACAATGTTTCTAAAAAATCTACCCACTAAACACGACATCACCCTTTGCCACTTTTTTAGAGTAGAAAAATGACATCCTTCAAATTTCTTTTTACCTTCATCGTCTTTTTAACCTCTCAGTATTTTATTTATAAAACTACAGCCAACCAGTGACAGGCGGAGGACAGATCCGTTACACATACACACATGGCTTTTTAACGAGAGAGAGAAAAGGTGAACAGACAGACATCCTTGGCTCGATTTAATTGTACACTGTAGAGTTTGACTGATATGTTTGGGGCAGAAGATGCTGGCGTTATTATTGTACTGCAACTACGTTGATATGCCAAAAAATATTACTTAATAATAAGTAGTGATTATAAAAGCGGACATCTTTTTTGGGGGGTAGTTTACTCTGAATGTAGAATAAATAAAGTCTGTTTAGTGAACGTTTTAGTAATAAAATGATTATTAAATGTGCCACTTATTTTTGTCATTATTCATATATTTTAAATATAATTGAAAAACAAACATACCTTTTAGAAAACACTTTTATATTTGATGAAATTCCCTTTTTAATGACAATTTAAATTAATGTATAAATTGCCTTTTTGAAGGCTTTCAAACTGTACATTTCTTTTCAAATTGTCTCATAATCAATTAAATTAATCGATTTCAAACAGCCGGTGAGGCAGGAAAGCTCTGATTGGTTGACAGACAGTAATAAATTATTTAAATTAAATTACAACAATAATTTGTGGGATTAAATCAACAAAGCAGCCAGGTATATCAGTCTAACCCTAGCGTGTGTGTGTGTGTGTGTGTGTGTGTATGTGTTCATGGGGCAGGTGTGTTAAGGTGTCAGGGGTGTGTGTGTGTGGGGGGTGTGTGTGTTAAGGTAAAGTGCGCTCCATCAGTGACAGAGTCCTAACCATTGCTCAGTCCGAGTCGCCACGGCTACGTCTTCCCTTTCTGCCTCTGCAGCGCCCTCTCTTGGCTTGTCGACATATTACACTTTATATACACGCATAAATAATAATAATAATAAAAAAAGAAGAGACCGATCCACTGAGAATCAACGTGTTTGCTTTTTTTTTTCTTTCTCCGTTTCGTGAAGGGACATCCTGCCGAATATATAGTTCATATATACAATCCCTGTCGTCTATTGTAGTCTCCTGCCCCAGATGCAGAGCTGCCCTCGCCCTCTGCCTGAAGCTGTTTAAATATATACTTGTATATGATCTATTTTTTTAACCTTCAAAACACCTTATCCCTGTCACACAAAAGCCACAAAGGTTACAGATTGCTTATATACATGGTACCTCACAAATCTCCGCTTTGAACATCAGCTATCTATTCAAAACATGAGTCGCTTTCACAAAAATAATTTCAGCTGTGTGCACTGCAGGTGTGTGTTCAAGGATGAAATCGAGAATTGAACATTTGCCCAAATCACTTTGTTTAAAAAACGACCAGTTGAGGTAACAAACCCGTATACACACACACACACACACACACACACACACACACACACACACCAAACACACACACACGCCTTTCTCAGCATCTGTAGTTGACAAGATGTCGGGCGAAACTAGGAGTATCTGCGTCATGTGTCGTTGAGCTGTTGCAGCTCGTCCCTGATTCAAAGAAAAGCAGTCTTTTTACCTCGGCAACGAATCGTGTTCCTCGTTTGACAGCTAGTCTTCATGGTTCAGATTAAACAGAGACCCCCGGGAGGGGTCGTCAGTCTTGTATGGGGGGTCCAAAGCGTCGGCCCTGTTGATGTGGCCCACCGGCTCGGCTTAAGGGAGGGGAAAAGGGATTTGTTTTTCTTTTTAGTGTCTTCATATTCAAAAACTCTAAAGATCAACAGTCAAGACAAGGACAAAACTCCACGCTTTAAAAAGAGCAAACCGGCCCCGGGGCTCTGAGGAAAAGAAACAAGAATCTAGAGCGATAGCGATACAACCGCGGTCGGGCCGATGTGTACAAAGATGTGTGGACTCGTTCTGTGTTTGACCGATAAACAGTAAGGATGCGAGGGTGGGGAATACCACCAGCCGCTAAGCCAATGCAGGGCACGCATGTTGGCCTGCTCTGCCAGCGGCTGACAACATATTGGGTGACAGTAAAAGTCCAAGTGGCCAAATTTAGTGGCCACTGTGGCCGGATTAAAAACTTACTCATTCACTTCTATTCAAATACAGCTGAATAAAGTCAACCATTGACAAATATAATCCCTGGTTTGGTGGCTCAACCCCTCTCAGGGTTTTCGTGTACGTGTGATTGAAGGTACATTAGAGTTCAAATGTGTATGCACATTGCCATACGAGTGTGCGTCAGTGTCCGTACGTGCGACACAAGAGTGTGTTAGCATGCTTTTGTTGTGTCTGTATGTGAGGTCAGCTTTCCTGTGCAGACAGTAGGTTACTGGGTTGATGGCGGGTATATATACTGTATATGTGTGTGTGTGTGTGTGTGGGGAAGGAGACTGGGGGCATCAGGGCTGGTGGGGGCATGTACACAAGCCACAAGTACGCATCTCCATCTCCATCCTCCATCTGTCCGTCCGTCCATCCCTCTCTCCGATCATCTCTTCATGTGACCCAGGTATCCAGTCTCATTCTCTTGACGTTGGTCCCGTCCTGCTCCTGGGGTTCGGCCGAAGAGGGCCGCAGGAGGACCATGGTGGGCTGTTGGGCCCCGGCGCTCGCCTGGTGGTGGAAGTCCGGGCCCCCGCCTCGTCCCTGGGCGCCGTCGTCCCGGTCGCTGCCCTCGTACGAGCTGCCGTTGCTGCTCAGGCTGTCGACCGGCGAGCGGCCTTGACCTCCCGCTTCCAGGCGCAGGGTGCCGGGGTAGGCGACCGTCACGAGACCCTGTCCCTGGATTTGACCGTGGCCTCCTCCGCTGCCGCCTCCCCCGCCGCCGCCGCAGGTGGAGCTGGGAGTGCTGCGGTCACGGTTTGGTGAGACGGGTTCGGACTTGATGTTGACGTTGGGGTTTGTGTTGACTGTCAGTGCGGCGCCCTGAGATAGGTGGCCCACCGGCCTGGAGAGATGGAAAGAAGAGAAGAGGAAGATGGAAGGAAAACAAAAGGAGAGAACAAGAACATCATTACAGAACTACCTGTGTAATCTTCAAACATTACATGAGAGCAGACCTTCATCAGACAGAGTGCAGGGATGAAACAAAGAGTTCAGCTGAGGACCATGTGCAGATAAACATGAACTGGGCTTTTACAAGGATAAGCTAGCCATTTTCAAAGACAAACACCCAAGACACTCTGCGGCGGGCGATGCTATAAAACCAAGCAAATGTAGGCTTGGGTGGGCTGCAGCACATGAAGAACAAGGACACACGAGACAAAGAGGACTACATTTGAGACCACAGAAAAAAAAGCACAGTCCATAAGCCATGCAGGCCGAACATCTTTGCATTTCGGACTTTGCTCCGCTAAAGGTTCACACTGCACAATGAGAAGCAAACCGGAGCTCGTAAAATAAGTCACGCGAGTTCACGACTGAGTTGGTGTAGCATTCGTCCTGAGAGTGACATCTCTTTCCTCTGATACTAATCCCAGAACAGATGTAGAAGCAGCTGAATATGAGCATCATTCCTGTTCTGTTTGGCTTTCACAGCATGACAATCTGCTGTCAACATCTGTCTGCTCACTTCCACCTACGATAACCTTTTTGCATTTGTGGGTTCGGCGGCACAGCTCGACTGCAAGGGGATGAAAACTCGAGGTTTTAAGGCAATATTTGGTGGCACCTGATTTTTAATCAGTACCTACTGTGAGGCTGCGATCACACACTCATGCTGATGCTTAGGACCAAGAAACACCCAATTCTGCCGCTCTTAAAGGAGCAATTAAGGAGCGAGAGGATGGAAGAAAAACTAAATCAGTTTGACTCAGAATACTCAACGATGAAGACGTGAAAAAAGATAAAAGCCTCAATCCATGAACCAACTGTTGGACGCTGCTCTTTACGTTCTGTCTTTCAGACTGTTGCACAACACCTCATCACGAGAACCGTCAGATCGTTCCAGGTTTTAATCGAGCGTGTCCAACTATTGGCAGTGTTCAGACATGACGTGACTACAGACAGACGGTAAGACGTCCATGTGTTTTAAGGACGCTGACAGAAAATATCTCATCCTCCATCTCCGCCTCTGCCTCCGTCATTGCAAACTCTTGCTATAATCTATCAGAAATGTGTGTTTTCACATATTTCATAGCCCAAAGCGGTGCATAGCTGGATGACATCGCATTAAGTTGTGGCTAGGTCCAACTTTTTTTGCTGGTTCTTTTTTTTTTTTTTTTTTTGCTGGGCCATTAGTGCGTCAACACAGTGCTGTTGTTGCTGTTTGACATGGATTTATTCAGCCACCACCAGCGTCTAGACTTTCTAGTCATCTGACCTGTAAGGGGCCTATTTTTAAGGGAAATGCTTCACTTAACAGAGTCAAATCGCCAAAGTCTGCTGCTATCTCACCGCATATTGTTAAAAAGACTTCTGATTGGCCGCAGTCACAGTTTTCAAAGTGTGATCGCCGACACACTCCACTCAGCGAGCTTTTCATTAAGCTGCTGTGCACGTGTCTTAAGATGCTCAGGACAAAGTGCCCAAAAAGCTTACATCTATGTCAGCGGCTGTGCTTCTACCTGAGACGACTCTCTGATCAGCCCCTCCACCCTCACACTCAGCCTTCACCACCTCCCTCCTCCTCCTCCTCCTCTTCCTCCTCCTCCTCCTCTTGCTGGCTGGAGGCTGAGTCGAACCTGTCACTGAGGCTGACACCGGCTGTTGACGCTGCACTGTGGCTCGCTTCTTTGACGGCGTCGACAGGATTTTTTTTTTCCTTTTTCCGGATGGCGTTCGTTTTCTCTCCCTCTCTCTCCCGCTCCCTCTCCCAGCCTGACACGGTCGATCTGAATTTGAAGCTCCCAATTACTGCGTTTTGCCCCTCGGGTGTGTTCTAATATGTCATATCATGAGCCATCTGCAGCACTGTATCTCTAATATTCCCTCAATTACTGGCAGACTGAGAGGGGAATTTAAGATAGCACTCCTTCAGGCGATCCGGGTCTGCGGCACTCAAATGTGCTCGCTGTCTTGCTCCATCTCTGACACACTTTAACTCATGCACTCTTGCTGTCTTACATACAAATGCTCCTTCCCCTCCCATACACTCTCACACACACACACACACACACACACACACATACACAAATCCCTCGGCGGCGGCGAGGCTCACTCCGTCTCTCGCCGTGCCCACTTCATCAAACCTGCGCGTCGTGGCTCAGGCCCCGGCGCAGGTAGATGGATGGCGGTGCCACGGGGGTGCCGTTGCTATGGCGAGTGAAAACGGCAGAGTCAGCGGGCCGGTGACAGTGATGAAGGCGAGAGCGGCAGGCTACCCCCCGAGCGGTAACAACACAGCGAGGCACAGCCAGAAGCAGACACTTGGTTACAGTGCGGTGTGATGAGATGCAGCCGTGTTTCCCAAAATGAACTGCTTTCCTGAGGACCAACGAGCTACAGGACGTCTCTGCTTAAATTAAATTAGACAGATTTACTCGAGTAGTCGCTTCCAAAACTGTTTGTTGTACACAATTAACAGTTTGTTGTTCAGTTTGACGAAACTCTGATCTAATAACATTTTATTTGTGAATTTTATTTAAAGGGGCACTCCATCAGTTTATAAGTGAAGGTCTGAGAAAATAAGAGAAAAACTGTGGTATAAAGTTGAAAAATGTTGACCAGACAGGAAGAATCTAATGAAAAGATGCCATGGTTGCATCATGGGAAATGTAGGATCCAGTGTTTGGGGATCTTGACCCATACTTGGCAGT
This sequence comes from Protonibea diacanthus, assembly GCA_028641955.1. Taxonomy (NCBI): domain Eukaryota; kingdom Metazoa; phylum Chordata; class Actinopteri; family Sciaenidae; genus Protonibea; species Protonibea diacanthus. The sequence continues at coordinate 24,461,325 of CM053983.1, read as the reverse complement.
AAAAGTTGAGATATCTCCACTTCTGCTGCTTCGATTTCAACTTGAAAGTCCCCAAACTCACTGAATTTCACATTTATTAAAGATTACACTCGATCTTGTGCAACATGCGGAATAAATATCAACAGAGATCTCTAAATAGCACTCAGTAAATACAGAAATAAAGCACTGTAACTTATTTTAACTTTGTGGTGTATGTGTAGGTGTCATTGAACACCCACTGTTCCACCCATGAAACACGGAGACTGCTATGAAAACATGCACGTCATAAATGTATATCAGACTCTAGTCATTGTGGTAATTTTCTCAAATGTCTTTCAATTTATTCTTAATTAACATTTCATTTGCATTCTACTGCAAACTGCTCCTTTCGTTCAGGTTTAATTTTTTTATCTCCAATCTCTTCATTTCAGTAGCAAACTTTGCAGTCAAACTTTTTGAAACTGTGCTGAGGTTCCTTTTGTGCAGCAGATATTTTGGGAAAAGCAGCGTGCTGTATAGCTGTGTGGCTGAAATGTAGAGAGTACAGTACCAGCAGAGGCCGTCCTCCCTGCCAAAGAGCAAGTTGGACTGAGAGGCCAAGCTGTGGAAGGGAGGTGGAAAAAAACAAAAAAAACAAAAGAGAGACAGGCAAGTTTAAAAAAGCTTAAACAGCAGGGAAACAGTGGGACGGAGGCCAGTCATGGTCAATCCAGACATGGTTACTACAAGAAAGAAAAAAAAATGTCTCAACAGCTGCTTCAGTCACACTGAGATGTTGTTAGAGGCAGAGCTGTACGGCAGGAAGTGTTAAAGCCTGCGCTGACACAAATTTGACAGTCATCCACACGCGATGCATTTTTAACAGTCAGATCCAATAAAGTTGAAGTCACCGGCTTTTCCTAAAATGGGATCGGGCCGATGGGAATCCTCGGAGCAGACTGTCGTTACAGGAATATGTGAGGATATCAGGCACTTTGGTTTGTTTCCCATTTCCCCATTTTACTGGTGAAAAAATGCTAAATATGCAGAATTTAGCTTGCCAGCGATCACTGTGACAGATGTTGCTGATTTGATTTCTTGTTTTGAGGCTTGACGGTTTTCTAAAATCAACCTGAGGTCAAAAATCAGCTCAGTAACAGATTCTTGATACCCATACTCTTAATAGCTGCATGCAGAGGTGGAACGGAGCGACCCGCATCCATCCTTTACTGTAATGATGTAAACAGGCTATATGTTTGGAGCTAAATACAACAGCAGTATTATCTCCCAGGTAGCAGGATGCTTAATGAAACTGCTGCTGCTGCTGTGGCTTCTAATCTGTAAGTCTGGGGGAAAAAACACTTGATTCTTCTGGGGAGGTTTTAGCCAACAGCCTCTGATAGCATGTGTGCTTTGTGCCCTGCTGACAAACAGTGTGTCCTGTAAGCAATTTAGCAAAGTGTGCAAGTGTGTTTTGCTGAGAGAGAGAGACAGACAGACAGAGAAAGACGAAGTGTGTTTTTGTTTGAGATGAGCACTCGGAAGAAACTTCAGCCACCGATAAAACATTTTATCCACTCTGTTAGATAAATTTGAAGCTTCGTACACGGATGGAGTGAACGGAAAAAACAACACTAATGCAGTGGCAGATAACTTCCCTAAAAGTTGCTCTGTTTATTTCCTGTTCAAGTGTCCCAAATGGAGGCGCCCTCGTCTGCCAATAACACACCAACTCGAGCGAGGAAACAAACAACAAATGGCATCTGGAGAGCAAGTCCCTACAAACAGGCAAACCAGCTGAAAGCGAGGCTCCGTGGGGAGGTGGTTTAAGGGGCAGCCGTGGCATTAACATTTAGATTGGGGAGCTGGGGAGGAAGATGAGAGTCAACAGGTGTACGGCGAATTAAACCGGGTGTGACAAAAGAGCAGGAAATAAGCGGAAAGACGGAAGTAGTGGGAAGAGGAATGATTAAAAAGGGGGGATGGGAGAGGGTACGATGACAGAATTCATTTCCTTGCAGAGCCTGTGGCGAGGAAAAATGTGGATGACAGCGAAGGCGAGGCTCACAGCCAAGCCGTCATTCAATGTTTGATTGGAAGAGCTTGTTTGCTCGCTGTGAGGCCGCGCTGTGATGAAATCAAAAAACAAACCGGAGCAGTCTGGGCTGCAGAAGTGCCCACGTCTGCCCATGCTGTCCTAGGACGGCACGATTTTCCGTTCTGCCGAGAGAACAGTTTGGTGTGCTGGGAAGGCTTCCCACATTTCTGTGGCGCTCGCTTGTTTTCAGTGACAGCGAATCTGTCATTCTGATCCCACACACAACACAGTAAACCTGCCTGGTGTTCATCGCAGTGTCAAACCTGAGAGTGGATGCAATTAAAATACTGCTTATTCAGTGAAATCATGACTATTATTCCCAATGTTTTAAGGAATGTCTCGGCTATTTTAAAGCACAATTGACACTCTGGACCGGGCTGCAAATCACATCGTTTTTTTTCATCATTGATTCATTTGCAGATTATTTTCTCGATGCGTTTTCGGTCAATAGAATGTCAGCAAAAAGTGAAAAATGCTGATGACATGCTCCCAGAGTCCACATTGAGGTCTTCAGGTGTCCATGTTTTGTCCAAGCGACAGTCCAAAACCACAAAGATGTTCAGTTTACTCTCACAGAAGACAAAGAAAACACATCTGAGAACTGATTTTTGCTAATTGACTAACTGCAGACTCATTTTTGATGTTTTTTTTTGGCTGGTAGATGGCGCTAAAGGTAGCGTGACGAGATCACCAGAGTTCTTTCAACACATCCTAAAGGTGTCACGCAACGCGCTAGCACCTGAACACTTGTCAGCTTTTAATGTGCGCTCCCTCTAGATCACTCAGATCCTGGTACTGGCCTTTTAGCTGTTCCCTGCGTGAAAATAAAGAACTACGAGGAGGAGGCGGCACGTCTATGCTCTTCACCTGTGAACAGTCTGACAGAGGAGCACTCTCTTAATCCATTTTATTTTAATAATCGGTCCAATTAATACCAATAATACTAAAGTTCATGGCAATCCATCCAATAGTTGTTGAGATATTTTACTCTAGTACTAGTACTCTAGTAGTGCAGTAGGATCCTGCAGTGCATCCTCTGGGGATCATGAATTTTGATCCTATAGTTCCAGGAGGGTCAAACATTACTTAAAATATGTAAGAATTAAATAATTCCAGCTCCCTAGTTTAGAATAAATATATTTTTTTGGACTGTTGGTTGGACAAAATGAGCAACTTGAACACGTCATCATGCACTTTTGAAATTCTGCATCTAGATGCAAAGATACAGTCGATAAAAAAGAAAAAAAATCTCTTCGTGGTGCTCGGTAGAGAGAAACAGTACTTGGATTGTTTCAGCCGACACTCGTTGAGAAAGTGAGAGCTGGCTGCTTTTTTTTCCTGTTTTCTGAACGACTTCATACAATCTGGACGGCCATTTGTTAACATTTACAAGGCGATATGAAGAGTTCTGCTGCGTACGAGCTGGTGAGTGTTAACTAACGTACTGTTAACCCCCCCCCCAAGGTCACAGCTGTTGTATACAATAACAAACAACCTTTTATCATATTTTCATGGACAAATTGCAGCTTGTCAGATAGAGAAACAAATAACTCACTCCTGACAGCTGGCATTATTTTTACTGTCGTCTTGTTATCTTTAATTTTCTTCTTTGTGATTGAGATTCTGAGGAGACGTATGGTCTCTTAAATTAACTTAATACCAAGATGTTAAATTAAACCAGAGTGTTACAAGCTATGAACTGATTATCAAACTCCAAACTCAATATCTGTCTAAATAAGTGGCTTTGACAGCTAAGCTACATCTAAATTATTCTTTTTAGTCATGCTACTGTAGGCATTTGAGGCCTACACGCATCTGAGGAATTGAAATTTATGTCTGACTGTCAGCTGACGGCGACAGCTAAATGGCGGAAAAGTAAAATTTTAATGCAGTAAGCACGTCGGTGGCGCACAGCTGTGCACCGGGGACGGTGTTTGGGACTCAAAAGCAGCATCCAGAGACTCCTTTCATTCGAGAAGCTAGCGAGACATCGCTGCTGTCACGCCGCGGCATCTTCCTCTTTTGTTCGTGACACTTCCAAAGAGCTTCAGATCTAAGCTGTAGGTGGGATGAGAACTCTTATAACCACACTAGTAAAGTGATAATCTGGAGGGGGGGAGAGGAAAAAAAGGTGCCTGAAAGAGCAACGAGGCACAGACACAGCAAAGCAACAACAGGAATCACATTCAACATACAAATAGTGAGAAAACATGGTTTGATTTGTTGTGTAAATGCATCTATTCTGTCATTTCTTTTGGGTTGTTAATTCAGCTCATAACTAAGCCTGAGAGCAGTGTAATAACTTCACAGATATATATATATATATATATATATAAATATAAAAAGGCATGGCAGAGCTGCCTAGCACTAGATGCTATCATGTCATTCACCTCAGGTTAGCAGCAAAATTGGAGATGCAGTTAACCATCTCCGCATTCTGTTTCTCTGCACCCCACATGCTGTGGAGAAAAAGGGGGGAAGAAGAGAGGGGGGGAACAAAACAAGAGGCAGTTACAAAGCCGCTCCCTCCATCCACAGGTTAGCTTAGCACAGCCAGACTGGTCACACACAAAAAGACTCGTCACTACGCTTCACAAATGTGCCTGACGGAGCTCAGGTGAGGTAAGGTAATCTGAAAACATCTCAACTTTTATGTATTACTGAAAGCAGCTCCCAGCGACCTGTAATAATGGAGACACCTCATCGACAAGGACGTAACTTTATCTTAAAAAACATATCAACGCTGACGTATCAGCAATTATGAGAACTTATCTGCTATAAAAGAGTTTACAAAACGACATGAGAAGTCTAAAAGAACATCGAAGCGGAGAGAAAAATGTTTAAAAGGAAACATTTCATAAAGCTGCATTAAAGGAACAGCGGACTCAACTTAAAGCTGACAAAGATCTCATATGACCCACGTTGTTTTTTTTGTTTTTTTAAGTTACTTCAAAGTTTACGTCCTTCTTCAGGAAATGTTTCCTGGATGTTATGGACTGAAAGGATACGACGTTAACTCAAAGCACTTCAGAAAATCTAAGATGAGTGCAGAACGCTCACGTTCCTGCAGAGCCACACCGTGTTTCCACTTCTAGACAAGGTAGAGAAGTTTCCCAGCATGCATTTTGCATCAGTGATTCCAATTTTTGAACAACTGCTATTGGATTTTGGATTTACTCTGAGTCTAAATCGAATATTGGTTGATGCCAAATTGGTCTAAGTAAGACTGGAAAAAACAAAACAAGGGACACCTTCTGTAAATCACGTCGTGGGTTAGGGATCGTTTAGCTTTAAGGTAACAGAAGAAAAAAGGGGAGTCCAAGTTGGCCAAACAAGAAGCGAGAACTTCAAGCGAGCCCAGCTTTTACGGTTTCCAGCACTGTGTGTGTGTGTGTCTGTGAGCTAGCAGCCTAACCTCGCTACCAGGAGCTAAATGAGAGTGGGACTCCAGTGGGAGAGCGAGTGGGGGAGGAAGGGGGTGTAATCTAGGTCAGCACGAAGATGAATCAGACGCAGCTGGGGTGATGCTACAGCTTCATATAGGAGGAGGTGCTTTGTGTGCTTTATGTGTACCTGGATCAGCTGACGTGCATGACACTAAGCCTATTGGTCGGATGTTGAAGGTGAAAGGTCAAAGGTGAGTCGACCTCAGTTATGAGTCAGTTGAATGAAAAAAGGTGGGCACTTACACCAAGTTACTGAGCGACGCCAAGCTCAGCTGCTGTGGCTGTTGCTGCTGTTGCTGCTGCTGCTGCTGCTGTTGTTGCTGGGAGACTGCTGGTTGCTGTTGCCAGGCAGCCATGTTGCCAGGCACCAGCCCCGGTGGTGTGAACGTCTGGAGCGCTGTGAGATCTGCACTCGTCAGCTGGTACTCTGAGATTAAGAGGATGGAGGAGGGACACAGCAGAGAGGGGAGGAAGAAAGAGAAAGGAGGTGGAGAGGAGGAGTGAGGGTGGAGGAGGGGGGGGGGATTGTTTTACATCATACAACTTTCTGGCGCATCAATATTAATCAGGTCTAATCCATATTAATGCAGACCTTTGAAGTGGAATCACTCCAGAAGCTCTCACACAATGAACAAAGTGAATATTCATGGAGGTTTGTGGCATCATGCTGTGAGGTTTTCACGTTCTCTGACGTGACGCTCGAGATTTTTCATGACATAATCTAGAAAATATCTTTCACGTGGCGCCATGTTTCATCTCTCGACGTAAAACGGACAAAACATCCCGTCTCACTGTGAGAGGGGGGGTCGCCGCAGGTTCTTACCGGTGTTGTAGGCCGTCTGCATGCCGGAGAAGGGCGCTAGGAGACTGGGTGTTGCCACGGAGACCACTGGTGTGGTGAGCGACTGCGCCACCTGGGAACCACCTAGCCGCTGAGCATTCTGGGAAGACAGAAAGACGGACGGAGGAAGTTGAACATTTAAGAGACTGGAAGTGGAAGGAGGTGATTTGCTGCTAAGGGCTCTCCACCTAATAAAGAGTAGTCTGATTACTTGTAATGTAACTAAAGTAATACAGTTGTACAGTTATCTGCATCTCCTCTGCGTACAGTGTAGTTGATCCATGCTAAAACTTTAGTCTGGCACTGATATGACTATATATTAAGGAATTCTGGCTTACATATAACAGCCTGAACAGCCTGTAATCGTGTAAATACTCTGGCAAAAGATGCTGAAACATCCATCTCAAGAATTACAACTAAACCCTCTCTTTCTTGGATCTTTTGGACCCAGTGTTGTGGCTCCGTGTCGTGAGAAAATCTGGTCCGGTTCCACAACGAATCGTGTCTTTTTCTCCTTATATGGCCTCAGCGTAGGAGTTCACGGCACATGACTTCATCCATTTTCAACAAGCGAATGATGATAATGGTTAGCATGTGCTGCTCCACTGTACAGCAGGGTGGATGCAGAGACCTTGTGAACACTTTAATTACACTGTTACTACTGAAATATTTGACTAGAAACACAGCTTGTTCTACTTCGAGTTGACATAAAAAACAAATACGTTATCCTGTGATTTAGCTGTACCCTGTGTTAAGTGCAGCAACCCTAAGTTTTCCTGAAGTTTTATTGGCAGACTAAATAAAGAAAAATATTCTCTTAATAACTAAAGTGTGACATAATAAAGCGTTACATCACTTGACTCTGCCTGTGCAGGCCGGTGGAGGATGTTTTATTCATCGTGCCACAGACAGAAAATCCAAGCACCTCACTTCTCTCTGAGGCATTTAACTTTCTTTTTCGGTGACAGTTTAACATCTGCGTGCAAGATGAGAAGTGTCTCGCATCTCGAGGTGGCGTTGGCGCGGCAACGCTGTCGCCAGGGCCGGGGCGCTCGTGTTATGTAGCGTCACGGTGGAAAGGTGTTATGAAGAGGCATCGCTGCCGTGCTGGAGAATCATGCTGACAGGAACGCATGCATCGACAAGGCTGACGGAGGAGAGACGATGAGTGTGTGTGAGTGAGGATGTGTTTGTATTGGAAAAGTGAGCAGAGAGGTATTTTAGGAATGAATACACAATATGAATTGTGTGTGTTTCCTCTGAGGCACGTATAGAAAAGAGGCATGAACACATGTCAGCATGCATGTGTGTGAGTGTGGAGTGGACTGGTGGAGGAGGGGGACTCGTGTCGGACTCAAACATTGTCCGCCTGCGTTCCAGGTTGGAGACTTTGTGATCTGTCTTCGCTCTGATCCTCAGAGCATCGACACTCTGATGAAATCAAACATGCACATGCTGAGCAGCTTCCACACAGAGCGGAGAGTCAGCTGGTTGCTCCGGTTCCCTTCGCGTTCCCTCTATAGACTGTTTGTACAGCGCAAATGTCACTTTGAGCTCGACTGTGCCAACAAATTTAGCACAATATAAACACACGTGCTCGCTTTTGTAACTTTGCCTTTTTTAATTAGAATTTCTGGGATGTTTTATGTCACAAAATGAAACTTTTTTATGCATGTTTTGCTTCTAAAGTGCTGTACATCTGGCAGAAACTTGGAGATAAAATCTTTTACTGGTGTACTGGCTCTTCCCACTACAGCCACCAATGTATAAAATACATTTATAGTGCTAAGACATGTTTTTAATGCTTCAGGAAAGTCAAGTCTTAGAAATTTTAGCTCTAAAATTTGGGAAATTTGCTTTCTTGGCAAGCTCTAGATGAGAAAATCGATATCACTCACACGTCCGTACCACAAGTATGAAGCTTAGCCAAGAAATAGTTTGGCACGGAAACCTTGTAAAACTGTTGTTTTTACACTCCGCTCTCGCACAAATTAAACAAATGAGACGCGTTAATTAGCGAGCTTTAGACGTGTTTTTAGGTGGATTTTGTTTCCTGCAGAAAGAGCCAGGTTAGCCGTTCCGCCCTTGTATCAAATATTTATGCTAAACTACGTTAGCTGGCTGACATGAGAGCGGGATTATCTAACTCTCTGGAAGGAAGCAACTAAGTGGATGTCCTAAAATTACTATTCCTTTAGCAAATTGCAACAGAAGATGCAAGTCTACCTTTAAAAGGTGGATTTAAGTGAGTGACAGAGCCTGTTTGCTCATCGAACTCTCTGAGTCGAGTGGAAAGACTAACAAAGACCAAAGTTTTGGTGAGTTTTTCTTTGTTTCTGTCCACTAAAATAACTGTGTTGAATGTTTTGTCTACGGAGTCTGGTGTTGAGCCATTTCTGGTCTGGCAAAAAGCTGTTTCTGATTAAACAAAAGGTCGATCTCTGTAGGGATCCTTTCCATAATGTTGTCAGACACGTAGAAAAACAATCAGACTCTTTGAATTAAGGGCTTATTTTGACCAAACCGGTGTTTTGGAATTGTTTGGAAGACTAACAAACATAATTTGGGTGAGTTTTATTGTTTCTGTCTGGTTTGAAGTGTTTAAAGATTACATGTAAAGTAAAATCACTTGTTTTGTGAGTCTGGTTGGACATAACACCCAACTGTTTGGTCTGCCTGTCTCATTTGTAGACTCAAGTCTGCATCTTCGATTGGACCTCAGCGCGCTCCACAGTCCAAACCTTCCAGGAACCAGTTCAACCAGCTGACTCGTCCACCGCGTGTCCGTTGCTCTGATACTCTGAGTTCACCGCGTGCTCTGACGCTCTAAGCGTTTCCTTCTTTCTACTCTCGTCACAGCACCGGTGCCACTGAGTCAAACCCATGGTGGGGATGCGTTTGCTGACGGTGTCACACTCATGCTCGGTGAGATCACACAAGAGTTCGACACCACATCCACGAGGCTAAAAGTCTTGGAAGTCTATTCACCTCACTCACCAACTCCAGCTCTTCCTCTGTCTGCACGGCGGGTGGAGGAGGAGGAGGAGGGGGTAGAAAACAGAGGACGGTTATGTTTCTGCAACAACTAACTGCAGTAAAATATGAACATTTGAACTTACGTCTAAAGTTTAGTCTAGAAGTATGGCCACAATTATTTGTACACATCTGTCACTGAAACCAGGGCCTCTAGTCTTCAAGCAGTGTCGACTCTAAAGCTGAACTGCTCAGCCAAAACTGATCGATGGCTGACTGAAGGACAACGATTGGATCCAGATGTTCACTTGCACAACCGAAGAAAGGATTTTTTAAAACTCTCTACAACATCTAGATGTGAAGTGTGGAAGCCTGCCTGGGATTTGTCAGTGGATATATGTGACCCTTTAATTGCCAAGTTCATTTTTCATGTAGACAGAGAACTTTACATCCTTCTGCAGAAACCTCAACTGCTGATGACTGAACTGATCTAAACTTCAGTGATGTTGCAGAAAGGATAATCTGCAGAGAGATTCAGAGACACTGGAGAAAATACTTGAGCTAATTTTAATAGTAAAGTAGTAAAAATCCTTCTTATCCAAAACAGGATAACTAATCTGCATTTGACGTGATATAAATCAGAAACAGAGTTTCTAATAGTTTAAGTCATAATACCTGCAGTACATAAGGGCCCGGGTGCAATGGGTGCAGAACTTTTCCATAATGGGCCAAATGCAAGAACATTTTTCAGGGTTCCCACTCTTTTTAAGAAGTCATTTTCCAGGACCTTTCCAGGACATTTTCTTGACAATACAAGACAGCGCACATGGTCGTATCATTTAGCGGTAATGATGGATTGTAGGATAGGTCCTGCTGTCAGACATTAATAAACTGAGAATGATCCGACTTTACAACTACTGAATAGTTTATATTTTCATCTGATTTTTTGTGACATTTAAAATCTAAGGCATTCAAATCTCTTCACATGAGGCGGTTCTTGCATGAGGCCCATTCTATTAACAGACAAGGTCAGAATCATCAGAAGGAGCAGATGGATTGAGTTTTTTTAACCATTTTTTAACCGTGATCGTCTCAAGCTAAGAATAAAAAAAGCTTCATTCCTTCTAATGCTCCATTACCAGCCTTTATATACCTAAATCGTTTGCCAGAAACGACCAATTTGAGTGGCTGATTTTGAGTTAAGGTACTGTTCACATTCAGTTCTGACTACACGTTTCGGGTTTGGACCCGTAATTTGTCCCCGTGCGGCTGCTGTAGTTGTGTTCTCCTCACCAGCTGCATGAGGCTCTTGCCGCTCTGCGAGGTGATGACCCTCAGGTCCGGCTTGCGGCTGTTGACCATCTGAGGGCTGGGCGGAGGCGGGGACTTAGCCGGGACTACTTTCCCCAGGCTGTTGCCGTTGGATACGGAGAGAAGGCCCGGGGAGGCCCTGGCACTGATGTAGCCATTAGCTGGAAAGAGACACAGACAGAGAGAGAGAGAGAGATTTAGTGAAGGAGGGATGGAGGAGGATGTTGTTCGTCTGTTTTTAGTATTTGTATCTACCTGTGAACTCTGTCTGTGCTTGTCTGCCTGGGTGTGTGTATTCAGCTCTTTGTGTGTGTGTGTTCTCATTAGCGAGTTGGATCGCTCTGTCGCACCACATGCTCTTCATCGCTCTGCAGCTCAAACACTGTTTTTTTGGCGGCGTTCTGATTTCTCTCCAGCTCCTCCACATCAAACCGTCTCTCTCTCTCTCTCTCCAGAACTATTTTATTATTTCCTCTCTCTCTCTTTATCTCGACGTCTTTTCCTCTTTTGTTTTCGCCACACACACACAATTGTCCCTGGACTCTTTCCATCTTACACTGCAAAAAATATCTTATTAAATCCAGTTTTTACTATTTTTGAACCCAATTTCTCAAAACAAGTGAAACATTCATGTAATGTGGTGATATTATTTCAACATGCTTCCAATATATATCACAATTAAGTGGGCATTTTCCCACAATAAGTACATTTTATTATAAGATGTGAGATTTTTTTCTGATGAAACTTTAGAGAAAGAAAAGCAGAGCTGATGTTTCAGGCCTTCTTGCCTCTCACCGCTCTGTTTTAAAAACATATTTCTAAAAATCTGTTTCAAGAATTTACAGGACATGAGTATCGACAAATAAGAAAATAACTTTGATTTGTTTAAGCTTTTAACAAGCGTTAATCAAACAGGAGGAAGCAGTGGTTTGTCGGGGACTATTTTCAGCGGAGGATTAATCCACATTTGTTGCTTTAGTGAGTATCTGCGCCAGCTGGACGGTGTATGTGGGATTTAGGTTTTGGAACGACAGAGGAAGAAGATATATCTCACTTTTATACACACAGGCGCGCAGTACTTGTTTTAGGATAAAGTCGTTGTTGGTTTTGGTCTCTTGATGAGATTTGTCGACAATAAAACGACTTATTGTTTATTAATGGAGTTTAAAAAAAAGATGTTTCTTTGCAGCATACAGTACTTTTTGTTTTTTGGCTTGTTTCTCACGGGTGCATTCCAGGAACATTACGCAACGTTACGTGTGTTGAACGCGCCCTCTTTTGAAACACATTCCAAACTCCTACATTGCGACGCAACGGTGACTCTGTAAGGAAAACACTATACCTGATACACGACGCGCTCCAGTTGCACAACTGCACCTCTGTGTGTGTTTGTACTTCACCGTCACTCCGCTTTTAAGGAATATTTTTTCACCTCTGTCTTATATCCGTTTAAATGTTTCCTGGAGTGACATATTTCTGAGTATTTCCTGATTTTTCAGTCAAAAAGAATAAAAAACGGCGATGGAGGGGGTCTGGGTGTCATGACAACAAGACTCCAGCAGACAGCAGCCTGTTCGTGCTGCTGAGGTCAATAGAAGATCTCGAATCAAATAGTCAGTCACTCACAGAGTGTATTAACAGGGGGACAGCAGGGACTTTCCCACACACACACTGTATTCCCCTCGGACAGGGAGAGTCAGGGTGTGTGTGTGTGTGTGTGTGTGTGTGTGTGTGTGTGTGTGTGTGTGCGTGTGATAGCAGATAGCAGTTCGCCATGACGCCGCCTCCAGACGACAGTGGCATGTGACTCTGCTTCATCTCAGTCACACACACTCCAGGGAGAGACACACACACACACAGACACAGACACACACAAACTATGAACTAAACCTGACAACAACAACAAATGAACACTGACTCTCTAACAGCTCAATGGGAGGGAAGAAAGGCGGCAAGGAGAGAAAACACAGTGACAGTGAAAAGGGTGGTTGTGGAGGCGGTGGGGGAGGAAGGGGTGAAGGGAGGGGCAGGAGGAGGCGAGGGGAGGGGAGGTTTGAGTGATGGAGGGCAAACAAGGGAAGACAGAGATGAAGAAAGAAAGTTGGGGAGCTGCACTGAGGAAAGTTTGTTTGAAGTTACTGGTTAGTTAAACAAAGAATAACCAAAGAAAGGGAAGGAGAGATAAAGAAGGAGTTAGGAAACAAGGGAGGAGGTGGATAAGGAGGGAGGGGTAAGGTAAGTAAGATAGTGTGTGGTAGGAAAAGGGAAAAAGAAAGGGGAGAAGTGCAGAAGAAAGTAAGAATACAGAAGGAAGGAGAAGGTAGGGAATGTCAAAAGGTGGGAAGGATGAAGAGATGAAGTGAGGACAAGGCAGACAATGTGAGAAGGTGGTGAGGAAAAATCTAAGGAAAGAGGAGGAGGAGACAAGCTGAGAAGGAAGACAGGTAGGGTAAGAAGGTGGCAGAGAGAAAAGGGAATAAGGAAAGGGTAAATGAGGAGAGAGGAGGTAGGAAATGAGTTGTGGAAAGAGATCGGTGGCTGAAAGGTAGGAAAGGAAACAGCAAAGAGGTGTAGGGAACGAGACAAGAGGTAGGAAAAGAGTGGAAAGAAGAAAGGAGGCATAGATAAATGTGGAAGGGAAGGAAGGAAACGTAGGAGGTAGGGAATGACAACAGGACTTAAAGAAGGAAGAAAGGATGCAGGGATCGAGGGAGAGCGAGAAGAGGTAGAGAAAGAGAAGAAGGACATAGAGGGAGAGAGTAAGGAGATAGGAGGCTAGGATGGAAACAAGGAAGGAGATAGGAATTGAGGGAGTATGTACGGAACAGAATAATTTATTTATTTCCCAGCAGGCAGCTGACCAGTGAGTTCACCTGTGTCCCGCTGCTGCACATGGGACTCTCCTTGCATCAGGTGTTTCTGGGAAATCTGGCAGCCCTTCATATATGTGTGTGAGTGTGTGTGGGTGTGTGTGTGTGTTGCGTAATGTGCGCTGAGCACACATGTGCGTCACTGACTGATGGTAATCTGCTGCTGGTTGCGTTGTGTTCATGTTTGTGGGTAAAGGAACAGGGTGGCAGCTTTGTGGTGACCCCGAGTTATGAGTTACACACACACTCATAGTGGGAGAGTGAGTGTATCACTGAAATATGTGTGTGTCCTGCAGGTGTCAAGCCAACACCACATCGACTGGCATCTTTGTGTGTTTACACTATACTGTACTCGCACTGGTTTTACTGGAATTCATCGACAGGCAGATTTTTTGCTGCATTTTTGGGTGTTTCTGTGTTCCCTAAAGTCATTTTTACAAGACCCCAGATGCATTCCTGTTTGGAAGGAAGTGTGCAGATTGAAGGGGCCCAACAATAAATTGTGGAAAAATATACTGTAACACAAAAATGTGGCGATACGCAGAAGGAAAGTCGACGCGTGAAAATTGCATGAAAGTGCTGACAGGGATAGATCTGTCTTAAAGGGTCAGCGCGAAAACACATTTTCCAATGTTGGATTTGGTTTTATCTGCTGCCTCCATCCAAATACAGCGGAGGTAAATTGAATCAGTATGTGAAAAACAACAAATTATCTGTCCTGTGACAGCGTCCTGATTGCACTGAATCATCCACAGACCTCGCTGTGAACAATTTCCTTTGTAAACTCTTGCCACAGAAGAAATAGTCCCTATGAGGAATCATTGCCTGTGAGGTCAGTGGATGATCAGGAGTAAGTGGGACGCTTATTTAAATGTTACTTACTGAACTCAGACAGGATTGAGTGAACTGACCCTTTAAAACATCTCTTGTCTCTCAACTCAGCTCCAAAAATTCAGGATGTTTGGAGGCGGTTACTCCAACCAAACTCGGATATTAAAGACGACAACTAGTCAGTTTTTTGTCTTTACTTGATTTTTACTGTACTTAGAAGAATATCTGCTTCATTTGTTTCATTTAAGAGGTCGTAATATTTGTATTTTACACTAAAGCCTCAAAGAAAAAGATCAAACTACTGAAAGTAAGAACAGTAAAACTCGCAAGTTAACGTCTAATTTTATTGAAAATATTATAAGTTTATTGAATCGTGGACCGTGTATGTAGCAATTTGTTTGACTGTATGATAACACTGTGTGTGTGTGTGTGTGTGTGTGTGTGTGTGTGTGATGTTTACACTGAGTCTGTTGAAGCTTCCATGAACACACTCCTCTTCTGAGAGTGTGAGTGAGTCACAGAAACATGTTGATGTGTCTCTGGCTTTATTTATGTATGTTGACTGTTTGTATGAACTTTTTTGTGTCCTTTCCATGTGCATGAGTGTGCGTGTGTGTGTGTGTGTGCGTGTGTGTGTGTGTGTGTGTCTTCCATGTGTATGTGTGTGTGTGATATCTCCTATTACACGAGGCCGGGCGTGGGAATGTGTGGAATGCCGGGTGACGTCAATGGTGACATTCCCGGGGCCCTGAGTCTCTGGACAACAGCTGAGAACGACAGATCCAAGAGAGGAGGAGGAGGAGGAGGAGGAGGACGGGGAGAGAAAAGAGAGGGGAGAATGGAAGAGGGAAGAAGAGTTGAGAGGAGGGCAGCAGAAAAAAAAGGAAAAGATGATGCGTGAAAAAGGTTGTGTGAGAAAGGATGGAGAGGAGAGGAAGGGATGAAAGGTGACGGAGAAGTGGGTAAAAGCAGAAAAGAGGGGAAGTTGGGATGAGAGAAAGGAGAAAGGAATGACATTGACAGAGGGGACGAAGAAGAAGAAAGGAGTGGGGAAGGTAAGGGGAGAAGGAAAAGATTGGGAGAAAATGAGAAGCGGGGAGGCAGAGATACAAGATAAAAGTGAGAAGGGAGAGAGAGAGAGAGAGAGAGAGTGGCGGAAGATGGAGGGGCAGGCAGGCAGGCAGCCGGCGGATCCGGTCACCTGAGCTGCATTTTGGGACGAAGAGGTTTCACGTTTCGACACACGGAGGAGTCGTGACTTTGTTACTGCGAGCTGATCCTGACGGTAACACTCAACCACAAGCAGACGTCCGTCATGAAAAACAGCTGCAGCCAAAGATTCTCGATGCACCAAATTCTTGTTTAAGTGAACTGAATCGTTCTTTACTGGGAGAGAAGTACACTGTTTCCAAATGACATGAATAATTAGCACTGATCTACGAGCCTCCTGCTAAACATCATCAGCTGCTGGAAGCCAATCACATTTATGCCATTCCTTGATTTAGGCACGGTCCCATTGTTCGCTTGGGTTTGCGATGTCCCAATAAGACGAGCTGGCTGATGGATGCATAGATCTGCAACTCTGCAAGCGTCACTGCTGTTCATGCAGGAGCTGCTGGTGGAAAATGTCTTTGTCAAAAAGGAGATGTACAGTGTGTGTCAGGGTTTCCAAGAAAAATGCACCGTTTCCTGTTCATTCAAAGAAGTAAATGCAAAGCCATTGTGCTCGGTGCGTTCGCAGCACATTTCAGCGCTCTGGAAATATAATGTTCAATGTCACTATCAGACTCATCATGGCGAAAAAATACAACAGCTCGCAAGGACGACTGAGAACAGAAGATTAATGAATTGTTGGCAGGTTTGAGGAAACAGCAGTCTGTTTTTAGTCGTGGCTGAGAGATCAGTGATGTAGCTGTGAAGACGTTCACGCTGAAGGCGTGTGCCCTGACAAGCGACCCCAACATCAGTCTGACAAGAAAACTCTGTGACAGATAGTGTTACAGCACAAAGTTAAGTCAATTGTTGCTTTTTCAGTTTTGTTGCTCAATTGGCCATATTCATTCGTAGTGTGTTCCTTGAGTTGGTTCCTGGTTTCAGGAGCAACTTTAACAGTGACTTTATATAAAAATGAAGCTTCAGCTTCGGCTTTTCCACCCTGACCAACATACGGTTCTCTGGAAAATCAAATTGAGCTGTTGAACTAAACTGAGGTTGACAGCCCTGGGTTAGGGTTAGGGTAAGAATATCAGGGTAAGCCAATCAGAGTCAGAGTAGGGCAGGTTATGAAAAACAGGACACTCCTGGGAGGTAGCCGGGTCCCATTTCGGGGCTAATAAATTACGTGATATTGGATCGGAGCATAGACTTGCATGCTTGACGATACCCGATTCATTAAGAGGCATTTCCAGTACTGGTATTAGGATCAGAACAACCCTACTTTTCCCAATCATGGACAAAACAAACGACTCTTTTCTATAACATGACACTGTGTTCAAGAAGTAGTCAATTGATCATGTGATATTAAGATATTTTCATAACCTACACGTCCTCTTCTTGACAAATTATCACACAAAACTGGTGTTTTCAACAACACTCGCATTGATCGAGGCCAACTTTTAAGAGCAGCTTCATAAAACATACACTTTCATTAATAGCCTCGAAACACTAATATCAATATTGAAACTTGGCTTTATTCCTGCGATACAGTGCAGGAAAGTTAATATAAATGTATTGATTCCTTCTGGCCAACCTTACCCTGAGACAATACGTTTATCAAGTGAGTATAGAAAGAAAGAAAGAAAAAAAAACACCTTCCCACCATATCTATTACGACAGCCTGGCTGGCAGTATCTGCCCCGGCTAATGGGATTTAAGGGGAGAGCTCTGGCCAGTGTCAAAGTCACCTCTGAGGAGAGTCCTGTGCCAAGACAAGGGACAGTTGGATGAAGAGGGGGGAGGTGTGGTGGGGTGGGGCGGTAGATAATTCCAGAGAGAAGACGAGGGGGAACAGCTGAGGGAGACAGGATGAAAGGGGGGAGGGAGGCGGTGTAGATGGAGAGATCAGGAGGGGGAGGGAGGGAGGAGCAGTGGGTGAAGACAGGAAAGAGTGAAGTTAAGGGGCGTTGAGCAGACCTGCTGTCAGGATCCCGGCTTTTTTATATTTTGGTCCCATCGTTACGGTAAAACTCTGACATTACTGACTTTAATATTTGGCTCCTGGCATTATGTCGACCTGAATTAGTTTCCAGTTCAAGATGTGACTGAAAAGTTTCCAAGCTTGCCTGGTTCCAGACGTCTGAATCACCACCCACATCTCTGATTTGCTCAATGATTCAAATAAGTCTGGTGTTGTGCTCACTGACGGCGGTTTCCCTTGGTTAGAGAAATGAGCGTCCAGTCATAGATTTGTGGATAAAGAACGAAGGCGTAGGTAGCTACATCCATGAAACATTCTTACGGAGACGGAAACAACTCTTTGATCGTCGTGAGAAAGGCTCCGAATTCTTATTGTAATAATGAGACTTTTCTACTAAAGTTACAACAGTTTCGCTTCCTCTTCAGCAGGCGGGAGGTCACAAACTTCTGTGCACCGATCAGTACTTAACAAGATCAGAATCTGGTGGCAATTGTTTGATTTGTCAATGAAATCAGATCAGACCAATCCCACACAGCCTTGATTAAACAGATTAGCCGAGTTTAAGAAAAGCTAACTGCAGCACTCGACCCAAAATTACATCAGCGGGACTGCAAGTAGTCTCATTAGCTACTGCAAAACTACTAAAATCTTTAACTTTTACTGTTTTTTGTCTCTTTTTTGGCAAATTAAATGCGGGTGGAGAGAGAGAGAGATCAACACCAATGCTGGTATAAGACTGGAAAGACTTGTTTCTTTTGAGGTCTTCAAATGTCACTTGTTGACACATGGCAGAACAAATACAGTCAAATACCTCAAAATCTTCAACTAAAACTCTCCACATGGCTTCATACCAAGAGAACAAACTGAAAAAATATGTTTTTTTTTATTTTTTTACACAATCTCCAAGTGGCAGAAATACAGTTTGAACTTGCAGAACTAACTCGATTAGGTTATTGAACTATAACAAAATTTAGGAATGGACTTCTTTCGCGGTCATGTTGGATGTTGTTGCTTCAAAAGTGAAGTCAACTTTAAAATTCCAGACAAAAAGATTAATCGATTACAAACGCTTCAATCAGAACTTGAACTGGATTTTCGTGAGTTGGCAAAACACGTGACAGGAATGAAATGTTGAGCTCACTGTTAGGAATTTGGAGCAGCTGGCACACCAGACCAGGTCAGTAATTTTTTTTTTTTAAAGAAATTCAAATTTGTTCTGGTTTCCATGTGACATTTGGAGAAACAACACAAACAGAAATCCAGCTGAAGAGCTTCACAACACGTAGTTTTTAGTTTCTGTTCCTCTTTTCAAACTCTGTCCTCCCCGGTTCTCTCTTACAACCTGAAACCCATTCTGTTCTTTGGACTGTTTACAAGCAGCTTGTACTGTGACCTTCAGCTGTCGCCAGCCAACAGGTGTTTTCGTGCCTGTGTGCATGTGTGTGACCATGTTTGAGCTTTGCACACGTGACTGCCTGTTTCCACACACTCCGCGTTGCTCTGCCTGTTAGTCAGACTCAAAAATCATTTTTTAAAAGTGCAGAAAGCAGAACGAAGGATGACTACTTACGGACTGGACTCGGGCACGCTCCGTTTGAATTCCCTAGATCTCCTCCTAACAGAGCACCTAGGACACAAAACCAAACGACGACCATTAAGTATAACACTGTTAAAGATTATTTCATATCAAACAGTTAATCTGAACAGCACTAATCTAAAATGCTGCATATCCCCATTTTGAAAAATATCATTAAATCAAGTATGTCATTAAAAAAGTGCTTCTGCAGTCGACACTCACTCCACTCGATGAAGGACCATAATTGGTTTCAATTCTGCATTACCAGTTAATTTCTGAGTGGCCGTTTCGCCTGTTCTCGATGGTACTTATGTCATATTTAGAGAAAAAAAATCATCAGACTCATTTTAAATTGTGAGCAGAGGATGACTTCCACCCAACGTTATTTAAAAAAACATACAGGATTGTTATTTTGAAGCCTTAATTCAACCAAAGACATGAAGAATTATAGAAATGACCATTTATATCCAATTGTTTTATAATGGAGGAGGAAGTTGTGTAAGCTAAAAAGGAAATGTTGCAAATCAATGCTGCAAAAATGAGCCTATGATACTGAGCATGAATGACACTGCTAATGCCGAGCAGCTCATGTGGTTTCAGCGGTATACCTGAACAAACATCTTTGTTTTGGGGAATTTCATTTAGCTTTTCATCTCTTTTGTATAATATAAAATATCTAACTTTCCTGATTAAGAAGAAGAATGAGATTAAAAATAAAGGAAACATAGTTCTTCTGATCTTCTGATCATTGGTTTGTCTGTTCTGTGCTACTATAGAAACATGGCATGGTTCAACCAAGCGGCAACCTCCGTGGCTGTGAGGTGAAGCCAATGCGTAAGTGCCGAAAAACTGCAGTTCCTTGAACGGCCACTTGAGGCTGGCTACAGAACAAGTTCATCTCCATAAGCCCCCATGTTAAAAAGTCCAACTTCACAGCAGATATAAACATGTTTACAGCCCATATTCTGAGCTTCATAACGGCTCTATGGAAACCATCTTGGATATGAGGTCCATTCTTAAATCTGACACACTGGATCTTTAAATTTGTTTTAAGTTCCAGCCCTGTTGGCAACTAAGGATGTAAATTAGCTCATGAGCTAAAGCCGCTACAATGACACTGACGTTTTTTAAAACTGCACTGATCAATATTTTCATATTAACAGTGGATTACATGACTGTGTAATGTGACAGGGGTCAAATGCATTTGCAAACCCACAGTGATTTATCACCAGACTCTGCAGTTCCTCTCAGTTCTACGGAGCGTTTCAGCATCTTCCAGTTCATTTTTTTTATTTAATGGTCCACGACGTTGCTGTTTTGGTTCAGTCAGTGTCGTATTTACAGCTTGTTCCACAAAAATAAATAAAAATGTCAACATATATTACTACGCTCTGTCCCTACAGCAAACATATTTCAAGTACAATATATCTTTACATGTTTTCCTTCCAAAGAGCAGACAGCATTTTTCTGCACTGACACTTCCCTGTTGTGATACACATTCAGTTGTTTTGGCTCGAACGCTCTTTAGAAACTTGAGATCATTAAGAGTGACTGAAAAATATCTGGCTGGATCGACGCACGGAAAAACACCAATAAGCAAACACGATGAACCCAATACATCGCTGGTAATGTGGGATGCATAGCAGGGTACAGCAGGGCATTTGCATGGCTGAGGTTATGAGAAGGAGGGAGGAGGGGGGGGGCACGTCCATTACTGCTATGTGAAACCCTCTTGCCTCTGAGAACGGCATGTTATGAAAGATGCTGTAATGCATTTGTTGCGCGTTACATCACCTAATTCTGACTTACAATGAGATTACGCTGGTCGGAACAAAGCTTGATAAGTAACCTTGTCTGAGACTCAAAAATGGGGCACAAATCCTTTTAGTCAGAGGGTGAAGGATTGGTTTGCCACACAGAGGCAGCACGCACACAGGAGTGTACCAGCCCCAGTCAAGGAAATGATGGATTTCTGTCATTATAAAGGCGGTGCGCACTTATTTGAGCAAACAGGAGTTACTCACACTGACAGGTAACCGAGCGAGGAGGCTGGACATCAATACACCGACACGGGCTGACTTTCTTTTGCTTGTATAGTCTATAAAACTCTACATAAAGTCTACATAGAGGGTAGAGAAATTGCACCAATTACACCTTATGAAAAAAAAAAAGGTCTTTAAGTACATCACCATGACAACCATGTCTATAAAAGGTGGTTCGAATCACTGCGGCAGTTTGACACGTATGGAAGTTGCCAAAAGATTGGTCTCACAGGAAGAGGAACGGCGGCCACGGGGATGTGACTCACGTATGGATAACATGGGAGGACTGACAGATGCTGCTAATCAGCATTAAACACATTATGAACCACATTTATAGCAGCTGTCAGTGGTCATGTAGTTACAGTAAAGTCCTTTTTCAAGTGTTTACTCAGGCAGCGCATGACAGAGGTGACATTAATGTCCGCTCCACATAAAGCTGTGACGCATAGATCAACACATTTACGTGCATTAGAAGTACAGTTTAACGGGTAATCGAGACCTTATTAAGGTGTTTACATTATTTTGTCTACCAGGTTTAATTTTGGCAGCTATTTTTAGATTACTTTCAGTCACATCTTGGTTATTTTATCCTTCATAGTTTTAGTTCAGGGGTGTCAAACTGTCAGACTGGGACTATGTCACGGGCCGGGGTTGGGCTTTGAAAACCTGCTTTGAAAGTCCCTGTTCTCAAAGTTAACTTTTCCACCGTCGATTCTTCTTCATGCAACTAAATGCTACACACTGGTCCTTCATCTTTTGGTCAAAACGTTTAAATGTTGTAAATATTTGCATTTTTTTGAACGTCACAACCACAAACCACTAATATTCAGTGCCGTCAACGACGTTTTGTTGCAGCTTTTATTATCAAAGATCTATTTTTAGCTCGTCAATGTCTCGTCTTTGTCATGGAAACAACACTGTTGTCTACCTCTGAGCATAATATCCTACAATCCTTGTTTACTCCTGATACTGACCAGCAAAAGTTCAAGACAGGAAATCAACAAAAAGAGAAGACAAATTCAGATTAAAGGAGTCACATTTGTTTTTTTAAAATAATTTAATACTCACACACTCATGAGTGCACTGAAAGCAATACTTGTTGTTGTAGCGCTTCCTCCTGTCAATACTGGCCTCCAAAAAAAAATCTCTTTTAAAGCAATTTCAAAGTAAGTGACAAACTCTTTGTAGCCAGTGCGGACGTGGAGGAACAATTAGTCACCAACAGTGCTTTCAATATACGAATAGGCATGTGAGGACTGTTTTAAGACAGGCTTGG
Source organism: Protonibea diacanthus (assembly GCA_028641955.1). Taxonomy (NCBI): domain Eukaryota; kingdom Metazoa; phylum Chordata; class Actinopteri; family Sciaenidae; genus Protonibea; species Protonibea diacanthus. Next base: position 24,438,967 of record CM053983.1, on the reverse strand, counting down.
GGAAAAAAAGGATGCTTTAAATCATGAATCTAAATGGAAATCTGAGTGTCTGTCTTTTTTTTTTTTTGAAAGTTGTCTCCATTTTGCTGTTTCTGCACTGCAACAGAACACCTGTCAGTCAAAGCGTGTGGGCGGCAATCTGAAGTCTTTTTTCCTTCAATCTTCTTTTGTAGAAGTTTAAAGTTTTTTGTCTTTTTTTCTTCTTCTTCAGTTTATTTCAGCTGCTGCACATCAGAGGATTACTCAAGCAGACAGCTACCACATCACTCTGGCATTTAAATGGATAAAGCTGGAATATACTGGCTGGATCAATCAGCAGCTGAGAGTATCTGGACGTTTGTTTATTAGAAAATGCCACAAATTATCGATTCACGCCGCCACAAACACGCTGCAGGGCTGCACAGAAACCGTTTTTTAACCAAAGCACTCCAGCTGTGTCTCTTACCTGCGCTCGCAGGTCGCTGTGGTAACCCTGGCGACACGGTGTTCCTCTGCAGAGCTGGTTGCTGTGGCGACAGGAGGCGTGGGTCTGTGAGGGTGGAGGTGACAAAGGAGGTCGTGGTGACCAGGGCGCCGCTGGGGTTGTTGCTGAACTGGAGGGCTGCTGCCGCCGCTGCGTTCTGATTGGATACTGGCACGGTGACTGGCATGGAGAAGGTGGGCTGTGGGACTGTAGACTGGTAGAGAGACAGGAAGAAGGCGGGGCTCAGATGTGTGCCTCACCGCACAAACATGACATGTGTACAGTGATGGACAGGTGATCAGTTAGTGATCTGCAGCAGCGCAAACGAGCCCGCAGGTGGAAAACACACAGTCACACGGACATTAACCAATCACAGCAAGAGTCTTTCCAAAACATGAGACTTTAAATCATCATATAAGACTTCATCTGTCCAACTCTAATGCTCTAATGTCGTATCCTGGTGCTACAACTGCAAAAATAAGAGTTAAAAGTAAAAATTACGCTTAGCACTGCCAAAATCTACATCTTACCTTGTCATTTTTGTCTGTGTATGTGTCTGAAAAACTAATTTTCTTAAAATAAATGAAGTAATTTGTCTTATTCTTTCAAACTACAAATAGTAATTTTTAGAAACCTCATCAAACATTGTAAAGACACACTGCAGCAGGAGGTTTCCCACTTATTTAAACAGAAATAAACATGACTCAGCATGAGTCTTAAATTGACTGATTAAGACATTTTATCAGTGGGAAATCCAAATATTCTAAAAATACATTTAAATGGACGTTTAACTTTATTTTTAATGACTGAAGGATTGTTCAATTTGAAATAATTTAAATTACTTTTATTATTATTTATTTAATAATAAAAAAACCTCTACTCCACGTTAAGCAATTTCTCATATTTGAGTTATTTTCTTCAAATAGGAGAAAATATCTGCAGCTGTGGTGAGATTATTTCAACCTGTATCCATCAGGAATCAACCTTGTTTCAAGAGTTGTATAGAAATGTGAGTTGTGTCTGTTTCTTCAGGCTAAAAAGAAGAAAGCAGGTCACTGCACAAGAATAAAAAAACATTAGAAAACAGTTGAAACAAGTTGATTTGCATTGGAAATAGGTTGAGCTATTTCCTTCTGCGCTGACAGACGTTCACTTGTTTTAAGAAAATGTTTTAAGGCCACGATGACAAACAAAAATGACTCGATGAGAAGGTTTTTGTAGTGTAAATTGAGTTTTTAAGGACTTCAGTGGCTTAAAAAGATGGAAACATTATTATTTTTATTATATTAAAAATATATTTATCATATTAACTATTATAAACTGGATCCTATAGACTCCATACTGATCCTAAAAGAACATATGCAGAATTCATTCCATTACTTTATATTATTAGTGACCATTTTCCAAAGAAAAGTAACATTTTCACATTGATTTCCATCCTTCCAGGCAGTGATGGGATTAAATTCATGTCATAAAGGTGTTAGATTTACTTTTGTAAAAGGAAATCGATGTATCAGAAGTGATGCTATTTGTATTCAAGTAATAAAATGTGCAAAAACACTGGAAACTGTTTGTGTTTTGGAAATTAACTCTTCAGACACACATACACACACGTACACACATACTCGGTTTTAGCATGCAAGGTGACTTGGTGGAGAGGCCAAAAAGCTGTGTCGCCTTTCACATCTCATGCCAGCTTAAAAACTCTTGTCGCAGCAGCGGGTTATTGCATCGTGTTATTGGTGACATTTCGTAGCGTGCATGTCACATTCCAGCTACATCGCACCACCACCCCCACTGACATGTGCTCATCACCCGGGAACATTAGGAAACCTACTGTGCCAAAGATGTCGCCGTTACGTGTTAAATACTTGTGCAGGCGTTTGCTTAATAAAAAAGTACCTCGACATCTTGAGCCCTCATGAAATTTCTAGAGAGGAAACTACTTTTTATACGTTTATATTTTTTTTTATTAAACAGGCAACTTTGCCACCTGAGTTGACCTCTAAAAGTGGATGACCAGACAGCTGAGGGTCCTGGAAAAAAAAAAAAAATCAAGGGCAAGGACCTCGGGGTTGTCCAGCCATCTGACCCATTTCACCCTGTTCCAACTCAATCTGAAAGAAGGACTTCTATATATAGAATATGGGCCAGTGCTGCACTGTACTGTACTCAAACTGCCTGGGACCCAGTTTAACGGCAGAGGAGGACGAGGGCACCTTCCTGCCCTCGATCTCTGCCTCTTTTCTCTCTGCAATGTTTTGTAACTTTCGTTTTTTTTTTTTTTTTTTTGAAGGAAGAGGGCAGGGGACAAATAAGTGATTAATATCCTTTCTTTGGCAACACTCTGACTTCTGTCCAAATTTCTGAATAATCTTACTAATCGTTTCGTAGGAAGTTTTACAGAAAGGAGCATGCAATTTGGGTCTAATCATAAAGGAGTAAAAGAAAAGCTAAATTTAAATCCACATACGTGTTCATTTATTATTTATTTTACTCTCCATGTACTGTATGAATATTAACAGTTATTTCCAGAAATTTTAGCTCCCTGCTCTATGTTTTATGCTATTTTAGTGCAAGGGAAAGTGAGGATAAACTAGCTAAAAAAGATAAGTCTGCCGGAGCAGCCGGCATCCAAAGAAACCCCTGACTCTTCCAACTTTCAGAGATTTAAAATTTCCCCCAAAGAGGAAGTTTGTAAAGGAGAGCGTGCAGACAGAGCTGCACAGTAAGTGGTGACCAGGGCGGGTGAAGATAGCAGCTAACAGCACTGCACCACTGCACACCGGCCAAGCAGAGGGTAAAAAGGTGGAGGGGGTGAATAAATGGAGGGATGGATGGATGGAGGGGGTGAAGGGTTAGTGCAAAGGGGACGGAGGTGTGTAAACACGGAGCGTATACAGCACTACAGAAGATTTATCCTCACGGGATGAGGGGAGGCAGAGAGGAGGGGACCTGGTTTGTCTGCAGCCGAACGACATTTCACTTTTTAAAGCTGGAATCCAGAGTGACTTCCAAACAGGACAGGACTCAGCGTCTTTGCTGAATGATAGATGATGAGGGAATCGAACGCGACCCTCCAACCTCAAACTGTTTTGTCACTTTGTACAAAGTCAAAGGATATTTTTATGACTGCACATATATCAGTTATTGGGAATTCAGAATGAATACAAATAAGTGCATCCAGGGCGATCGCTAAATCACGTTCTCTGTAATCTTAATAATAATTTGTGACGTTTATAATGACGTCAAGAATTTACAAACGCATACCAATGCCAGTGTGTTGACTAAATTTGACTGTTTATAGAGACACAAACTAAATGCATGAAATTAAAAGTTAAAGGAATCCAGTATTAGTAGCATTTGTGCATAAAGTAGGAAGTAAAAAAAATAATTTAAACCGTTAAATTAACGAATAAAATTAAAATTTTGTGACCGATTTTAAATGCATAGAACATATTTTGGAGCGTTGGTGGCTAGTTGAAAATTTCTTGACTGATTTAAGGAGGAAGGAATCTAATCAGTGTCTTCTTAGCAAACATACATAAATACTGAACATCATCAGTCAGGATAGATGCATATTTATATCAGATAATTTGTCAAATATGTCCTGCTGGCTATATATTTATCTTTTAACACTTTCTTCGGGCTCTGTTCTAATTTAGATACTCTTTCTTGTACTTTATCTGCAGCCCCACCATCACAATCCTCTTCATTTGTCTCTTTTCACTGCTGTCTGTAACATAACAGGACCTCCATGATGATGCCAGCTTCTGGTTGCTAGGAGATCAGTGACATAACTACAAAAAAAACCTCTTCACTTCTTTCTCGAAATATGAATTTTAAATGCGTCCTCGCCCCTTCTCTGCACTGTGCTCCGCTGAGCGTTAATCCGTATTTTTGGCAAATTACAAGTGAATTTACATCTGCCCACTCCTACTCCATTTAACACTGATGCTCCTAATAGCAGACAGGAGGGTTAATTGGGCCCTGCCCGTCATCCTGCAGATTTAACACCGGCAGAGAACCTGTCGGGTAAATAATTGACTGGGAGCTTTTTTTTTCCAGGAGGCTCGTGGTGAGGAAGCTCAAGGCCCCTTCTGCGTGAAGAGAACAAAAAGACGGGAAGAGGAACCTAACCTATTTTCTCTCAGAGGAGCTCTCTTAACAAGGGTGTGTTTCCTGGATGCAAGGGTAAATCTGAATGAATTTAACTCATGGCCTAGTTTGCCTTTTTTCCCTTTCCTCTTGTCCTGGAAGCCTTTGAAAGTTTTTTTATTTTTTAAACTTTAGTATTGTCACGTTGTGTTTTTGTTAGCAGCTGTGGATCTGAACGCAGAGGCGACATTGGAGAAGTGTTTGGGTGCCCTTTAGATGTCACAGCAGTTGTCCAGTGACTTTACAGCTTTATTTATATTTGAAATAGGGATGTCGGTTTCGGGTAACTTTGCTTTCGACACACTGACGCCGATTTACCAGTTAATTCTGAAGAAAAATACAAAATGGAGTAAAGAAAATACAAGTCTCCACGTGTCCACTGCACTAGTTAGCTGTTTCATTGGTAGCAGTCAGCGGGTAGGTTGACTTTCAGCTCATCACAATGTTTTTCAGAGTGTTTGAGTTAGTCACGGTACCTCTCGATGGCCTGATGTTCTTTGGCTCGAGGTACCGAACTCTTTGAATCCCTCGCCTTCTAACTTATCACACTTTCTCTCTCCTGGCTAGCAGCGATGCGATCTTTGGCCACGACGAACAAGCCTCACTGCGGTACGGCATAGTGCTAGTACTACTAACTCAACTGAAGAGCGGCATCGCACGAGTCTGCTGACTTTCTGGAGGAAGTGGTTCGACACATGCGCCTCATATTTTATCTCAGGCTGCTCGATAGCGAAGCTGACATCTATGATTTTAATATTAGGGAAAAAACTGCCTTTGGAAAACTGTTTTATCTGCAGATGATTAAAAACAATGTTTATTTTTTAATGCATTCGTGGTGTGAAATTGCAAAATGAGTCAAATGGTCACCCAACACATAAATGCCTTTGAGATAATGTTTACAGATAAAAAAACATATTCCTATACGGCTGCTTTATTCTAATCACAGGAAACAAACAGTACTAAGAGTCTATTAAGACAAATTGTACTGAGAATGGTTTTATTTATATTTATATATATAATTTTTATTTACACAATTGTTTCTCTGTTCGGTAAAATGTGTGATTTAAAAAGACGGATCTAAAAAAAAATAAATCAGATGTGATTAACTGTGCAGCTCAAGCAGCGTTTTTTTTAGTTTCATGTTTCACATTCTGCCTGTTCACATTCACACCGAGCCTCTACAGGAGACATTCAGAAAAAAAATAAAATATATAAAAACGTTCAGCTCCTTGCTCAAGGGCACCACGGAGCCAGTTGTTAAAAGGAAGAAATCTATTTCTTATTCAATTTCCCAACACAGAATCTCAGAGCCAGAAAAAGGATCAAACCAGAGACCCTCCGGTTAAAAAAAGAAAAAAACGCTGCCTTTTTTCTCGCCTACCACAGCAGTGCCAGCGTAACAGGAACAGATACGTTAGCTCAGGGCTCGTCTAGCCAAGTGTCCTGCCCCGTTCTCCCTTGCCACTCTCTCCCTACCTCAGGAGGTATTTTAGTACAAGTGGGATTAAGCTTGTATATCCCTGCCCCTAGCTGTCATGCTGGGGATTATGATGCTGAAGGAAGGGGGGAGTGGTGGGTGGTGATGTATGCCTCCGTTTTTCGCTGGTCGCCCTGTGAAAGGTGTGCTGGGCAAACCGGGTGGGCAGGCGGGCGGGATGAGGGGACTGAAGGGTCGTGCGGACGTGGGGGTGGGGATGCTACCCTGCTGGCGGCGTTTGCCTAGCATCCAATCGTTAAAAAAACGCCAAGAGCGGCGGCTCTCCGGGGGCGGTAGATTGAATTCTGTTCTTCTGATGCGGAGTTTAGAGGCCTGCTCGGGATATGTGTGTGAGCTGTTGGCGATTACTAATAACATGAATCAATGGCAGCACATGTTTTGTGCTTTTGTGGTGGCTCTGTTTTAAGAAAGGACCCTCATGGGTCTTATTTACGTAGCTTTGTTCAACATTTTGGTCGCAATTGATCGACTGGATCAGTAATCGGGATTCTGGTTTCTCTGCCATGTTTGTTGGATAATCTATCGTCTAATCCATCAATACATATAGTTTGTTGTGTCTCAGAGGCAGATCAGCAGCTGGTAGGTTGTTTACAACCTGCGTGGTCTGACTGTGTCTCCAGTTTCAACAATTACATTAAGAAATGAAGGTTTAAAGCTAAAAGCTATGAAAACAAGAAGACTTTTCCATCCAGCCACAACACCACATGTATAATTTAAGCAATAACCTCTGTCTAACTCTCCTGCAGCGCCTCAACATGACTGTGTCCCATCCCGAGTGACCAATCAGAGAAGCAGGCAGACAGGAAGAGGGGCTGTAAATTGAGTGCTACTCATTAAAGTGACATTAATGGCATTATTGAGCACGGAGGAAAAATGAATCACGGAGAAATTGGCACAGTGGTGGAGCGGTAAAAGGGCCTTGGCAGAGCGCCAGTCAGGAGGCAGAACCTGGATAATGTCAGGCGCACATCCAGTCGCGGGAGCAGGGCTACGCTGGGACCAAAGTGACCTCAGTAATACTATAAATGACGACCGGTTAGCGACTGTACCCTGGCTTTCTCTCTCTCTCTCTGTTACCTGCATAATGTCAGGAATAAACCCCCCCCGGTGCATGCAGCGTGTCTGCAATTGCACACTTGTTTCTTTCGTGTTGCTAAGTATTACACAATCGGTACTTTCAGCCAAGCAATCCGACTGCTCAAAGGCATGCTCCAAACGTGTTGATTGTTACCATAAAGCATGATTTCCCCCTGTGATATCAGTTGCTATGCCAACTTTTGTGAAAACTGGGGACCTAGTTAGCACTCCTCTCCTTCTGTTGTTTATTCTTGTACATTACTGAACTTGCAGAGGCACCAGAAACAGTGTATTAAAGCTGTAATACTCCTGAGGATGCTCTTCACTGTGATGACTGTAACTTCAGATGAATAATCACAGTATAGCATGCCCTATTTGGTGTTATACTGCTTTTTTTTATGTTTAAGGATTTCTTACGAACACAAAGTTATATCTGCAGCGTTGCAGAAAAAAAATGACATCTTTTTTATCTTTTGGCGTCCCTTTTTTATTAGAATAAGATATGAAATCTGTCAAAACAGGTGGACTGTGTCACCTGGTGTCCACCGCACGTGACATGTTTAAAAGAAGAGTCCAGATATTGTCTGGTAATACGACAACTTGAGGCATAAACACGGAGAAAAGTGACACTTGATCTTTGAAGTTGAGTGTTTAAAATCGATTCATCAAATGCCCGAAAATGAACCTGCAACTCTTTGATAATCTTGTGATAGATACGTTTCATCATTTTAAGATCAAAACAAATGAGCAAATAATCTGCAGATTAATTAAGAACGATTGTTAGTCGTTTTGGACCTCTCAGCCTCGCTGCTCTACCTTTCTTGCTCGGGCACACACCATCAGGGGGGGTTGTGGGTAGTGATTTGGTGGATGTGGGGAGGTGCTGTTTGGTGAGAGGTGAAGTGAAGGAGGTAAGGGGAGGTGGGGTGAAGGCGAGTGCTCTGTGAGTAGTCAGGCCGCCGTCAGCAGCAACACAGAGGGGGGAAGTGGAGGAGGTTGAAGGTGGGTGGGGGGGCACGGTACTCACTGACAGCCTATAGTTCTGCATCATTTTATCAAACTCCTCGTCAATTTTTTTGTATTTCTCCTCAGTGCGGGGGGTGAGGGAGAAGGGCTCCTCGGGGTCTGGGCTCTCAGAGTCCCGGTGCTCTTTCTTGTTCAGAGCCTTCGTTCCCCAAACAAAAGAAGAAGGAGACGGCAGACAGAGAGAGACAGAGAGGGTAGATAGAGAGAAAGAGAAGAAGAAAGGGTAGGTTAGATAAGGTGACAAAAAGTGTGACGGTACTCACGCCGTAGCGCTTGAAGAGGCTGTCCAGGTCCTCGGTCTTGCGGTACTTGTCTTCGTTTAGCGGGCTTTGGTCGATGGAGTCGTCCCCGTCGGGCTCGGGGCTGTTGCAGCCATTAAAGCCTTTCTTTCGCAACGTCTGAAGCGGTCAGAGAGGGGTAGAGGAGGAGAAGGAGGAGGCACATTTACATTTCATTTGTCATGCACATTTTTTTGCGATAACACACTCTGTGAAGCCCCTTTTTTTTCTATTTTCACAAACACAAATGACCGTCTTGATTGCAACACATCTGTAAAAGTCAAATGGAACGGACGGTATCACACCCTGGTAATAACTCACAAGAATGTTTTTTCCTTTGTCTTTCTTTCCTAGCAGCATCTTCAAGAAGTAAGACAGAGAAACGGGCCTGCAGAAAACACAATCTCAACCTCTGATAATCCTTGATCGATTTGAGGTCAACGTTCGTAACATGTGCCGCCCACGTGAAAGCAAGTTATTACCACTGAATCTGCACTCGCTCACCCGGCAGGTGCTCTCGGAAAGGGTGAAGAAACTACCGACTGAAGATCCCAAACGGAGAGAAGGCTTTGAAATCAAAGGATGTGGCTTTAGCAAACAAGCGCCCCCATCTTTACAAAGTGTACGGGGTCTGCTGTAGCTGCCAGTGGCACTTTTACAGGGCAGGAAACTATGACTAAAACCTGAGCCGCATGTCAGAACGCACATCGAGGCATCGCACCTCTGCACACTGGCTAATCAACAGTGTTACTAATTGGTGTGAAGCTTTGCGCTGAGGAAAGTGGTTGAGCGATGCAAAAGGGTAAAGGGTGTGTTAGGAAGCAGGCGGCGGTGTTAGCGCCGTGGCTAACGGCAGTCAGGTTGTGTCAGTGTTAGCACACTTTGTAAAGGGCGAGAAGAGGAAGAGGGGGAGTCAGAGAGAGAGAGAGAGAGAGAGAGAGAGAGAGAGAGAGAGAGAGAGAGAGAGGCTCTTATTTTGAGAGGATTCTGCTAAACGAGATTTGCCGTTAAGTAGCTTTGCCTGGTGGGCCCTTGACCACACAGCCAAGCAGATAGATCCTCGCGGCAAAATGGATCTTAAACTGGAGCTGCAGAGCCTCCCGTGGTCCAAATACAAGCTTTAAGTCCTGAGTGGCATAAGATGAAGAAGAAGAAGAAAATCCCTCGCCTTGAAATCTATCAGCAAAAGGAAACAGAATGTAGTACACTGCAAAAAAAAAAAAAATCTCAGTCTTATCAAATCACACTTCAAATAATGTGTCTGTAAAGTGAAGCCTACACCGAAAACTGCAGTTCCTCCTCGGTCCGTCAACGATCTTTGCTGATTTTTAGTTTAGCCATGAAGCGGTCAAGACAGTACACCCAACGCGGCAGCGGCCAAGGCCACAAATTTTAAGCTTCGGAAACCTGTGTGTGACGTCGCGCATACGCTTCTTTATTGTTGTTATTGGTCGTACTCCATTTACTACAAGTCATTTATTCTTGTATAACCATTTTGCAAATCAATGTTGTTGGACTTCAGAGTCTGAAATGTTCTTTCTCTGCTCTTCTAGGCAGCCATTGGCTTCCATTCATTTACTCTCAACTTACAGATGCAATAATTGATTTTTTTCGTGCCACTTTGTGGCAGTGGAACCAGCTGAAAACACAACATGAAGTAGCCTGTATATCATTCATAGTTAAAACTAAAATTGTTTGTCCATTAAGGACTTAATTATAGAAAATTATGACTTTTTACAGTGTATCATTTCATAGATTATCCAAAGTACTCTAAGATCATATTCAATATTTCGCACACCCTATATTTTCTTTAATTAATTATGCTGTGTCAAGTGTGACCGCAGTCTAGTGGTGGTTTGATTAAAACATAAGCACATGTTCCACGACTCCCACTGCGCACAATCACTGCTAAGTGAGGATGACTCAACAGCATGCAATTCAGCCTCGCAAGTGGAGCCAGCGGTAACTCGTACCTGCAAGAGCTGCCGACAAAAACCCCCCAAGAGGAGACAGAGACGTTTAATTTTGGACGAATTAGTCTTAAGTCCTCCAAACAGGTGAGGGCAAGAGGGTAATGATGCCACGTGGATGTCGGGGTAAAGAGACTTTCAGTTTTAATAACAATGGCGCTCTTTGATAGGAATCTCATTAAAACTCAAAGCCATTATTATTATCGCAGTGTCAAAGCTGTGTTTTATCTACCCACAGAAACAGGTTATTAGACAGATTTGTTCCAACATGGAGACAGTCGCCTGATTCAGCTGTTCAGCCTCTCCAGAACAAGTCAGTCCTCTGATTTGCAGCTTAATGCAAATTTAACGCACGGGAGCCACCGCCACACGCTTTGTTGTCCACAGTTCACAGAAAACACACTCTACTGTGGCAGTTGGTGTGCGGATGCGTGCGCTTGTGTGTGTGTGTTCTGACCTAAAAATCGAGGACAACAAAAGAACGATAGGAAAAATACAATTCATAGAAATAAAACCGCTTCAACATGACAATGACGGCGTGTGACAGAGGGCTGCGAGGAGGACGTGATCGAGGCGTGAACCTCCTGCCCCCGACTGTCAGGACACAAAGAAATAAAAGAGACAAACTAAACGGTGATGACACTGGAGCCGTGTTGGTGCATTGTTCACATGTACTGACACACACATTTGCACTTGTGGGGACCATCTGTGACATAATTCTGGTCTTTTCTAACCATAAACCCAATCATAACCTAAAAGATAGTTCCTGTTTCTTACAAACTGGGGCTTATTATCCTCGTTTTGGTCATTATTTCTATCAGGATAACATGGCAACAACATCGTCATGGCAAGAAACAGGAACAGGAAGATAATCAGGTTATAAACTAACCAACAACTTACTAAACACTTTTTTATTGAAGTAAAACTGGAACCCGTCAGCCATCAGGACGGCAACAGACCTCAAGATCGACTAGTGCTCCTGCATGAAACCTGAAAGGAGAACCTTTTTGGCATATGTACGTCCATTGGAATGAATGTGGCACCATCTTCGTCTCCTGTTTCCTTAATGCATCGACAGCAAAGTGTTGGACATTTAAATTAAACAGATTTGGAACTAATCTCTCAACTTTTGCCCATATCTTGTCTTTCAAATAAGTTTATCTAATCTTTCTGGGCGTCTGACTGCTTGTGTTTCTTGATTGGTTCACTTTGTTTAAGTGATGTCTGCATGTTTCCAATATTAGAACTGCTAACAGGAATCATGGCAAAAACAATAAATAACCATGAACAAATCAAATATATATGAAAAAGTCAATACTGGATGTTTCTGCAACACCTTGGATTACGACTGCAACTACAGTTTGGTTTATGGGAAGGGAACGATCACACTCATGCAAACAAACATACAGTTAGGACAGAGGTTCTCAAACTCATTTCACTAAAGTTCAACTCAGATCCTTTTTTTAAATCTTTGGTTCCCCAAAACATCGTTAATGATTGCTAAAAACTGTTGGACGTGAACCTTTTTTAGGCTCCTGAAGGGGAAAAAGTTTGATCATCACTAAAAACACTTGAATAAGGATCAGGAAAGATTGTTGTAATACTTTTAAAGAGGAAAACTATAAATTGATGGACTTTGACCAGACATCAACTTTTAGACCTGCTACATGCCCATCCACCGCCCCGAACTCCTTGCCCTTACTTTCCACCCACATTCTTGCATTGGACAAAAATCATGAGGAACCATCCGATATGGACTAAACTCTCCTGGATACTGTGCTGATCCTCATGCAGCCTTTTAGAGGATGTGAGGATGAGACAAAATGTCCTCACCAACTACAACGATGTCCTCGCTCTCAAGCTCTAGGATGAAATTTGGTCTTGGTGTAAACACAGTACGCCTCCTTCTTCGTCTCCATGTTCCTTCATATGCACACACACACTGATATTTTGGACATCACAAGCTTCTCTCTCTTTCTCTCATGTAAACACAACTGATATTTTGTGAACATTACAGTACAAACATGGGCATCTTTCCCTTTCTTTCTCTTTGTTTCTCTGCTTCCTCTCTCTCTCACTCCTAATGAACATTTGTGTGTTACAGTACATTCGCATGCTCTCTCTCTCTCTCTCTCTCTCTCTCTCTCTCACACACCCTCTGTAGTTCACTGATCAGCTTGTCTCTCAGTCAGTCAGCCATCTGTTCACCTGTCCGCCGTCTCTCTCTCTCTCTCTCTCTCCCCCTCCCTCTCTTTTCTCCCTCTATTGTGTTGCCAGGGTAAGATTCACCCTGCAGAGCACCACGCCGGCCTCTGACTGGCTACGACTGCTGACAAGCCCCGCCCCACCACCTCCCTCCCTTTCCTTCCCCTTTGGCTCGCTTGCTCGCTCGCCCACCCGCCTGTCCGCCCGACCTCTGTTTCCAGCTCTCCGTGAAACGCTGCCGCTGCTCTCTCTCTCTCCCTCTTTTTTGTCTCTTTCCCTCCCTCTCGCCTTCTCATCTCTCGGCCCACCACCTTTAACGCAGCTCTCTCGCTCTCTCACAGAAAAGTGCAAAGTCTCGCACTCGTCCTTCTGTGTTTTTTTTCGCCCTTAACATCTCTCTCCCTCTTTCTTGTAACGTCTCCATATGTGAGTCTCCCCGGTCGCTCATTTCCTCTCATCCTCCTCCTTCTCTCTCTCTCCTTCTCTTTCTCTCTCTCTCATCTTTTTCAGTCTCTTTCCCACCACTCACTCCCTCTCTCTGTCCTCTTTTGACCTGTTCCCAGAGCTTTCCCATCGTATTTTCTCTGCCTCTCTCTCTCTCTCTCTCTCTCTCTATTTTGCTGTTCATCGCTGACTCTCTTTTCTTGGGCTGGTTATCAAAGCCTTACATAGCTCGGTTCGGTACCGACTGAAATCAGTCTGTTTCATCGAATATTTCAAGAGCTTCGTGGTACGATGCTTGGCAGCACTTGGAAGTTACAGAACATCTTCCCTGATTTGATTTACCTAATTCTGTCATTACTCAATATTCAGATTTACTCCGAGCACATCTATTGCCTTCTATTTACCCAGTTAAAGGCTTTGTTTGTGGACTTTTTCTTCATCTAAACTGAGGGTTTAAGGATAGAGTGTGCCTTGTTTCTTTCAGACTGCGAAACCCTCTGAGGCAGACTTGATTTAATGAACGCTGGCATCAAATGCCTGCTCAGATTCATAATGATGTTTACTGCTTTTTCGATTAGATAGTTCTTGATTTCAATCGAAATTTTTGCCAATTCTGCACTATTTTATTGAGACAAAAAATAAAATTTAGTCTTCTGTGTGTCGGCTTGTATTTATAGATTTAAATAAATCTTGTTTTGGTACAGAAGCTCAGGTTTGCCACGTTGGTCATTTTTCTGATAGAGACCCAGCAGACTTGAAATTTTGCCTTATTCAGTCAAATAATACTTTTCATTTTTAAGTTTTAATCCAGCCTGCAGATACTCTTCATATTTTCCTACATGTGCAAGCTTAACTGAGAGTGTTTGCGTCTTTGTGTGTGTGTGTGTGTGTGTGTGTGTAGTTTGTGGACCCAGAAGGACTGAGATAGCAGGCAGGAGTCTCTGCTGCCCAGCTCTGGTTGACACAAAGCACAATGTAATGTCACGTCCCATTGTAGTGAGTCACATACAGCTAAGCAATGCACACACACACACACACACACACACACACAGAGCCCCCTCCAGTCAGTCATATGGGACATCTTGTCCACAGTCTCTCTCCACAGCGCCGGCTGCTCAGATGTTGTATTATAGATCAGCAGTTGCTGTTTCTTGTGTCGCAAACCGACCGAGTTGTGAGACAGGAGGAAAGCGTCCCTATCAGGAAATGTTAACACTGTTGGTAACCAAAAAATAAACCAAGGAAAGTATCCCGACATTCATTTTTACTGTCCATTTTTCAATAAATTGTTCACACTCTGTGTTTTTAGGGCTTTTTCATGGACAGAATCAATGAGAATTATGAATTTAAGTCATCTTTGGTCTTTTACTGACTTGAGGCAGGTTCAAACAATCTGCCGTTAGAAACAGATTATTTCCATCTTTTTATAATAAACTAATCAGCTTGTCCACTTGGTTTTGTCACCCCTGAACGGTTGTGTTCTGTCATCGTCCTTCTTTTAAATTCTGACAGTCCCTGTTTAGTAACCCATCACTACCCAAACAGCCATTACCCCTCCGGCTTTGACTGGAATTATTTATCCATGAGGTTAATGGACCTCTGCTCTCGCCGGGGCTCCTGGGACGCTTCGAGGATGACTTGCTTGGTTACAGAGGAAGCCAACCGTGTGGTACGTTCCCTCCTCGGCTGCAGACGGCCTGTCAGCCAAAACAGATAACGTCTTGGCCTTGATCGCCGCACGTTTGCCTTCACTAATGGAGGCTGAACAAAGGGGGAGGGAAGGGATGGAAACTGGATTTATTAATGAAGACTCTTGTTTCAGGAATGCTATGTGTATTTGTTTGATGTTTTTTTAGGGGAGGATGTTGGGTGTCCATCATTTAGTATCTCTATGATATGAATAAGTCTGGAAATGAGTCACTAATTCATCAGTCAAGGACTTCCAGTACTTAATATCTATTTAATGGAGTCTTGGCCCTTTTTTATTGTAGAGCTATTAATCATTCTGCAGGAAGGATCAAAATTTCATTTCTGAACAGAATACTGTGACAACACTGTAGAGGCATCTCAGTAAGTACATTGACCTTGAAATGCTGCAAAAATGTTGCCATAATAACGAGAAATTACTTCCAATTAACCCTTCAACTAACCGTGCACTCTGCAATGAAGACGCTTTGTCTTTGTAACTTGCCTAATAATCTGTGCTCATGCAGCTGAAGCAGAAATAAAGATTTAAGGATATTAAACTCAAGTTCAAGTTAATAAACAGGTACAATCACAGTGAAATTAAGTCAGGGGAGTCCAAATTTCCCCAAAGTCCCCCAGCACAACTCAAAAATGTATGATTGGCCGCAAGGGTTGGGTCAGTTTCTGGTTATGCCGATCCAGTGTACAAGCTTAAACTGGTCCGATTTTGTGCAAACCACTTCCCAAACAAAATCCAACCTTGGACATGACCTCAGTGTCGTAGCTACAGCCCAGGCTGGTTTATGTAGTAACTGAGTGTTTATCAGTTAGAGCTCGTCAGGCTTGTCTTTGTTACGTTCTGTGATGAATAAACCTTCATTCCCGGTGAGAGTGACCAGCTGACTCATCTGACCAGTCGTGTACGTATAAAGACAGGCCTTCCGGTGACCTCGTCTAGTCCAGATTAGGATATGACAGGTGTTGGAAGGAGGTCGTCAGAGTTTGGACAGCAAAGCAGGATTAGCATCTCCAGGTACAGACTGTGTGTGCGTTGTGGGGGTCAGGGGATAGATGGGCATACAGGTGGAAACACCCTTTGATTATTTGGTGGATGTATTGTGCTGAGGCTATCATGGCGGCTAACAGGATCCGTTACTTCAGGGAAGTGTTTTGAAATATGTGAGGCTCCCCTGGCTGCGACCCAGGAGGATCGGGGCGGTGCCCAAAGTCCTTAAGCCTATGCAGCGAGGCTCGCCGGTGAGATCTGCCTTCCTTGAGCCGCTTAAGAGAAAAAAAAGGGCATTCCCCTTCTCCGCCCAACTCGCTTTCTCTCCTCGCCTGTTTCATCGCCACTCTCTTAGCATTTCGTTCACTCGTGTTCCCTCTTCTGTCCCTCGCTCTCTCTTCCTTCCCTTGCCCTGATTGGGATCTGCAGTCAAGCGGATTAACACATTCTGGCAGGAGAGGCAGGCCGCCCACACACATACACACACGCACATGCGCGCACACACACTCTTTCAAGCAGCACGTGCATCTCAGAGAGACGCTGTGTGTGCATATGCATTGCCTCTCAGCTTTGCACTGGAGTGAAGGAATGTCTAACAGTGTGATCAGGTCCATACTTACACACGCACGCACATACATACACACGCACACACACACACACTGATGTGAACTTAAGTGCTTCTAAGCATTGCTGCATGCATTTACAGTACACGCCCGGTGACCATACAGAAGGCAAAACACACAAGTGTGTATATGTGTGCACGAGCCTGCGTGACTACATCCACACTTCATAATTTATACTCAAAAGCACTTGCTAGGAGAGACTCATGGAGGCGAGGCAGAGCGGCAAATGGGCACATTTTGTGACCATCCAATTATACTCTCTTTCTCTTTCTCTTTCTGTCTCTCCGTCCTCAACCAGCGATGTCACACCACGTGCCAGTGGAGACTTAAATAATTACTATATAATACATCCATCCTGTCACATTGTGCGGTTCTCCTCTGAATTCCCCCCCTGAAAAGTCCCAACATGTATATATGTCAAGTGTTACATGTGACCGGTCATGGCCTTTGGCTGTACAACATGCTTCCATGTGACCGAAACAAAAGACGGACAGTGCTGCTACATTAAAACAGATACGGTGATTAATGAATGGATTAACGACCTGGTCTCCGATAACAGCTTATCTGCTGAAATAGAACTAATTAATTCAGGTTGACTTTTTTTGCTTGCACCACTTTTTCCTCAATGTCAAAGGTGCTGTGTGTAAGATTTGGGGACTTTATTTCCAGAATAAGGCAAACATGGAATATAACATTCTCATCCTTTATATCTAAAGCGGGAGCGGGTCCTCTTTCATGGCGCCTGCCATGTTTAAACACTGAGTTTCTACAGTAGCCCAGAACAGACTAACTGACTCTGTACAGGGTCCTTATAGTGTTGTTTCTCCTTTTACACTAGGAAGGTGAGGGTGTTTGCAATGCAGCAATTAATCCACTACATGCAACTAAATTCTACACACTGGAAGTATCAATGAAACTCAACACTTCTCAACACGTCAATGTTTCCTAGTATAAAATCATCCAGGGAAGTGAAAGTATTACACCCCCTATACTAAACATGTGACTCAACAGATTTGGTCCAAGTCTTAAGCAAGTCTGAAGTCATTTGTTCTTGGAAAATCAAGTCAAGTCGAGGGAGGGCAGGTTCAAAGTTACTCACCCTCACCCTCCCGCAGTCTCAGACCCGGTCTTCATAAAGTCTTTAACCAGCAAAAAAGCTTATTAATTTCTTACTCTAGACTGGCAAAGGCATGATGTTCTGATCCGGTTCATGGACCATCAGGTAGCATCGCGTGAAGTTTGACTAACAAGGTCGCCATCCAGTCGTGCCATTTCCCATGTGCGATGGCATAGCGGCTAATGTTACACAGACACTTGGAAAGTCAACACTGACAATGTTTTAAAGGTTGACTGTGCATTGCAATCTCAGGCAATAAAGGCCTGACTCTGCTTTTGGTCGAGGTCAATAAAGGTTCAACGTGTTGCTTCAACAAATCACATGAAAACCTCTAAACCTCAATAATAATATGAGGATCAAACAGCTGATATATTTTATTCCTTTGTGCCACACACCGCCCCGTTGCCCCAAATACTCACTAGAACGCTAAATGAGGATTAATCTGCCACTTGAAATGGTCCCCCAACAAATGTGCTATTTCCTCCAGTCTGAGCAGCGTTTGTTAAAACTACAGAGGCCAGTTGTTTTAAGAAAATACAGGCTGGTATGGGAGGGAAGCTGCCATGTAGGACACACACACACACACACACAAAGACGGAGAAACACACAACCGAGAGGCTCACCAGGCCTGAATATTGTATGAGGCGTTCTCATGGGCCGCTGCAGAGCGTGCAAACACAGAGAGAGAGGGGAGAGAGAGGTGAACACACACATACACACACATATATATACACAAGAACACACATAAAGAGAGAGAGACACACTTGAAAACACAAACACATGTACGCACACAAACAGGACCAGTGGAGCTTGAGCTGATGTGGCCCGAAGCAGCCCAACGCCCTGCCACACACACACACACACACACACACACACACACACTTGCATACACTTAAGAGCCATCTGCAGCTGGAGATACAGCCTACAGAAAAGGCTTTACTGCTGACACTCTGAGACAGACAGAGAGAGAAGGATAAGAAAAGAAGGGAGAAATGGTCGTGACCGAGTGAATCAGGAGATTAGGAGGAAGGAGAGAGGAGAGAGAGGAAGAGAGGAAGTGACAGACAGAGAAGTGGAGGTGAAAAATATGGCACCAAACTCCCTCGCTCTTACCTTCTGCCCACTCAAACCCAAAACTGCTTCACCTACACTTTTACTAAAGATTTCAGCCCTCATTGGACTTTATCCATTAGTGGATTAAATCTCATTGGATGCATTCT
The DNA here is from genome assembly GCA_028641955.1 of Protonibea diacanthus. NCBI lineage: Eukaryota > Metazoa > Chordata > Actinopteri > Sciaenidae > Protonibea > Protonibea diacanthus. The sequence continues at coordinate 24,420,196 of CM053983.1, read as the reverse complement.
GCTTTGGCCCCACAAACCTCAAATCCCTGTTCGACCGAACAGTCTCAGGAACTAAACTGGAAACTCAAAGTCCCTTTTGCACATTCTTGTTTCCAAATCTACGACAACTGAAGAACTGTAGGCCAATTAATTTACCCCTTTATCAATGTCGAGGCTACTGGAAAACTGTTCCTGGGTCACGTGAAGCAAGCACAGTTTTTTGCTTGCTTTTACATTGGGAAGTCCTGCCCCCAAGAGCAGGCACCTTTCTGGGGGTGTCAGGATCTAAATTTAGACCTTCACTTCTCTGGGTGAAATTTACAGACAGACAAAGCGAGACTTCTAGGTTCTGTTCCCAACAATATGTCATGACTTGTTCACTCCATGCATCAAGATAACGACCTTCTAGAGGCCTTCGACAAAAACCATTCCCCCTAAGCTTTAAACCACCATGGGTCAGACATCATGGCTCAGCAAAAGAGGCAAGTCTATGGGCGACTCGAGGCTGCTGCAGTTAGCTCAACATGACCTGACATTGAAGATGTTTTTAGACTGCAATTAGTCGATTTATCAACTATTAAATGAATTGTCAACTGTTTTGATCATTGTTTTAAAATTATAAATGTCCAAATTCTCTGATTTCAGCTTCTCAAATGACTGAATTTTTATTTTTCTTTGGGCCTCTATGACAGTAAACTGGTGTGTGGACATAACCAGACATCTGAAGACAAAGACTGAATCTTGGGCTTTGGGAAACAGTGAACCTTTTTCACCCTTCTGTGAGATTTTATGGATCAAACAACTGATTGATTAATCGAGAAAATGAATAACAGACTGTAGAAACAGTCGTCAGATGTCGCCCTAAACGAGATAAAATCTAATTACAATGAAGTAAGTAACTGTTGGCCGTTAATATTGGCTTGTAGACTCCAACAATATAGAAAGTAAACTGCTTTACTTTTTCAAAAAGACCTATGAAAGAACTGCTGAATGGAAGTTCCAGTAGAAGGGGGCTATTAGCCGTATTCGAAACCTCCAGCGCACTAGCTAGTGATTGATTTAGATGTTTGTGGATAACTTCAGACATCTTGGAAAATAAAAAATGATGCCTTCAAGCAGCAGTTAGAGGTCGAAGGAGCGTTTATCCCAGGGGTTTATGAGATGAAAATCTTTGAAGCCTCTCTGCTTTTTCCAATAACAGATTTGATAAAACAGCCTGAAAACGGGGATCTAAAACTCATTTGGTGTCAAGGTTCACAGGTAGGTATGGCTTTGTTCATAAAGGTTTAATCACATAACTGGGAGAGAACAAATGGTAGAAACTGATATTTATTCCTGTTGGAATATTCTCACTTTTTTTTACAATAACAATCACAGTTTAGGGAGCTGCTGATAAAAGCAGTCCATTATTTTTCCTCTGTCCTCGTTTTAGATTATTACCAACATGCATATTATTATGCAGTTTCACCCTGGTTACAGATGTGGAAATAGTTTCATTCCAAAATAATGTGGCCAAATCGAGAGAATTTCCCAATCTGAGATTCGCTGGTAACTCAAAGACTGTCATGACGAAACAGATTAGGACTTTGTGACTCACATCAGAGCTCTTCTTATTGGCCTAAATCTGTTCACAAGCTGGCCATCCTCATTTTGGAAACTTGTGTGTGTGTTTTTGTTGGAATTTCGACTTCAACCAGAGCTTTCAACATTGACAATAATTATTTTGCGGTGACTTCGTGTTGACAGTGTTTGTGGTTGACCGATCATGAACTCCTGCAGCAAAATGTGTAAAAAAAAAAACAAGCGAGGAAAATATTCAAAGCCAAGTGAGATCCAGCTTTAGGTCCACGCTCCATATGAAGCCTAAGTGCTATATTGCAGTGTACACGGCTCGCTGAATCATACCTAACCATCTCGTGTTCAATTCATGAGAGGGCCATTATGTATAAAAGGGTCAGCAAGGCATGTGAATGTGCTTCGTGTTCGCCTGACAAGCTCCGGCGAAGCTTTTTCCCACAGGGAGGGAAGACGTTAGGAAAAAAAGAATATTCCTATTACAAAAACATAAAAACGGAACTAAACGATTGCCCTCGCACCTTCTCTCCTAACCTCATCAATGACCTCTCCTCTAGTCGGCATGCAAATGAACAAACATTATTTTTCAGTAACTCGACAACCCCCGTCTTGTATGTGGTGGCCATTTTGTGCCGAGGTGGTTTCCAACTGGATCCAGGCGTCGTCCTTTGGCTTGTCGCTGTAGTAGTTGTTGTTGTTGTTGTTGTTGTTGGAGAGGTCTCTGGGTAACAATGGGGCTAACGCCAGAGGGGCAAGAGGGGTGAGGACAAGGGAGGAGGGGGGTGCACCCAGCTGTCCCTACCTCTGCCCTCCCTGCAAGCTAGCAGGCAGTGAGCCAGAGCACAATCATAAACAACACTGGGATAGACTGAACTCAGAGATGGACTAGACTTGGACGACACTAAAATATCAGTACCCGTGGGTTTGATGTAGGGCTCAACATTTCCATGTCCTCTGTGCATAAAATAAATTAACAATGATAATAATAATGATAATAATGGAAAATTCAGATGAAAATATGCCGTGTAGCAATCTGACTTTAGCTCCATATTGAACAGAGAGAGTGACACTGATTCGTTCATTGCACTCTTGGCAAGAAAGTCTTGAAGGTGATTCATTTCTTGGAAAATACAGTCACTGTGGTGTGTTTTCGCAAGAACTTTGGGCATATGAGGACACAAAACCACCAGAACCAGGCTGGATTTAAAGCTTCGGATCATCCTGGACCAAAGACATCAGGAAGCGGTTCATACTTTGTTGAACTGACTCGACTGCAATGAACTGGACTGGCCTTGATAGACTGGACTAGACTTAATTAAGTCTGAATGAGTCTGGAGAGGGCGAGATTCGATTAGTTTCGGTTCATTCTTAACGATCCCAGTGGGGAAAATAAACTCTTGTTTTAGTACCACGTACTGGTGGGACGCACCAACAAAGACCAGAATAAACAGTAACTAAGAACACAGCAAACTGATTTTTCACACACATGAAAAAGACAATCTATGAATTATTGACTTTCTGAATCGACTTTGTCACGGTCAAATCAATGATGCTGTGTTATATTCAGCCAAATTCAAACCAGTATTTCCCGTTGTTTGACCCACCACACCACCCCCTTCCACGCTTTACCTCGATGATGTCGGCATTGGTCCGGCTCTCGTGCGGCTCGTTGTACTCGGTGTACTTGAGCAGGACCTTGTCCATGTCGGTGCTGGCGTACTGGAACAGCTTGTTGGAGTGGTTGAAGATGATGAGGGCGATCTCGCAGTCGCACAAGACGCTCAGCTCGTACGCCTTCTTCATCAGGCCGAACTTCCGCTTGGTGAACGTCACCTGGTGGAGGAGAGGGACGGAAAATTGGATGTTGGTGAATGTTTTGTTTAAAAAGAAAAGCAACTTTTTCTGTTCTGACTCTGTGAAGGTTGTTTGAGTTTAACTAAAGCTGCTCACACCCTACATGTATACATGTGATATATCCTCCACTCCTGTTGTCAAACGACCACGAAACCATAAAAATGTCACATACATAATAAAAACAATTTGATGAAGGGTCTCGAGAGGCAGCTATCCCAATTAGCTTTATGTACTCCCAGATGGACTCGGAGGAGGGTGGACAGTGGACACGAGTGTGTTAATACTATATGGCTGTCTGCATAGGCCGATGTGATCACACATGTAAAGGCTGTCATAAATCTTGCAGACGTGAACATCCAGATTCTTAAAACACACAAAAACAGGCTGATTTAAAGGAATAGTTTCGCTTTAGATTTGATGAGAACTGATACCACTCTCATGTCTGTTGGTTAAATATGAGGATTAGTTAAGCTTAGCTTAGCATAAAGACCAGCAACAGGAGGGAAACAGCTAGTTTGGCTCTGTGCACAGGCTAAAAAAACACTTCTAAATCTCATTAATTATCCTGTTATATCTGGTTTTATCTGTACAGAAGTTGTGGCTTAGTGGTGAATTACGTGCCGAGCTTTTGTTTGACTGGGAGCAGCGAGATCTTGAAGTTTTGTCGTCGACTGGACAGTAGTCTAATATTCTGATTATAGTCGGTTTAAGGGGCCAAAACGGGATAAAAATGCTTCATATAAAAACCTCAATCAGAATAAATGGGCTCAAATTATTAAAATTTCAATTGGAAGAAGGATAGATTAAACATTTTCATAAACTGAAAACTCATACCATGTAAAACATTTAACCTGCTTACTTTGCCACCAAGCTGGACTAGATCTCTGCAGAGGGTTTGTTTCTGATACTCTATTGAACATCACTGGACGCCAGGAAAATAACAAATAATAAATAACTACCGAACAAGCCTACAAAAAAATTAATGAAGCCGGGACAGACAGAAAAATGGAACAAATTAAAAAGACGCCTCTTACATCTATATTATATTTTAGACTGAGGAAGACGCTTGCATGATTTATTCATCACGATTATCTCGATTTTGGCAAGAAAGCGGAAAAGCATATTTCTTAAAATGTTGAACTATTCCTTTAAGGCACAACTTAAGAGCAGAGAGCGGTGATTTAGTGGACCAAAGAGCACTAAATCACTGTTTTATAGCTGTGCATTAAAGCTGATAGTTTGCAGTAGGGGGTATTTGGGACAAAAACAGGATTGATTGCATGAAACTACTGTGTGCTTTAGGAAACAGACTTCTAGACAGAGTGTCTAAACATGCTCTCTTTCAAGTACTCAGTTTGTATTTTGCACATCACACACACACAGAGGCTTTTTCTTCTCTTCTCTCCCGTCACACTCATTCTCCTCGTCGTTTTCACACTCTGTTATGCTCTTTTCCATGCTCTCTTTCTATGTCACACACTCTCTCCCGCTCTGTTTTCCACACTCTCCTTCTGTCACACGTTCTTTCTCCTTTTTCCACACACACACACACACGCACACACACTTGTACGAGCCCCCTCAGTTGTGAACAAGCAGAACAGAACTGGGAGTGTTGCTGAAGCACAGGGTCCCTTGTTGTCTGCTGGTTGGCTTTGGAAGCGCTTCCCTGCTAGAACCAACTGGTATTTACAATCCGGGGAGATTTGGCTTTGTTTGGATTAAACACACAGGATTGCATAAACACAAACACACACACAGACGGGGAGGGAAAGATTAAGACAAGAAGAAGAAGGAGAAGCTTCAGGTACGCCGCTACAGTATCTGGTGTTTGCTATGGGAGGAATGCAAATAAAAAGTGTGTACACAGAGGGGATGCTGGAATTAATTGTAGGTATTAAAGGGTCAGAAAGGGTTTGAGCTCTTTAGGCCACACCCACGTGTGACATCACAACATTTTTCCTCAGACCTAAAGGTTAAAACACCTGTTCTGACATCACTGATTGGGGGGCGTGACCGAAAGTGCAACATTTTAAGCTTTGAATGGTTTTCTGCAATACAGCGTGATCCAAGACAGGAGGTCTTTTCCTTTAACACAATCACCACTACTCTCTGATTTTGGTGAAACTGGATCATATTTATGGAGAATTCTTTTTTTGGGTTCCCCTATGAGAGTTTCATGATGGACAGTAAAGTAAACTGCTGCATCAGCATCACCCACTGGTTCCTGCTTGCCCCAGGGGCCTGAAAACCTCCCCTCTATCTACCACTGTACAACAACACTCTCCTGGAGCCAGTGGGGAATGCTGATGGAGAACACCGGCAGTGTCGTGCCAGAACAGGAGCTGGGCAGCTTCTATGGCCATAAAGGCAGAGGTGAAGAGGAAGTGGACGAGTAAGAAGCCGCCAGACAAGAGTAAATCTGGGACTGACTTTTAGTGGTTGGTGAGAGCTTGGTGAAATAACAGGCTGAAAGACAGACACCGAGCTGGGCTGACTGCTGTTGGACTAGTCAGTAATATTAGCTGGCTGCTGTGTCTGCTGTTGGTGACCTTGCTGATGTTGACAAACCCAATCAAAACACATAACAGATCTTAGATGATTTGTTTTAATACTTGCAGATTTCACATAAAGTTCAGAGGTTGATGGACACTAACAGTCTTAGAAGTCTTTTAAGTCTTCGTTGTTTATGGTTATTATACTGTTCTGTACTAATACAGTTTGCAAATCAATGTACTAATATAAACTGATATTAAAATGATGAATTCAGAGCTTGTAATTGCTGGTTTACCTGATACAGACTGCTCAGCTGCCTGCAGCGCAGGTTTGAACTGAATGTAATTGAATTGAATGAGGAAAGAAAGAGAGGAGAAGATAGAGCGGCGGAGATAAGATAGAGACATCGAGGATGAAAGCTAGAAAAGCAGCCATGTGAGACCTCCAATCTCTCCATCTTTCTCTCTCACAATCACTTCATCTCTCATATCTCTTGCTCCTTTTTTTTTTTCCTCTGGCGCGCCGATATGTCTAAACCTTTCTCATCCCTCCTTCTCTCTCTCTCTTTCTCTATCTTCCTCCTCCATCGCTGATTTCCTCGCCCTCGTTTTCTCTTCCTTTCCCCTCTCTCTCTCTCTCTCGCTTTTTTTTCCCACATCCTCCTCCCCCTCTCCTCCCTCCCTTCCCTCCCTCCTTTCGCGCTCGCTCACTCATTGCTTCCTGCTGCCACAAATCAAATTATATCGGGGTCGTATCCATGGGCAACCGTCTCCCCTCCTGCCTCCCCTCCGCCCCCCGTTTCCCACCTCATCACACACTGCTACCATCATCTTACCTCCCTTCCTTGCTCTCTCTCTCTTTGCCCCCCACCCCTCCCTCCATCTTTATCTCACTGCCTATCTACATATCTCCCCCTCCTCTCCTCTCCTTCTCTCCCGCTCTCTCTCTCACACACACACAGAATGAGCAGATAAATTATGTGGCGATGTTGGAAAGGGAGGAAATTACGGCTGTGCAGGATGACGAGAGTGGTCGGTGATGAAGAGACAAGCCGCTGCAAACAACAACTGCCCTGCTAACAAATTATAAGGTCATCCGCACGGCACTGAAAACAAACAAATTGACTGCAAATGTCCCAGTAAAAGCCCTGTTTTTCTTTCTTCTTCTTTTCTTTAGAGAAAAAGTGGGCGTTGGGGTACTGACTTTGGGTCTCAGTTTCGATCCTGGTGTTTGCCACAAAGGATAAACAAGCTGGAGGTAATTGACATTAAGAACAGAATTGCCAGGTAACCAATGGCAACTGAAGAATAAGACATCCTCGGCGAGGAAAGAAAGAAAGAAAGGGGGCGAGTGGTTTCATTTGTGTGTGTGTGAGTGTGTGTGTGAGTGTGTGTGTCTTGGCGAGGTTGTGGTTGTGTGGCAGATGGATGAGGAAACCACCACTGACAACCGCAACCTCCTCTTGCTGTTTCCTGTAGCTGAAACCTCTCTTTCATTTGCTAGCTTACAATCTCGCTCACACAAATCAGGTCTGAACAGTCAAAACTAGATGTTGATCATGAGCACGTGGCTTTTCCAGATCGATTCTGAATGAATTAGTGGTGAAGAAAGCACATATCATGGATGAAACTTGCTTTTAACTTAGTCTCAGTCTAATTTTTAATAAGGTTGCCTGCCTATTTAGCCTTATTTTTCTGTGTACCCAGGTTTATCTGGTCTATTTTCTCATATTTCCAATGTTAGACGACTGTTTTAAGGCTTGGATGGACACAAAACTGAATCATCAGTCCAAAAAATGATGTTAGAAAAATATCTGCTACAAGCCTGTGGACATAGAAATGGATGGGGAGAAGTAAAGTAACTGCACCAGGGGGCTTACACATCCAATCATTGGAGCTTACACTGGTGTTTCATGTGTTTGTAACTTAGTTGCAACAACAGCTGAGGTTCATGGAGATCCTGGTGTTTGGAGACACCAGCCAAAACACCAAACAGTTCATCATCTTTCATGTTCTTTTCAGTTAAAGTGGAAATGATTATTTAGAAAGGGGGAAAATACCAAAAACCAGCAGCTTCTTCAACTTCACACTGCCATGTGCCCTAAGACAGAAACAGATGAGCCTTCTGGGTAAGCTGATGTGCACTGGTAGCACAGGAGGGTTTTTTTTTTTTTGCTGGAGGAAGGGGGGTTTCGGGGACCCTGGGGCAGGAGGGAGCCAGCAACGGAGTACAGTGGCAGTGTCGTGCCAGAACAGGAGCTGCGCAGCTTCTATGGCCATAATGGCAGAGATAAAGAGGAAGTTGACAGAGGAAGCTAAGGAGAGAGAGTGAGCGATCAAGAAGCAGCCGGACAAGAATATATCTGGGACTGACACTGGTGAGAGCACATACCAGATCTTAGATAATTGGTTTAATATTCGTTTTAAGAACGAGCAAACAGTAAATTTCAAATTTTTCCATCAGTTTGGTTTGGATAGCTCTAAATACTACGATAGCCATGAGCCTCAGCTGCAGCAAATTAAGTTCTTGTTTTTGGGAAAAATGGATCCCAGAATCTGAGAATGAACTGATTTAAACTGGTAACTGTATAATCAGTTTCTTGTGTAATCTTTACCGTGAAGTCGGTGACAGTGGAGGAAATACATGTTAAGCTGAGTGATTCGATGATTTGTGCCATTTGGTTCAAATGCATCCTGGGAGTCGTAGCTGTCTTGTACCTTTGACTTTTTATGAAAGAAACAGATTTTTTCTGACACTGTCATAGAAAATAAATAGGACGTTTAATGCTGAAACCCTGAATACCTGAACTAACTCCACACAATCTGCAACTGCATTTCATGTACTTTGAACAGCCTTTACTTGTCATTCCTCTGTCTGGAGGGTAATCCTAGATTTGCAAAACTCTTGTGAGATATGTACACGTTATTTCCACTTCAAACTATTCTCATCTCTCCGTGTTTGAAGTGCATCTATAGTCAGATTTTGCGGTTTTTCTATAAACGGCATGGAAACAGAAGAAGGCAGTCGTGGTGGTTGAATAGATCACACACACACACACACACACACACACACACACGCGCACACACACACACACACAGGACTTTCACCCAGAACAGCAAAGTTCACATCCTGTGTCAAACCAAGTCAGTCAGTTTGGTTTAGGCCACAAATTACGATCACGGTTTAGGTTAAAGTAATACGTCAACACTGAGTTTTGGCTCCTTTCTGGCAGACGTACAATCACAGTGTCAATGAAAAGTGAACCTTCAGATCAGTCCAAACATTTCCAGACCTGTTCACTATTCTTTCTCGTGTGTCTTTGTCTCTATAAGAAAAAAAAATGTGGTATTTGAGATGCTGTCATGTTTCCAGCCGGGGCCCACACTCTGAACGCTGTTTATTTTGCGGAGCTTATGGCAGCATCACTGAATCAACACGTAGGAGGCTGACGGGCTGCATGTACTCCAAAAATTTCATTTGATTTCCCTTTGAGAAGCTGCACTGTTCATTAGCTGAAGCAACACCGTGCAAGCATGTAAAAAGCACTTATTTCTTTACCGGCTTAATAATCTGTTCCACTTCAAACACAGCAGACTTGTTCTGAATTCTGCTGAATCCTGTTTCACTCTGAGTGTCACACACAGAAAACGTGAAATGTAAAAGGCTGAGTGTAGTTTTGGTTCGATACGGGCATCACCTCGGGTTTGCAGCAGTGATTAAGAAACCATTTGCTGCTCGTTAATCGCCTGATCGCGGTCAATGAGTAATCTTTGATTCTGTGTATTACCACAGAGAGCATCACCTTATTGACAAACTGTTCAACACCTGATACAAAACGCTGGCTCCATTAACCAGAGCCTGCCTGACCAGAAATACTTGCACCCCCCTCCTCCTCCTCCTGCTCCTTTATGTCCAATTGTGTACTGATGAGTAACAAGCCATCATACTCCGCGGACCCCCTGCAGGCGCCGTTTGTTCTCCTTTATGGAAATGCAACCTGCTAAGATTGATGGGGGGAAAAGCGAGGATGATTTTTCCAAAGCCTACGGCCAGCTCGGTGCTCTCACACTCGCTCGGGTCTTATTCAGCCTGGCACCTTGTTTCTCTTCCTCTGCCTCTCTCTCTTCGTCTTCGTCTTGTTTTTCTTCTCGTTCTGCTTTTGAAGGTGGGCACGTCAAATCCATTACTCAATCTGTTCAATGGAGCGAAGCCCATTTACCAGTTGACTCATTTTAGATGGATCATTTACCCTTTCATCCTCTCTGACAATGCCGTTGATGTAACCAGAGGGACTTTTTTTTTCTTTTAGTGGAATATCATACTTTCTTGCTCTTTTTCACTGTAGGGCGGAAGAAGTCTGAGAAACCCCGTGATTGCTCGGCGGAGTCATGTGAGCCTCATAAAACACGACGCTATTATATTGTTCTGTTGTGCCACTGCCGAGAGAACAGCGACTATGTTGTTCATGCTACATGGGACATGTGAAAACAGAAAAAAGGATCCCTGTGGGAATTTGTTATCGCATGAGTTACAGTTTGCTGTCACTGCAATGGAATTCGGTCGTGGAGGAGTGGAAATTTATTCTTTCTTAGATCTGAGCAGGATGGATGAGAGGAATATTTAGATATTCAGGGAGTTCAAGCCAGTCAAACATTAGATTTATTGGTTAACTGTGTCATTTCAAGCTCGACAATGGACGCCATCATGACGAGACCTGTAGTTTTATCAAACAAACAAACTGATAAAATGTTTGCGTGCTGCTGCACAGTACCAGATTACGTGTTTGACTAATTGTAAACCCTTTTTATATCATAGTGAGAACACTTTTTGTTAAACAAGCACCTATGCGTTGTACTTTCAATATGCATTGTTATTTTCCTCAGCTAAGGCAAGAGCATATCGATCTGGCCGGTCGTCAGACACAGAGAGTCAATTTTCAAAATAAAACCCTTCTGTGCAAACTTACAATCGTAAAAACAGGCAAAAGGGAAACAAATGAACAATTTAACGTAGCATATTTACAGATTTAGAAGCATATAAATTGGGGCAACGCTCTCGGTGGGATTTGAAGTTGTGTGGAGAACGGACCAAAACAGTGTTGTGGCTGAGACGTGCCCGGTGGGGCGTTACATTGCTCTAACTGTCACTATTATTCATGCTAATTATGTAGACCAATGTGCTGCAAAGAAATAAAAGAAAACTGTTTGTAAATGTTGTCTTAAGCTGCATTTATAGTTGTGTATTAAGGGGTTCTGTCATAGCTGATGTGCACCATCTCAAAAGTTTAACTAGAGCTCAACAAACAGCAGGTGGAGGCAACAAGAGCTGTGATTGACCGGCTCAGGTTGCTGCTTGTATTTCTGGTGCCGGTGGAGATAAAAGTAGAAAGAAAGTAATTATTCAGTAATCAGACGAGGCAAACTTTCCGTCGTCGCTGTGTATCATTAAGTGAACATAATAAAAGAATCACACGGACACATCACATATAATACATCAGTCTCATCTGTGTTGCAGCGGCGATATCTACAGAGGAGATCCGACTCTGGATGATAAATTAAATTATGTCGTTATCTTCTGCAGTTAACCCCTTGTGTCGAGTATAAATCCAGCTTTACAGCGGAGATGCTGACTTCAGCTTTGTGACTGCAAATGATTGCCCAACATGATCACATCATCACAGCCCTTTGCATGTGCTCTCATTGTTACATTCATTTGGCAGATGTGTCGAACCACAATCTGCTCCACAACCAAACCTATAGATACACCCATCCACCCTTATTAATCCAGGATTATTACCATCAATCGTTTGCTTGTTTAATCCCTGTTAAGTCCTGTATGAGAGCGTCTGCATCTTCATTAATTTATTCAGCTGTTTCTTTTAATTTGTCACCTGTCTCTGTGTTATTGACGCTCTGACGGAGCTCTAATCAAGTTGCTCGTCACAGATGCAGCTGCTAACCGAAGTGACTTAAATCAGGAAGTTATTATGCATTCAGATATTGTTGGCTCCTCTAATTGGTCGCTAACCTGTCTGTTGCGTTCGTCGGTGATCCTCTGAATCTGAATCTTTTTCCTCCCCATGTTTCCGGTGTTGCGGCGGAGGGAGGGGGCAAAAGGGGAGGGGGCGGAGTGGCGAGGTCAGAGGTCACGGGGGGTGACTCTCGTTGTGTTTCTTCCTCCTTAAAATGTCTCTTTGGGTTCGTCCTCCCGCGTGCAGGTGACTCTGCTGGAAGCAGGGAGGCTGTCGACTCGTTAATTTAAAGGGAAAAAAAAAAGATAGGGAGAAGGAGGAGAGGAAGAACAGGGTTCGGCGTGCGACGCCCTCTTCAGATCATGGTCCTGTTTTCCGGGGGGCAGGTCATCCACACTCAGGCTGAACTGGGGTCCTCTGCCCTCCCCTTCACCTCAGCTGGGCAGCTCCTGAAAAAAACCAACACAGAAACATTCAGACTGAGAGAGAGAGAGAGAGAGAGACGGTGGAGAGAGGCTTTGTTTGTATACCGTGACCCACTTTAGCTATTACAAACGTTGTATTTGCTTTCACCCCTTATACACAACAAGGGAATAAACGATGCAGCAATGCATCTGAGGCGCCATCAAATCAGAAGCACATTGAAACATGAAGGCATGGAGGGAGGAGGAGGAGGAGGAGGGAGGGGGGAGTGTTTGCCGTGCTCCATACAGAGCGGGAGGCCCTCAGGGGCCCGCGAGGAGGGGATGCTGTGCTGTGTCAGCTTCATTAGAGGCATCACCGCCACATCACTGATCTGCTGGTCGCCCGCGGCAACCGGCTGCCCGGTCGGGGCCGCCTGACACGCCGAATGTGATTCCCCCCCAACAATCGAAGGCAGAGCGAAGAGGAGCCGAGTCTGTGGATTCTACATACATTCATTTTTTTTTCATTTCCAGACTGTTCTGTGCTGATTTCTTGACAGGGAACAGGTTCAAGTTTGTGTTTGACATAACCTGTGCCGACAGCGGCAAGCGTGATGTAACAGTTTCTACATTCAGCTGCGTATTACTCTTAAAATTAACCACGGAAAACCATCTAAACACACGATGGGACTCTCAGGATGGATGTTCACAAAGCAGGTATGAGTGGGCAGATTCCCACTGATGACATTCAGCAGTTTAACGACAAGCTGGCCCATGCCGCTTTGAGTCCAGTAATAACATTATGCCTTATTACCTAAGCTGAACGCTGACCTAATTTCATGCGACACAGAGAAAAGATGAAGAGTGTAAAAAAAAAAAAGTGTGTCTAATACAGCCGTGCATCTAACTAACCATGTAATAAGGGTGGTCTGCCATGTGCTACGACTGCCCGATCAGAAAAAAAAAAAAAATGGCTATCTTGTTAATTTCAAATTTCAAAAGGGCAAAAGCAGCGAGAGAGAAAGCCCGGACTATTCCTGCAAATTCATGCAAACTCATGAATGAATGAGAAGGCGGCAGTAGGCCCAGGAATGGCAACAGAGGCGAGGACCGTTTTAGGCCCCGTTTCTACTATTTGTGGATCAGATTTAAAAATAGCGCTCTATATATACATACAGACTGTGTGTACACACACACACAGTACAGTGCACACACACACACGACAGTGGGAGCCAAGTGGCAGCATTACAGCACTGAAGCATCTGGAAAAGCCGCGAGTATACAGACACCACACCAGCTCTCCGGCATTGTTTGCATTCCCTCCACCTGGGAGAGCGGCAGAAAGAAGAACGCCCAGTATTTACATCCATTCTAATGAAACAAAGAATGCAAAATAGTCCGTCATGAGACTGACATTCCTTTTGTGCTGCTGCTGCTGCTGTGGGCGCTGCGCCGTGCTCGTTTAGAGTGGATGCAATTGGCTTTGCTTTGGCGAGGAGTTGCTTATGAATTATGCACTGATGGGGAGAGATTGGAAGGGGGGAAGGGTGGTGGTGGGGGGTTGAAGAAAGAGGGTGTAATGAGTGTCATAATTGTTTTGTAAAAAGGCTTGATGAAGAACTGGAGGCTGCCAGAGCCTGTAACTACAAGGAAAGGAAATCTACAGTGAAGCTGCAGGAACTGAATGTACAAACTATTGGCAACATCCTTCTGATATTCAGTTCCAACCTCTTCAGCACAATCATTTTCTAAAATCCATGTTCAAATCCTCTGCTGCTCTTTATCTTCATCTCCTCTCTGCTGACTGGCCCAGATTTAATAAGAGAGATCAGTAAAGCATAATGAATTCTACCTGGATCGCCTCATTAGTGTACTTCTTGAGAAGAGTAGGTGTTCCTAATATGTTGTACATTCATTCTTTTTTATTCGGATTTAAATTACACAGAGTAGAGGTGTTGGTAACATCATTTAGCTCAATAATAAAGAGGTGTGTGTTCTCTCACAGCCTTCGTTAGCCGCTGTGCCAAAGCAGGGGGACTCGCTCCAGTTGCAGTGAAGTTCAAAGGCAGCGCACTAAGGGATTTGTCTTTAGGCTGTGGGCTGATCACACATGAAAAGGCTGCTTTATCTGCCCGGGGTGGTCAAGTCTCGACCTTTTACCCTTCATGCTGCCGGAGCTTGCTTCCCATGTCTGATGTCAGGCAGAATCTCTGCGCTCACATGGGAAGCAGAGGGCCTGGAGTGTGTCTGCTGCCTCACTGAGCAGGCCAGGGAGAGAGCGACAGAGAGGGCTCTGGACAATGAAAAGATTAACGCTGATAATTAGCAATCTGCACTGGGCCCAGATTAGAACCCTGAGGAACGCCTAAGAACGTTTAGATGGTTTATTTCAAAAGGAGCCAATGACAAGCGCTTCTTAGTCGGACTCAGGGAACGTGGATATAAAAGCACAAATTGGAGTAAAGCTTTTGAAGATATAATATTTCAAGGAAAGCTGCTACATCCACTACATTCCTACAGTTCTTAAATAAGCTGATTAATCAGCTTTTTCCTGCTCCGAACCAAATCAACCTCTAGTTTTCATGCACAATTGTACCAAAAAACACCTTCAGCACACATTTTGATATAATTTCAGTCCATTTCTCTTAAGTGTCGAATTGTGAATGTGTTGAATTGGCATTTTAGAGTTGCTTTGTCATGTTTGGTTGCCTAGACACTACCAGCTGGAAAGAAATCATTCAAATACAAACTGATAATAAATGTTCAATATGAAAAGAATACTGTGAAAGATGGATTAGTCATACATATTGTTTTAGAATGTTTTTATTTGTTTGGGGATAACAGCAAAAACAGAATTTTAGCTGTGCATTGAAATCGAATAAAAACATTATAAATACAAATGTGTGCACTAAGCTTTAGAGAGATCATGTCAGGTCATAGCCTCGGGGCAGCCCGCAACAAAGATTAATCCGTAAAAGAACAGTTAGAAAATGTTGCATTGCATCATTATCCCTGACATCTGTTGCTGCGTCCGTTAAGCATTTCAAAGTTTCAGTCTTCTATTCAACGATGTGGGTGGAAAGCTACGAGCTGCAAGGGCAATATTATGATTCTGACTTTTATTCATGAAGCGAAAGTTGATATAGGGATGTTATTTTGCAGCAATGAATTGCAGCTGCAGGTTGAAGCTTCCCAATACAACCACAGTCTACTACAATTGGACTTCCCTTTGGCAGTCAGGGGTTAAGTGACTTGCTAAAGGGCACGTCACCCAGATTTTCCCAGTCGGTCAAGGTTTGTGAACTGGTGACCTTCCTACTGACAACCTGCCTCGCTGTCCTCCGGGCTAACGCTGCCCTCGATATTACTGATACATCGCCACCAATGTTTTCCGCCACAGGCTGAATGTGTCAGAACCTGCAGGGAAGGAGCGCAGGGCTGTGACTGAGTCATGACACAGAAAACATGCCACAAAATGCAGCGGGAGACTGGTGTGTTTGGGTTGGGCGAGGTTTGAGTCTACACGGCATTTTGCTGACTTTCACAAGGAAACATGACGCGATCAGATGCCTCCTACAGTAGAATATTTGGGGCAGACACAAGTGGTAATTAGAGCACAACAGTTATAGACTAAAATGATAAAGAATCTTAAGTGTACATAGTGAGCGTGAATGGTTTGTCAGCCCTGTGATGAACTGGTGACCTTTTCAGGGTGCACCCCGCCTCATCGGCTCCAGCCCCCTGCGACCCTGATAAGGATAAGCTGTTATGGAAATGGATGTAAAGATAACTGCACCCCCCCAACACTCCACATACCGAGCCTGGTTGTTTTATCCCTTATATTCTTAGATATTTTGCCAACTATCACTGGATTACTTTGATACTAGAGACAAGTGATTCTCAAGGCAAGTTCTGGATTGAGAAGGAGAGTCTCTTCTCTGTGATTTCTAGGCTGATTCATGGACGTGTGTTTCGATTTGACTGAGTTATGACTCATGTAGAAAACCTCTATTCTAAAAATCTAGGCTAAAATCATTTACAGTGACTTTGGAGCAGCGTTATCATTATGCCTCCACGATAAGTCTCTAATACAACATTAACGCGTCAATATATTGGTCAGGTCACAGCGCGTGTTATCTGTTTATGCGCTTGCTAGCTTGCGTGAGTGTGTGTGTGTCTGTGTCTTCTTGCGTGTCCATCCTTTACTGCCCTGGTGTGTTAAGTGGCAGCAGAGCAGCCTGGAGCAGAGAGATAACAGTCAGCGGTAGGGGGTTGGTAGTTGAAGGGGGAGGGTTGGTGAAGATGGTTCTCAGCTGCTGGAGCCCTGCCAGAGGACTGTTGAGAAATCCATCACTTTTCCCACTCAGCACCAACATCTGCCGAAGGGCTGACCGCAGACGACCCCCCCCCGCTAACTGCATCGTCCACACCAAATTGTGATTACTACAGCCCGGGCTAATCTGGTCCTGTATGGTTTAATGGAAGGAGCGTGGGGCAAATGTTGCAGATGGATTAAACATCGTCTACATAATGTGCTTATGCCAACTATGATGAATGAAAGTCAATATATATATATAAGTCAGAGATAGCCAGAGTCAAACTCAGGCCAACAGCTATACCAGCAACAACTTCTAGGTCATGCTCCCTGTGAACTCAAAGGAAATAACTGAAGCAATAAACTGTTATTCACCAGAAAGTGTTGTTGATAATGTTAGATTTAATGTTAGACACTTTATACTGACCCTGAAAGTTGCCCTGTGAATCGCAGGTCGTTGTCTACTTGCGTTAGTGTGGCAGTTGGCATTTTGGGGGTCATTTGGTTCTCGGCTAGTGTTTAAATGACGGAAAAGTGAGCAGATACAGATTTTTCTCTTCAGCAGACAAATGCTTGGATATTTAAATTCAAAAAGCAAAAAGCATGAAATGTGTACAGCGTCCACTTTGATTAGATTAAAGTCAGAATAAAAATGTGTTCTGAGTTTGTCAGACCAAAGTGTTATCAACCACCCAGCCAAATTTGAATAATTAAAAAAATATCGACCAGAAAATGACATGACTAACTTTGAGCTGAGATTAATTCATCTCTATCTCTCTGCTCAGGGTGGCCTCAGCGTGTCATCAAGCCGCCCTTTAAGGACTGCCCACAAAATCCTGGACTGAAAACTTTTAACCTCTAACTCCACATTTCAGTAATATATCAGTCTCAAGTCTTTTCGCATATTTTCAACAACTAATTTCCAACATTTTTAATGTATTTTGAAAGAAATCTCATAACTGCCTTTACACAGACTTTAAAGACTCCAAATCCCGTTTCTCGACAGCACTCTTGTTGTGTCACTTAAATTGTGTTGCCTTAGGTTAAAGAATTGCCTGTATAGGCAACAAATGTTTCACTAAAGGCAATCAGGGTCAACCGACAGTGTCTCAGTTAATTAAGATTCAATACTTTGAGAATGATTGCCAGCAGTACAGCTTAACGAAGACGAGTCCAAGCTAACATTGCAGCCACATCAGTCATTCCTAAAAATATACGTGATACTCTGAGGCATGCTGGATGAAAAGTGTCCAACAAATAGCAGAGGTTGTATGTCATGATATCTTAACAAATCAAGTTAACTGTTGATGAACGGGAAGAAAAAAAAATGCTCATATCAGTTGGCAGCCCGTGCTGGCAAAATATCACAGGAGTCACTTCGAGATCTGCAGTGGACTTCAAAGATTTAGGTTTCATAGAAGAGAGCGGCGTCCTGCCTGCTGGAGTCATGACCTCTGTGGCAGGCTATCAAAATGACTGATCTGCGCCTCAGTTTGAAGTCTGCATGGATCAATAATTCACCAATATTCATTTATCACTCAATGCTCGGCGACGTGATGGACGAAACGTGAGATGACAAATGATGCCATCAGATGCTCCGTACGGCTGGGACTTGCATGAAATCAAAGCAGCAGGTGTTCGAGCTCGTGGCGTGCTGAACGGTCCCGACGCTGAGGCTTCTCTGAGCAAAGATAGCAGAGCTGGAGCAGACAGGAGCCCCGTAATCTGAAATTTATACACCCTCATTAAGAGAACTTAATTACAGCTGCAATGATTAGTCAATTAATTGATTAGTTGTCGACTTTTAAATTAATCAGCAGCTATTTCTATAATCGATTACTCATCTTGTCCAAATTCTCTGGTTTCTGCCTCTTTAACGTGAATATTTTCTGGTTTCTTTACTTTCTATGACAATAAACTAATCTGTCTTTGGGTTGGGGACGTCACCTTGGGCTTTGGGAAACAGTGATCAACATTGTTCACTATTTTTTCATCAAGAAATTGATAGACATATCAATCAATGATGAAAATAATTAGTTGCAGCCCTAAACTTAATATCTTGATCTTACGTGGCAGATACTGTGGAGCTAAAACAATTAGATGGTTGACGGAAAATTGATTTGACCATTTTTGACATGAGCAAACTCTAACTGACTTTAAGCAAAACTGTAAAAAAAAGAAAAAAAAAAAATCACTGGTTCCAATCAGTTTTTATCATCTTAGACTTGTGGCTTAGGGCCAAATTCTTCTGAAAGGTCCTACATGCACACATTTACTGCTCAAATATGCCTCGCCGCATGAGTAACAGTGAATCAAAATGATGCTTTTGAGCTGCATTGTGTAGGATCGAGTGACGAAAGATAAAAAACATTGTGATCTTATAATATTCTATACTCTACTCTACAGAGTTTCGGCATCTGATGACCCTTCAGACTCATGAATCTGTTACTATTACTTGCACTACAGGATCGTGGTGTCACCAGTAATTCATTTTAAACATCTTAACGATTAAAAAAATCAAGATGTCTTGGCCTCCACTGCTTCAATCTCTGAGCCCCTCCCAACTTTACCAAAGAGCAACTGAATTGCTGGAGTACCCCTTTAAGCTGCAAATATCTGCACATGGGATCGCTGTCATCAAGAAGGCATTAATGCCAAGGTTCATACGCAGCTCGCCAGACTCAAGACAGTGTAAGCATGAATCAGGTTTGAGGGGTAGTCTAATGGACTCGTTCCTCATTGGGGGCGCAGAAGGAACGGCTGATCGGGGTCGAGGTTGGACGGTTGAGGGAGGAGGGAGTTGGCGTCTAACTGGGCCACTGAATTCCCTCATCTGACCCAGCGAGGCTCGGTTTGCGGCCCAACCTTGAGGGTGTTCTGCCAGCACCAGCTGTGTGATATTTACAGCCTGTTGCCGCATGTTCCCGGAGCAACCATTGGACACGGCTCCCGCCACACTCAGGCTTAAGTCACCCAGCATGCATCTGTGATGCATCAACAAACCCCCGTATCGCAGATTTTAGTGGTAGAAGCATCGGGCAGGTGGAGGGAAGCGGGAGCATTGTGACAAATAGTGGAGGAAGGGAAGGGAAGGAGATGGAGGAGGGAGCTGCTGGCCTTGTATCTGAAACCTGGCTTGTGATTGTGCCTGCGAGTCTACGCTGCCAACCCTGGCAGTGGAATATGATCTCCCTCCACCGCACCCCAACCCCCTCCTCCTCTTAACCAATCATGGGTGAGTCTTTGGAGAGGTGGGGGATAGAGAGAGAGAGATAGAGAGAGAGAGATGCAGTGCAAGGGCAGCACTTCTGAGGTGGTGGTGGTGGTGGTGGTTTGGGGGATGGGGATGGGATGGGAGGGGCAGCTAAGAGATCTGTGCCTCTCGGCTCGTGAATCACACCCACACTGCCGGGCCGCTGTCAATACTGCAGTCTACCCGAGCACACACACACACACACACACACACACACACATGAAAACAAACAACCACACACTCTGACACACACAAAGAAAAACACACACCCACGCATCTAACACAGGGCGCCCTAACTGTCACTGATCTACTGTTTGTGCTCATAGCCTCTGGCATGAATACAGCAAAAATACCCTGATAATACCCATAATACACCCATGCACGGACGTTTGAGTGCGCACACAAACGCACAAAGATGCCTTTTGTGTCAAGCGGCTAAGAAAGCATGTGGAGCGGAGACGATTTGTTGGCAAGTCACACAATACTCAGTGTGTTGTTGACTCTGAGGACTTGCCCCTGTCACTGCATCATCACCGGCGCATGGTACTATGCAGTTTGACCTGTCAGGTTACATCACTGCCAAACGTAAACGCAGTTAACAGATTCGAGAGGCACACCCACCGCAAGAAAAAATAAGGCGAGTTGATTGGCCGGTTAACCGGTGGAACAATGAGAGGCAGAGATTTTACAGTTAGGATTGTTGTTTACAAGTTATTGTTGGCACAGAAGCGGTTCACCTGATGAAGGTTCAAGCGCTGAGTTCATCAAGCCGTGCTAAAAATAATTAAAATATACAAGGAAACAATAGTAAAATAAGCTTTGGAGAAAGGAGTCAGTGACGGAGAGGCTCATTAGGGCTGTAAGCACTGTCAGTTAACCTGTGGATTTATTTTTGATTTATCTTTTAGTGTATGAAATGTCAAAAATGTCCAAGGAGCCGTTGGTTTCTATTCAGTTGGGCACAGTTTATCACAGTACGTGCAGCTTGCTTCAGAGCAGAGTTGATGATTTCTGCCAGATTTATCTGCCGCTGTTGTTTTGTTAATAATCTCTGATAAAACAGTGAAAAATGTTCATCAAAAAGTCTCGTTTTGTCCGACCAACAACCCAAAAAGCAAAAGATTTACGACGATACGAAACAGACACAAGCAGCAAATTCTCTCTCTCGTTTAAGGAGCTGGAGCTGGAGAATGTTTGGTATTTTTACATGATTAATGACTTAAAACGATTATCAGAATCATCATTTTCCATCGATCGACTGATCTTTTCAGCTCTAGAGTTCACAGGGGAAGAGTGACAGATATGACCAGAGGTAAGAGAGACATGAGTTTGCCCTTTTGACACTTTCCATTCCATTAAACCCAAACACTCAAAGTTCAGCATTTTTTTTATACAAAAAGGTCACATTTTAGACTCCAGTATGATCAGACTCATTCTTTTTTAAAAATCTATATGTGAAGCTGTTGGTACTCAAGTTTTAATGTGATTATGGGTCATTTTCAGTTTCCAGAGCCCAAACTGATGTCTACAAATTGCTTATTTGACTCAACCTATCTTGTGCCAAAGACATAATTTGTGAATTAACTGACAGAAAAAATACTCTGCAGGGATAATTAGCATTAATAATTGTTTAAACCAAATATAAAGTTGCACGTTAGGTTGAAACCTCTCAAATATGAATATTTCCTGTTTTTCTGTTTCTTTGGGTTGTTAGTTGAAGATCTTTTCATTATTTTCTGACATTTTACAGACTGAACAAAAAAAAAAAAAATCAACCGATACATTAATAATCAAAACAACCTTTAGCTGCAGTTGCACTTGCACTTTATGAATTAACTGACTAATCAGATGTCAGCTCTGCTTTCTAATAATTAATTATTTCATGTGCAAAATTACATTTACTCTAATGATGACTCACTTAGTAACAAAGTAACAAACCACTGACACCACACGTCTTCAAACTATTTTCATGATCAGGACACTCGTGTTTAGGAATGTGCCTCTTGAGATACTAAAGGGAGCTGCCTGTTTACAGGTTTCCTCCCTCCTCCGTCGCATGTTTTCCCATAGTCTTAAAGAACGTATGTGACTCGACAACAAAAGGTCTGTGACAGAGAAAAATGCCCTCTAGACAAAACACTAAAAAACATCCGAGTGACACCTGAGGACAAAGGGCGTGCACGCTCCGGGTCAACGTGCGTACGAGGGTTTGTCGTCACCAGTCGTACACGTTTTTCGTCAGCGAGGGCCTCACACAACAGAGATCAAAACGGCCGGCTGACGTTTAAATATAGCCGCTTATCACAAAATACTATCAGGTTTATTTTCATGAATGCAGGTGAGTGGGACGAGGAACGCTGCTGTTGTTTTTTTAGGCACAATAACACCTGTCTATTTAAAGCGTTCACCACAAACTGTTTTGTGAGATTCATCCGTCATTAGCTATAAAATGTGGGCACTCTCAAGTATGCTGAAGGCATTCAGGAATAACAAACACTCGGCAGAGAGTCTGGCACACACACACACACACACACACACACACACAGAGAAGTGAACTGCAATCCTTTCAACAGATTAACTCTCCCCGAAGAACACAGGTCTTTTGCTGTGACGCGGAATAAACCGACTCTCTGTCGTGATTGTTTATACGTGCGGCCATTTTCGAAGCGCGAGGTCACTCAGCTCAAAGAGGCATCTTTCAATCTGACCACAGGAGATCAAGCCAGGGCGGCTTTGTTGTCAAGATACCCTTCAAAACAAGTGTGAAGCAGCTGCGCGGAGCCCCCTGCGAGCCCATGCACTGCTTCTTCTTCTTCTGGGTTGTTAAAGACGAGGCGACTTGTAGAAACAGGCTCGCATAACAACATTATAAACACGCCGGGTGATTAACTCGTCTCAGAAAACATCATTTCGTCACCATCTCAAAATTAAACGCTGGTGCCACTCAGATGATTCATCTAACCACGTCTGACATATCTGTAGTTTGTGTGAGTGATCCCTTACAGTTCTCAGATTTGTCACCGAGGATATAGATGGAGAGACAGACCATATTTTATGTAAGGAAATAAAGATAAGCATATCTCCAGAGATTTAAAACAATACCTCCAGGCTACTGAACAGGCGTAAACAACTCTCTGACTTTTACCGTCTGTTTGCAGAACAAAACAAGGTCAAAGAAACCATCGATAATAACTTCAGAGTATTATATTGTAATTTTGAAAGACACAACATGTGTCAAGGGCGCGAGGATCATGAAACTCACTCACCACACGAACGTAAGAAAGAAAAAGAACAGGTGTGATGTTATGAGCTGCACGACAACAACACAAGCTATCGGCCATAAATCTTCACAGCGGACCCCCCTCCGCTCTCGATCCCCTCTTCTCAGCAGATTTCAGGGCTGAGGAAGGTGTCAGCTCGGCGGGCCGATGATGGAGAACAGGACACACAGTAAGTCACCTCGCTATCTACCTCGTAAAAAAAGTCCTCACAGGCGCCATGAGTGCACCCCGCCGACTGATTAGAGAGCCCAGAAACCATCTCTTGTACTTTGGCTCAAGTCAAGCGTGCTAAAGTTGGAAAAAATGTTAGTTTTAGCCGGAGGGGAAGTGATGTGAACGCTTAAAAACACAGCCATCAAAAATGACATTTTCTCTTGAAGTAATTATGGTTTAAAGCGAAGCGGCGTTCATGTCAATTCAAACCAATTACATCGAAGGAAACACACACACACACACACACACACACACTTAGAACTTAGAGCTGCAATGTCTCGATTGGTTGCTCTTACCGTCAAAGATTAAAGATGCCAGAAAGGCGGTATGGAAGCGCTCTGACACAAACAGAGAAGAAAAATCTGGATTGAGGCCAGTTAATTAAAAAAAAAAGAGAGAGAGAGAGAGAGCTCCAAGTACGAGTTAGTCCAAGTCGAGAGATCTCAGAGGGAAACAGTCCTGAGGAAAAGAGGAGCACATGTGCCATCGACTGCTCAAGTGACAACTGCTGCTGGTGGTACGCCTTCACTCTGGACGCCCCAAATTACCCCCAGCCCCCCTACCACCATCAACTCACACCCCCCTCCACCCCTGTTGCTGCTTCTTGTCACCCCTCCACCCCACCTCACACACACACACACACACACGTCTTCCCCACCCAGAAACCCCTCCCAGGTCACCCTTTGCCCTAATATGCCTTCAGCAACTGCCACCAATTCATCAGTGTCCATGTTGCCGACTGAATTTGCCTGATGTTTGGCTCTTTAAAGGAACGTTTCGCTGTTTTTTGCACCTTTATGTCCACTTAGTCATGCACGCTGATTAATCTGTCAGTCATTTTTAGTTTAATTAAGGAAATTTGACAATCACAACGAGCTATGACGCGCTATAATATTCAATTATTACGCAAATTAAGGTGAATTCAAGAAAAATCTAAAACTGTATGGCAACGGTCAACAAAAATGTAGTGTGTACGTGATAAGCAGCTGAAGCTTGTGTGTGTACGTGTGTGAGGGAGTCACTAGCTGCCTGGCTGAGTGTGTCAGATCCCCCTCGCACACCGATCCGTCCCTCGTGCACATGTGTGTGTGTGTGTACATCCTCCATTTGGATCATGAGCTGCTGGCAGTAGGATGGCAGCTGTCTACATACCTTTTGTTCCACTGGACCCTTCCAGGCCTCCCCACCCCACCCCCTTGAAATTTACACACACACATATACACACAGCACCACACACATCTATACGCTCGCATGCTCAGCTGTCGGAGAGTTCAACACACCGGTAATGTCTCGTGCCACTCAGCCCAAACTCTTTACACTCGATTTCTAAAATGACTCCTCTGCTGTCAGACTCCGCCGGCTGCACCGCCACATCTCCGCTCCCTGTTAGCTCTGATGAAGGCCGCCGCCGACGGCTATGATCTGATGATACGTCCAAAGCTGTGGAGATCAAATCCGAACTTGGTGAGATGCAGTTAGATGAGTGCGCGGAGGACTGTAAAAGGAGAGATTCGCCCGTCTGTGAACGTTTGCGACAGTGGCTCCGCTTCCCAAGGAATGAATCTCAGCCTCTGCCCTTTCCTGACCTTGAAATCTCCGAGGGGGCCTGGAGGGTGTGGGAAATGGGAGGCCGGGAGTCTGCTAAACAGTTGTGTCACTGAGTTTCCACACAGCACAGCTAATGTATGTATGGATGGATGCAGGCACGGCTGTGCCCAGAGCCCGACGGGTTAAACAAGGGGCAAAAAAAATTCCTCGGGCCTGTTTCGTCTTGAAGCAGCAACTTATATGGATAAATCTGAGAGGGGAGGCCAGAAAAAATGCGCTCTCCTCATCTATCAGGAGCAGGAAATCTGCCCACGGATGGGGAAAATATACACCACCGCTAAACACAACAATCCTCATGTCACAGCACTGAGGACACAATTACTTCCACAACAAACACAAGTGCTCGTTTATGGCTCGGTTTATCTCACTGCCCCCTTTTTTCCAGGTTTTTCCCTCTTGGTTGCCGTCCACATTTGTGTCCATGTGCACGGCAGCCTGGGGGCCCTCCATGTTGAACACAAGGTGTTGGCCCCGAGCCTAAAATGGGGATCTATGAGCCTACCTCCGCTCATCCTGATCACGCCAAAGACTGTGTGGTGCTGGTTACATGTGGTGGGGATCCGGCACTGAGGAGAGGTGGGGGAGGCACAGAGAGAGAGAGAGAGAAAGGATATCTATTCTCTCTCCTTTAACCGAGCAGAGCTTCTTTGCCCAGAGGCAAGTGTATTTATGTTGAAAGGAAACACAAAAGCTTATAAGCTACGGCCTTGGCGATGGTAAACATCCGTCCGTGTAGCTGGAAATACTCGTAAAAACATGTGAAAGGTGTGCTACCTGAGTGATGCGCGTCACAAAGACAAACTCGAGAGGTTTTGCTGAAGACAAGCTTATTTGGTACTTTGTCTTTGTACCAAATGACTAATAGGTTTGTGAATAAACATGATATGCTTTCAAGGGTTTGACAGTGAATACCCTGATTATGTAAATCTGCCTCCCTCCTGAGGACGGGGTAAATTAAAAAAAATGACAAAGCTTTTCTCTGGTGTGGCTCGACTGTGAGCCTTTCTTCTCTCTCGTGTGTGTGTGACCTACATTATTGAGGAATTCTCCCACATTTTTGTCACACTCTTGACAAAAGTCTTGCAGCTCACCAGATGAACCGTTTGTTTTTTGTATTCCAGATCAAACCCGAGCCCCTTGAACCGAGCTTTGTTCAAACCTGCCTGGGCGTCTCGTTAATCAACACTTCCACGGCATGAATCTGACACCGCGATGCGGTAACAGTGATACAATGAATGTTTTATCTGCACTTCATGTTTAGACGTCTACTAATTTCAAACCCGTTCAGAGGGGTTCTCTGTGCTAACAGCGTCTTTAGTGTATTCGCAGTCCATTTTCACCCACTGACTTCCATTTAAGTCCGCACCAATAACCATGACATGACGACTGAATATCAACACACTGTTTCCTGCAGTGTCTTAAAGCGCGGCGAGCCAACTCGCCTGAAATTAGAGCCGCCTAGACTGACTGTCATAAAAAATGATAAACCATAAAGGGACGGCTGATGTCGTGTTGTATGACGTGCTCATTCATCGACAGTCTATTACCTACAGTAGATGTCAGTCTACTGATTCACTGCTGCCATACGCTGAATGTTTTTTTATTAGATTTACCTTTTTTGAGGTGGTTAACTTAAAGTGCTCGCGGCAGATAGCCGTCTACAATCAGCTGGGTTTTGCTCAAGTTTCTGCCTTCGAAGTTTTTCCTTGCAACTGTCAACAAGTGCTCGCTCACGGTGGGAACTGTGGGTCGAATTTTTATAGAACTCACCTGTTTAAATTATACCAAGGCTAAAATGTATGTATAATTAACAGCGTGGTTGACAGGTAGGTGCCGTTACAGATGGCTTGTTTGAGCATCTCAGGTTCGCTGTTAGTTTGTATGCTGCAGTGGTCACCGGTCATTTCCAGGCAAAGATTACTTTTAAGGTCCATGTATAAAAATCTGTTATTTACAAATATTAGTCAGCAGTGAGATTTCTATGACGCGCACGCGGCGATTTTCCATCTGCAAGGTAAACAGCGTTGTTTGCCTAGATAACGTGTGGGAGGAACGCTGGTTCCAGCTGTATTGTGTCTGTTGCCTGCAGCCCTTCTGAGCAGCACACCGTTTGTTCGTGGACTTTTCCTCCCTGCAACATTTAAAACTGCTTAAAAAAAAAAGTGCTTGTTGTTTACACAAAGTTACAGCAGCGAGGAGCATCGACGCTGCAACGTATTTCCTGCATTAGCATCAGTAGCTAGACTATTAGACCATTAATATTAATTTTAATACTGTAAATAAAAGTACTCTGGAGTGCACATGTGGCACCTACTGCATGAAGAGTTGGGGAGGTTTTCGTTGTCCACCTCAAGAGACTGTGTCATGCACTGTACAGATTCTCAAGCCCTTTGGCTCAAACTTGTGATTTCAGGTGTAAAAATAAACCTTTTGTTTCCCTTTGGTTTCTACTTTTACACTCTTGGCTGTGATGCTGCGTTGCTTTAAAGACAGCACAGCATGATTCTGCACATCGGCGAATTGAAATTGAAAGTAAAACTCTTAACTTCGTTACCCTGATTTCCTGGAAGGTGAAGTTAATTTCATCCGAGTGCCAGACGACCGACAGATGTAATGTTTGGAACAAACTAGCTGGACGAAGCTGCTTTTTAGCACATAGTTAGCGTGTCGTGCATTTCAGTTCCTGCGTTGGAAAGCGGACACGCCAGAGATCAAGGTCTAATTTGGGCAAATAAGGAAAATCCTCAGCCCCGTGCAGCAGTGGAGAGGGGAAATGATGTTTGCTGTCGCCGCAGTTTGTAATCTCAGGCTGAGAAGACAAATGTGTTTTTCCACAGAACGTGTTAAATGTTCACAGAGTAAAAGCATTACCGCAATAAAGTTAATGACTAAATTCACAGTTCCCTTCAGATGAGTCATTAGAAAAGCATATATTAAGTCAATGTGGTTATCGTAGCATGGAAACATAAGCTTAAAACACTTGTTTGAACTAATGAGGGAGATCTGATGTGACACGACCTGCTTAAAAAGACTGTACAACAGTACTGGTCAGTATTGTGCATCTAACCGTGGCCTGCCTCTCCCAAATCCAGGGGAATTTTGGTATCTTCCAGCCAGAGGAGCTGTCACGGCGAAAGGTTAAAGGTCAAGAGCAGCGAGACGAGCCCTAACAGACGCAGCAACCTGTTCCCTTCAACTGTCTGCCTCACTCAGCTGCCACCACAAAGGCTCCAACACCCTCGCCCTCCTCCTCCCCCCCTCTTAAAGCCGTGCAGCTCCGAGCCTTCTGCTTTTCCAGGCCGCCGACACTGTCCACAGGAACGTTTTCAGGGACAGAATATTAATGTCACTACTTATTTTTGGGCTAGATCTTTGTCTCCAAACACTCGTTAAAGCTGTTCTGTTAAAAATTAAAGGTTGCTTTGAGGTGAAATCCATGAAATTCTCATTGAAACAAACAATTCTTTAACTTCTCTCTGTGTACAGTACACCATTTAAATGTGTTAAGTGAAGTCGTAAGCTTTTTTTTTTTTTCCTGTCTCCCTGTCAGGCGACTTCAGGGAAACAAGACCTCGCTGTGTTATCCTAATTAAAGCTTTATGCTTGTTGCTATATTATATTTTAATCTATCAAAGTAAATTAAAGCCATAAATCACTCAACACCTGTGACTCCCACGCCAGCATGATCGACTGGAGAGAAGAGAGACGTTTAGCTTACGCCCAGAAAAATAAGAGCAGACTGTCTGGAATTAAAGATTCATCGCTGTTAATTTCAAAGAGCTGTTTGGATTAAGGGAAAAAAATTCTCTTTTAAATTATTATTCCTGTTTGAAGTGCTATTGGAAAAATCGTTCCATGGCCAAAATCGGCTCTTATTTCTCTGAATATAAACAGCCTCTGTGAGCTTGTTACAGCTGAATGCTACAAGAGTATAAAAGGTCATGTGCTCGCTGAAAGGCTGCTGCCACGATAGCCTTACGACGGACTGGTTAAGTGTTTGAAGTGAAGATTATTTCATGACCTTGTGTGAGTGGGACTGGGCATCAAACAAACGTTTATTTCCAATATCTGGATAGATCTGAAGACTACATTCTTTGATCAGATCTAAATCAGTCTGCTTCCAGACCTGTAAATCTTCATCAATCATCTTCCCACGCGGCTAGCTGCTACGTTCATGAAAAATGGTGACAGAAAAGTGACAGCAAGTTTGGATGAAATGCAGATAGCTGCACAGTTTGTTATAAGTCAGGTTACAAGTGTCAAATTAATATATTTGTCCAAAGTTTATAGCTCCGTGCAACCAGCGACTAAAGCAAAGCTCAAACATTGCTCCCCTGGTGGTTGGTTGAAGTATAGGTCATAAAGATCACCTCTTACCTGTTAGGACACGAGCCAAAATAAAAAAGTACACTGACGTTCAAGTGTTCATGTTTCTGGTAAGTTTGTTCTTTATTGTTTGTGGCTTCCACGTCAGGATTGACAGCTGAGGGACCCTGATCACTACTGCACGTGCAACATCACTAGCACAAGATGCCGTGTCCGGGACCCTGCAGGACTTTTTGTCCAATAAAGTTGTTTTTGTAGAATAAAATTCATATATGATACCATATTAGCTTCACATTACAGGCAAAAAGAGTGTGATCCACTTCTAAAAGTTTGTTTGTCATCAGTTTAACCGTTCGGTCAGGTTCATTTTCCAAATGAGAGTCAACTATCAAAGCAGAGGCTCTGTTGCCATGGATACCTGCAGTTTTATATAGTGTGAGCTTTGATTTAAAAAGGCACTTAATCTTTTGACTGGAACTACGTCTGAGGCACTTTGCTACACCAGAAAAACCACGGAACTATTTTTTTTTTTTTTGTCTGCGTTTTTTCATGACAGCAGACTAAAAAGAGGTCAGAACTTGAACAGCTGAAAACACAAAAACCGCATCAAAGAGCCACCGCGAGGTCTCCAAACTAAATCACAGTCCGCACTGTTGACAAAAAGCGCTGCCACGAACCAAATGTGGAACTATTTTTCTCGCCAAATTTGCAAAAAAAAAAAAAAAAAAAAGTTGTCCAGCCAAGATGTCCAGCTGTTTCCAGATCTCTGCTTTTTGTCAACTAATCAGAGAGTTTCCGTCGGAAATTGTCAAGTACTAAAAGCTGGACCAGGAGATAGTTCTTGTTTTCTTTTAGTCTTTGATCAGAAACTTCCTGATTTAAATCAGATTTATTCTTTTTCAGTGAATCTTTGGTGCAGCTGCTTTGTGTTACAAAAAACATTGAACAGATGAATTTGAGAAGTTTGGCTTTTCTGTTGAATGAAATATTTAGTAAGATTTTGGTAAAGGTCTCAGACGTTGCACTGGCGATGGTAGATTTTAGATGTTAAACATGTTTCCTGGAATAAAAGCTAAAAAATTTGACGTTCTTCAAATGTTTGAGGTTCTGTCTTCTTTTGTGGAGGATCCAACTTTTCGAAACTTGGCAGTTGGACGGAGGTTTCATGAGCAGGAAAGAGGCGAGGCGAGGCAGGACCAGACCGTCGCAGCACTCGTCGCAGGCACGAGGCGCTGTGTTTTGCACAAACAAATCCCTGAAGGCGACGAGGCGTTTGATGTGCAATGGGGCTTTGAGGGCCACACGGAGCCAGTCAGCCCTCCCCCCTAACCTCCACGAGCTCCCTGACATTGACTAACACACACACACGCACACGCACACACACTTCTCCTCAGAAACAGCTGACGTTTTAACAGGCTTACAACAGCTGACAGGCTACAGGTGGGGCAGAGGGGACCCTTCATAAGCCCCCTCCACCCCTCCTCCTCCTTTTAGTGCCCGGCTCATAATTCCCTTCAGCAATCCACACACACACACACACACACACACACACACACACACACACACCTGTTGTGACTCCAGAGGAATTGTCCTCTGTGAAAAGCCTTCCTTCATACTGTATCACCCACCTACTCACACACACTCTCTCTCTCTCTGTCAGTACATTAAAACAGGGCTTTATGACCCTCCAGCATGTGTTGGAGTGGCTCGGCAGTGTGTATGCTGTGTCCGACTCTAACAACAGATGCTACCGGAGACCACAACTACAGGCTCTAAAAGCTCTAAGCTCCTTTGCTTTGCTTCACTGGAGCTGGTGCCGGCATTACGGCGAGGAGAAAACCACGCTGTCATGTTAATCCATAATCATTTTAACCCACAATACTCTAGGTTTTCACTTCAATCACCACTGTGTACAATCACAATGACAGTTTGGCCATACGATGCGGATCTTATAATCCCAAGGTCACGCTTGAGTCGACCTCTAAGTCTGCTCGTTTTGTTATCGCGGGGGTATGAAGCTTTCCTCGATTGTTGGGAGTGAAAACTTTTTGGCGTTTGGATTCTACGGAACCGCCACGGAGGGAGATGTCTCTTTAGATGGAGACTGAGAGGCTCCTCCACCCCTCGTGAACGTTCCCTTTCCTCTCCCTCCACCCCCTCGATGCTTTTGTCAAGACAAAGTTTCCTGCGAAGTGAATTGTGGTGGAGGCGCTAGGCGGGATATTCAGGACGACGAGTTATCGGTTTGTAAAAAAAAAAAAAAGGAGCAAAGCTGGAAGAAGAGAGGGGATTTGAAAGCGCAGCACTTCTCTGGATTGGATGAACCATGGGGGTGAAAGAAGAAGAAGAAGAAGAAGAGGAAAACACATCTTTGGATTATGTATTCTTGCTGGGTGTGCAAAACAGAGCAAAAAGACAAGTTTCCGTAACTTGTAGCGCAGACTTTTTAAACCACCAAATCTGTTCTCTCATCATTCACGGGGGTAACCGCTAACCCACTGTGACGAAGGAAATGATCAAATTTGTAGTACGGCTTAACTTAATATGCAGAACGTGCAGGGTCAGCTAAAAGCGTGGCGCTCAGGTAAAACACTGAGGTTGTATTCTCTGTGTAACTCCAAAAACAACACACTGACTGTAGTTCAATGCTACAATGCTCACTTCCTCGAGCATGTCCAATGATGACATTTATCATAATGCAAAATAGATTTTGTCCAGACAGCCTTCCTGGACCTGCTGCACACTTGACCACCTACAAGAGGGCCAACAAATCCTGGTTAACTCAGCATCAAACCTGTACTCTGTTTTTACATGTTATGTCTGATTTATTGTATCTTCCTCTCTTCTATCTACCTTTATTTTTACCTTTTTATTCTCATAAAAGCTCTTCAGGAGACGAGCCAGCAAATTAGCATCTGCTACAGGCACTCAGATAGCTGTTTTTGGTTGGTTTATAAAGAACCTGTCCCCTTTGAATAAACCATAAATGTTAAAAAAGAATCTGTCAAGATGAAGGTAAATGTTACACAGAACACCTGTACAAACAAAGTAACCAAATGGTTTTATGATATATAGTTAATAACTTTGATAAAGCTGAGGATTAAGACTGTGTATGAGAGGTTTTCATTCAACTTTATGGGGTAAGTTTGAGTCCAGCAAGTCCTCCAAACTAAAGTCCTCCACTGATGGACTCGCTAGCAGGTAGGCCTTCCAAGTGTTTTCTGATCTGACACTGCCGTGGTTAGATTTAGGCCCAAAAACAACTCGTTTCTTTCCAGCACGATGTTCTTCTAACACACAAACTGAAGTTCAGTCCCAGTGTCACCTGGTTTTGTTTTGCTATAAAAACTTTGTCTTTAAATCTCAGATGGATCCCAAAACTGCAACGTCGGCTATTACAGAGAGGCCGAGAAAACAATTTATTTATTTAAAGAGTTGGACTGACCTGCTTTCCAACCCAGAGTCTGTCCACATGGAGAGAAACAACAGCGCTGGGTTGTTCAAACACTCGAAACGACATGTGTTTACATCTTTCTGACGCCGTTTCAACCTCGTGGGGTGAAGGTCAGGGAGGTGATGGGTTAACAAAGCCGACGTTGGTTTCTCTTTGGACCACAAGCTTTCCCTAACCATAACCGAGCAGACTAAACCAGCGGTGGCAGATCTTTTTTTTAACCGTGCGTTTTGGAAGGCACTGATAAACAATGTCCTCCTGCAGTAAGGGCGCCAGATGAGAAGACGACCTATTTTGTGATTGGGTGTGAAGGACTTGCTGTTAAACCAGCTGTAAATGTGCTTAAAACGACCCGATTCTGTGCAGTTCTCTAATGTTCAAACAAAAATGAGCAAAAGGAGCCCGACCATGCCGATGAAAACATTTTAACATCCTTATCTAGCTCTCCCTCTGTTCTTGTTTTTCCCTTTCGCACTCTCTTTGCCTTCCTTGAGAAAGCGGGAGGACTCTTTTCTCTCTGAGTCTGGTGGTGTTCCAGCTGTAATGTGATAACCAGTTCAATAACATAAACAACTGCCAGAATCCTCCAGAGGAAGGATGCAGAGAGAGAACGGGAGTGTGTGTGTGTGTGTGTGTGTGTGTGTGTGTGTGTGTGTGTGTGTGTGAGAGAACATGAGTCAGTGGGTGGATGTCTGTGTGCGTTTGGTTTTTACATGGGAGCTCGTGTGGGCTGGAGTGCAGGAGAGGCCTGGGCGAGAGGTGAGGACGAGTCAGCCATTGAACACCATCGAATAAAACG
The DNA here is from genome assembly GCA_028641955.1 of Protonibea diacanthus. Taxonomy (NCBI): domain Eukaryota; kingdom Metazoa; phylum Chordata; class Actinopteri; family Sciaenidae; genus Protonibea; species Protonibea diacanthus. The sequence continues at coordinate 24,386,671 of CM053983.1, read as the reverse complement.
TTATCTAATGCCTGCACTGACACGGCACCGCCAGAAAACAAGTACACTCTCTATCGACCGAAAGCACGGCTGTGCTTTTTGCCCGCGAAAAACACTCCTCGCTGACGCCGTGAGCTCGGGTTTGTACATCAGAGCCAGAGAAAATGGATTTCTGCAGCGCTTTAAAGAACCATCGTGGTATCTGCGCACTTTCTGAGCACAGATTTAATGACTTCGAAGACCTTTTTAATCGCTCCAAAAGAAAGACAAATAATATTTCCATCGCAAAAAGCAAAGGATCAAAGGTGCTTTAGACTTAATAAGAAAAAAAACAAGACAGAAACTCTTCTGTGTTAAAGTAACACAAGGCCTGCTGTAACCTCTTGAACAGACTCTTGACTACTTAATAAGATATACAAAAACATGCAGTATAAAATCTATACCGTTTAATCCCATCCACCTTTTAAAGACGTGCTTTAGATTCTGCATAAAGTCTGACAGAAATATTCAAACTAGCTCTTTCTGGGAGGTCTTCATCAGTGGGCGGTGTGTCCGCGAGACACATTGTTGAGTGCTGCATGATTGAGCGCTCCCAAAAAAAGCCAATACGGGGCTCCAGATAAGATATTCAGGTCAAACTTCTGCTTCTAAGGTCAAAAACATTAAAAAGAAAGGGCAGGTTATGACTTTCTGAGCCATGTTTTGTGCATTAAAGACGAGAACGCACTGGATATGAAGGGAATTCGGTATGTGGGTGTCAAATTTTAAAGGGTTTAGAGGTGCTGGTGGGTGGATTTTATTACCTGTGGACAGTGCCAGGCCTCCTGTGTCCCCCTACTTCCAGTATATATGCTAAGTTAAGATGACTCCAGCTTTATTTACGTACATATACATACATATATGAGAGGGGTATTGTTCTTCTTGTCTAACTCAAGTGAATTAGAATGAAAAGGCGAAGATAGGTTGGTATGAAAAGGTTGGTTTTGGTTTTCGAGAATTTGGACTTTACAATAAACTTGTTCCACCGTATTAATTATACACATTTGCATATTAAACATCTATAAAATCCTGATGAAAATCCTCCTTTTTCCAAAGAGGAAGCAGCACAAATACACAGTTTGTACCTCGATAATACTCACACATGAGCAGATACAGTATTCATGCATGAACTCACATACACAAGCCTGGAGTCATAGCAACATCACACGCACATACACAAACATTAAGGAAGTGTGTGTGACTTTGGAAGGGTGGAGAGGGGATTTTTCTAGCTCCTCCTCCATCTACTCCTTCTCCTTCTTCTTCTTCTTCTTCTTTTTCTCTCCGTGGACCATTCCCAACTATTTCTGTTCCACAACACAGTAAGAACAAAGAGGAATAAGCTACTACCCTCCCGCACCGCCTCCCCTCTCCACACTCTTCTCCACTTTAGCTCATGGCTAACTCAATGAGCCCTGCGCAGATGGTCCCATAACACCACCGCAGCTGTACGGCTGTAAAACGACGCCACGCCCCAGCGAGGAGGAGGTTGATATACATTCAGATATTCAAATGAGGCCGTAACCTCTCTCTGCCGTGCGCCGCTGGAAGTGGAAGAGAGGTGTGGGAGGAGAATGAGGGGGGGGGTAGATGGTGGATGGAGGCTAGAGGAGGATGATGAAGAGCAAGAAAGCGGCAGGACCTTAGATAAAAGAGAGGCAGGGTGAGGAAGAGAGGTGAGAAAGCGAGAGAGAGAGAGAGAGAGATGTGGAGGGGGGAGTGTGAGAAGCCTGGGTGTAGTGTTTCAGCTCCTGGCTCTTCTGCTTGCTATTTCAGCTGTGCCGGAGCGCTGGCCAGCAGCCCCTGCTCTCACGCCATTGTAACCCCGTCAGCATGGTGGCACAGCACTTGGGCCCACGTTCACACAATGCAGCTGAAAGTCTCCCAATTCTTCATTTCAGATCTGATGTTTCCTCCGTTTTTTTTTAGTGTGACTGGCAAAGAAAAATCGCAGCTTTTTTCCCCCCAAACTGATTCCAGTCTGGACCGCATGGATCCGTGGCAACGGATCAGCTCCTAATGCGCCGCAAAGGGCTGCAAGAGACGTCTTATCCGAATGCTCTAAAAAGCACCGGGGTGACTAAGTTAATCTTGCGTCATTCATCTGAAACAATCGTCATAAGTTTGGCACAGAGGTGGCTTGATTGAGCCAAGAGGAAACTAGACAGGAAAGAAAGCCAAAAAGTGAGTTGGTTGGTATTTAGGGAGACGCCTCGATCCAGAAAAAGAAGGAATGTGGCGCAATCAGTATTAAAATGTGTTGGAATTCGGGCAGCAGAGTGGATACAAACAGCCATGTCTTAGCTTTGATTACTCTTTTTCAGGATTATTGGCAGCGTAATGGGGTTACAACCTGTCATAAACAAACTGTGATCCAAGAGGAGTCGAATTTAAGCAAAAAAAAAAAAAAAAATTAGAGCATCCTTCACACATTTCTTCTGCCTCTTTCCGTGCAGCAGAACATTTTGGCACCGGCTGTAACAAAACGATATCTGGCAAGAGCAACTTACAGTATGAGATACTATTCAAGTTTTGAGTCAGCGAAAGACCTTTGATTATGAAACATTTCTGCTTCTGGAGGCAGAATGAGCCGTGTTTTCTGAATACTCAATGATGCATCGGAGGTAGAAACACTTTCCTAAAACAGATGTATGGCATTTCAGAGAGAGAGAGAGAGAGAGAGAGAGAAAAAAGAACTTCTCTTCGATATCTCTTCTCTCGCGCGGCTTCCTCCGGTCCTGTAGGTGTACGAGCGCTCCTTGATCCTCGTCCCAACTTCTTCTGTTTTCCTCCTTTATAATCTTCTGAGATGCATTGTTCTCGGAGCTCCTTGGCAACAGCACCGCATCGTCCTCCTTTGAACCCTCAGGGTTTGCACGGCGGAGACCGCAGCTTCATCATCGCCCTCATCGTCACACCGGACAGAGGAGCCTTAATCCGAGCCGAATATAATGCAGTCGATCGCTGGCCTTTGTTGATTCCGACTCTCGGTAATCCTCTCCGGGCTTGTGCTGCTCTGAAAACATCAGTAACCTCTGATAGCATCTGTGTTATGAAATATTAAGTTATGAGTTATGAAGTTATGAAATGTTTCGCACGCGCACACGTGATGGAATCATAACAAGGTCACAGCTATGACACCGATATGAAAACTAGGACGGGTTCTGTGTTTCCATCAAACATCAGCAGGACTTTTGAGCGAGCGTGAGAGCTTCAAGACCTTTTATGTTGGCAGACATGTGAGCTGAGTTATTGCCCTTGAGCAAGACACCAAATCCCTCCGACCTCCAAGGTTCTGTGTGCTCTGTGGTAAGGATGAGATGACCTTGATTCTGACCTTCATATAGATGAGGGCAAGCAAAGGACCCCCTGAGGCAAATCAATAACCTCTCACACATTGGAAATAATCACAAGCACATACACATATATGATGGTTTAAGTATTGATATCAAATGTCTGTGGACTATATAGACACAATGACAGTGTAAATCTGAACAGACTTTATATTTATATTAGGGAAAGTCCATTTCTGCTGCTACTTTCACTTTTCTTCTTTTCACTCTTTCTAAAAGCTCTGAGAATATCAAGGACGTAATGGAATTTTAAATAAAAGGCCATACTGCTGAAGGTTGCCAGAAGCTGAACTAAATGGATTCAAATTGAATTTAAGTGGATTTTGACACCACGGCCCAGTCAAGGTCAAGCCAGGCCTGGTGTGTTTTGTTTTTTATTTTTTTATTTTGGCGCAGCGCTGCAACCCTGAGAGCGCTGCAGCCTTTCCCGCTCCAGCTCCTGTCATTTAAGGTTAATCCTGCAAATTGTGTTGGGTTTAAGTTGCATTTAACCCACATAAAGTCAGAGGTTGTGTCTTGATCCAGACCGCTGTCCTCTGATCCCACCACGCGCTCCGATACAATGTCCATTTGGGCAGCTTTTCATCCGATGACCTCTTTGGTTGGAGTATATTTAAAAGAAGGGAAATACAACTTAATCTGGATAAAGTGCTGCAGCGAGAGAAAAAAAAAACGGACCGACTGCGAAAAGGGAGAAGAGAGCACAGACAACCCGGAGATGAAATGTGATGAGAGGGCCTACAGATGTCATAATCCCTGTAAATGTTACGCGTGTTCAGTGTTTTCATGTGGCTGCTTCTACCTCGTAACCAAAATGAGGTCAGCAGATTTCCAGTTTGGCTCCAAAAGCTGGTTATTTCCAGCAATTTCTTCCGAGGCAGGCTGGATAAATTTAGTGCCCTGAACAGGGGTATTTTTAGCAAAAATCAACAACCGAGCAGGGATTTACCACACAGGTTTTTATGTTTCACATTTCCATTTATGTAACAGATCTTCGCAGAATGACTGGAGTGGACGGTGTGCGCAGACCTGTGTGACTAATGTTTGAAATTATTCCACAATTAAATCAGCCCTGAAATCAAAGTAGTGCATTTTTCAGTGGGAGTTTGTCATCTAGCTCAAGGGCACCGTGGCCAAACACTCAGATACAATCCTGTGACCTTTCACATTACAAGACTGTTTAAAGTCCAGGCCGCCCTGCTGCCCTACTTCCCCAGAATTCATCATCTGAGGACGGAGCGGAGGAATTCAGCGCAGCTCTGTTTATCTGGAAGATGAGTGGAAATTCTGTGGTAAAGCACAGAAGCTTGATTATAATATCGAACCAGGGGTGACAGTCTGGGTGAACTCCAGCAAACAGGAATTCAGGGATTCAACTTTCCCTTTAAGCTCGGTGGCAGCGTGTGCCACTCCTGCTGAAAGCTGAGACCCGCAGCTCGCCACACGTCCAGAAAGCCACAACATATCAGGTTGTTTTCATGGCAACACAACTTCCTAATGTTTCGTATCATATTTCACTGATTAAAACAAATAAATACGGGTCGAGTCACACTTTATGTGCAACCTATTAAAAAGGAAGGGCTAGGAAACAGCCACAGGAACTAATTCAGGAAGTAAATTGTTTGCATTTCCACCACATCTTAAGACTTTGACAATTAAGCAAATTAGATCCATGATGGATTAAAAAGCAACAAGACAACAGAGCCAATGTATTGTTCTTTGTGATTTACCGCTGTGTGACTGCGACGTTTGGAGTGGAGAATGGAGAGGAGACATGCTGCAGTGAAAATAAAGAAAGCATGTAGCCACAATGAAATATTAAGCATATTATCAGTTGGGGACAAATGCAAGGCTAATTTTTGTTCTGTTTTTGGTCTCTACCGACTCCAGAGGGTAATATCTAGCACTTCAGCTGCTAAATGCTCAACTATGTTCACATGCTAGTTCAGCCACTGCTTTCTGTGACAGAAAATCATGCGATGAGAGTGTTGAGAGTAAAGTCAGACAGCTGAAACTCAACAACAAAGCCTTACAGCCTTCTTTTGTGGCGTAATGAGTTTGTACAATAATGAATATTTCAGAGCATCTTTTCTTAAATGAAAAAAATAATTTATGGAACAAGAACCTTTAGAGGGTCAAGAACTGCTGAACTTTTAAAATAGAAACTGAGAGACAAATACTTCCCAGCTTTCTCAGGAAATCCCAGCTATTCTAAGTGAATTTGGAAAATCCAATTTTGATCACAGGAACTTTTCCAGAACCAAGAAACTTTTATTACAAAGTCAGTTATTGGGCCAAAGTTCTTAGATTAGATTCAACTTTATCGTGATTGAATCTAACCTAAGAACTTTTTGAGGGCCAGGAACTGTCCCACTAACTGCCTTTGTTAACAAAAAAAAAGGTTTCTGGGTTCCTGGAAAAGTTCCTGCAATCAAAATCGGATTTTTTCAGGACATTCCCAACAATGATTGGAGTATTTATGTCTCAGTTTCTATTTTAAAAGTTTAACAGTTCTTGTGCCATAGTTTCTGACTCTCGAAAAGTTCTCAGATCAGATCAGATTCAATACAATAAAGTTGAATCTAATCTAATCTGAACTAAGAACTTTGGCCCAATAACTGACTTCGTAAAAAGGATTCTTGGTTCCTGCAATCAATTTCTCAATTGTCTTGAAACAAGTATTTAACTCTCAAGTTTACATTTTTAAAGCCCAAACATCTCAGTCAAATCAAAAACATGTAGAATTGACATGCAGCGCTGCATTCAGGGGTCTAAATTGAAAGTTTCATTCAAGGATGAAATATTGCTGCCGTTTGAACGAGCTGATTAGGAGCAATAAAAAAAAAAGACTGCTGACATGAAAGTGAAACAATTTTGGGATTCCATTAAATCTATGAGTCATCTTCAGAGCTCGGCTTATAAAATACTTATGCATCCAAAGATTGAATCATCTGTGTTTGTTAAATATTGAACGATGAATTCAAAAAAGAAAAAGTCTGATTTTTTATTGACCTCTTTAGACACTGATACAACAATCTAATTTTACTGCTCAATTGAAGGCAAGAAGAAAGAGGAATTGCGGCATATTGCAGCATCAAACCCAGATCAGTGTCTCTAATGATCAACTTAAATAATTAGGATGTTTGATATTATCAAACGGCAGCTTCATGCCATCACAACAAAAAAATACCAGAGGCTGTCTGCTGATTTCCTCCGACCCGCACTGACTGTTATTTAAATAAGCTAACTTGGCAACACTCTCAGGGGACAGATGACATTATTAAATACACACACCTCCTTACACACTAATGTGATTTGTTTGCACAAAATGTTTTCTAATCACTCATTTCCTCAAAAGCTTTCGGCGAGGATAAATATGCGTGAAAAAAAAAGACAATTTCAAGCGGTGATCTGCAAGATTGCCTTTTAGTTTAGTCTCCATCTTTGTCTCCCAGCTCTGCTGCTCTGCACATCCAGAGATCACCTGTCAATCAAGCAACGTGGGTGGATTTTTGGATTTTTCTTTTATTGAAGTTTAAGTTTCTGTAATTGGTGCATTTTTTTCTTTGTCTCTTTAAAACTACAGAGACGATGCTGCCAGCAGCTCTTCTTCTTCTCCTGTTCAAACATAAAACACATCACGTCTTTGCTGCAGACTGAGTTTACCGAAGCAAAATAAGTTGAGCGAAGAATCTTCATATGACAGTACTAGTTATGTCATTAAACTGCACGCTGTTATGTAGTTGAATTCAATATTTCCTTCATGGTTTAAGATCTCAAAGTCGACATGATTTTAAAGTAGATTTGTTAATCAAAATAACTTGAAATCATTAGATCATTATTTTTATTGACCAACCAGCTGAGAGAAAATGATCGTCTGATTAAATCAATGATGAAAATAATTGTTGGTTGCAGCACTAGACACAAATGGCCAACACTTTATACATTTCTCTGATAATTTAATAATTAGCACACGACCAGAAGGAGGTAGCAGTGATAACACCTGTGAAGATTCAACCTCAGCTAAAAAGTCTGATAGAAAAATCGCCCGGCGAGCGTCCTGACTCAGCTCAACCAGCAGACTGCAGCCTGTCCAACACAAACACAGCTAAACTAACAGCAAACCACCACCAGCCCGTCTGAAGCAGCCTCCGTCCTCCACCGCCGTAATCAACACTCCACTCACTGAGCTACTTCACAGGAACACACACTCCGGTCCTTGTCTTTGTCCTTGGGGTGGGTCTGCATCACCTCTTCTGCCCTCTGGACTGAAGACCACCCCCACCCTCCCTCTTTCCTCCTCTCTATGTGCTCATTACCTTAATTGATGTTTAACCCGTAGATCAGCAGCTGACGATGGCTCAATTAAGAGCTTGCTGGAGGACAGGGATTATTCCTGTTTAAGTAAGGAGGTTTGTTGCCCTGCAGCCACAGCTCCTCTGGACCCTAATCCTTCATTTTGGGCCCCGAGGGTCAGAGCAGGGAGGAGGACATGTTGGCAAATAGCGCCAAACAGGCTACAGTGAGGAAGTAATTACTCTATGCATTCACAGCTGGGTATCTGAGATTTTTTTTCCAGGGCTGCTACTAACAACTGTTTTCATCTGTAATTAATTACAAATCTGTTTGTTTGATTCAACCAATCATTCATTAATAAATCCACACAAAAAAATCCACTGTTCATTAAAATTCTCCAGAGCTCAAGCTGTTGTCTTCAGGTTGTTTGATTTTTTACAATTAAAATGCAAAAAAATCTATTATCACAAACAACCAGCACAAATTCACATATGAGAAGCCATGTGACCATGTGAAATTTGAGCATTTGGGCCTAAAAATCATGATTAATGTTTAACTGATTATCAAAACTTTTATTGGGCTTCTTCATTCATCATCTGAATTCAAGTAAAATGCAAAAACGAGATCTGAAAATTGGTGGTTTTGGTTTTCTTACCACTCGTCTGACTGGGCAAGAAGTAGCTAAAGATCGATCGCCACATTCTCAACGATCTTACCAATCGGACAATTACAAGAAAACGGCGGCGGGCGGAGACAAAGTTCATGAAGCTGAAGCCATTTCAATTATCCTTTCTATTATTATTTCTATTATCTGTTGTTATCCTGGAAACAGGAGTTTAGTTTGGCAGAGTTTAAAGGATGTGGGCGTAACGCCAACTATGTATTACGCAGTTTGAGAGCAGGACGAATCAAAGGCACCACATCAAGCGCCGACAGCACCTCGGCTGCACGGAGCTGAAGAGTGTTTGTTGTTATTTGATAACTGCTAAGAAATAAAATCATTTTGTAAAAATAGCCTTCAGTTAAGCAGATTTATGGCCTACTTTCCTGACCAGGCAAGTGGAAAAACCCTGATAGATGCTTTCTTAGCGAAAAGCAGACATAGAAGAACATCACCTAAATAAAAAAATGAAATAAAAATAAAAAAATCTATCTGCAGATCTCTTCTGATAACAGCTGTTGGTACCGTTTTTGGTATTTGGCGTCAGGTTCAGTGCTGAGTCCTCCGTGCATGTATGCATGCTTTATCTGATGCCTTTGGTTTGGAGCTTTTAGGAAGGCAAGATTGACAGCTTACAAAACTGAGTGAGACCAAATGATTTCACCGAGACCCCCCGATAATATTGCTCTCCGTCTTCTTCCAAGCAACGTGATACACCAACAGGAAACAGACGCAAACCAAAGGGGCTTCTAGAGTATGCTGTTTCATACAGACTCACGGTAGCCTGAGGTGGATATCGACGTCCAACAGAGCGACGTCTTGTGCTTTGAAAGCTTAGCGCACGAAATTTGGGCCGAGAGCTCGACCGCAGACCGGACTAGGACGGACGGATGCTCGAATTTTATTCTTCGAGTGTTTCCAGCTGCGGAGGACAGCGGGTTCACGCTTTGGCCAAGAAGCTCTAATGAAGATCTAATGTAATCGCTGCCGTCTTCCAAGCAGACATCAACATATCAGGGAAACTGAACAAACGTGTTAATCTTTGCTGTCAATTCACTTTGAGAGTTATTCAAAGAGAACAAGTTCATTCATGGCTGAGGCAGCATTTAGTACCAATCCGCCCACGCTGCCATTAAAGAATGTTTTACTACATTTGTGCAGAGCAGCAGTGAATTGTGAGTCACGTGACTTTTGCACAAACAAACCCTGATTTGTTTTGCTGCTAAATTTGGGCACATGAAACTGAAAATGAGTCCAGCATGCTGAACTTTCTTTTTTTTCAAGGAAAACAAACAGGAGGTGTGGCGAGCGGCACCATGAGAAAGAGAGAGAGAGAGGCAAATCTCGCCCGGTCTGGTTCCTCCACCCTGCGTGGTGCTTCTCTGGCAAGCAAGCACAGAAGGGAGGCCATTTTGAAAGCACAGTAAGGGGGAGAGTGGATTGTGAGGTGAGGCTTGCTGCTTGCTGCTGCTGCTACTTCCCACATTAAGTGGCTGATGGTCTCCTCTTTGTGCAAAAACACCTTTGGCTTTAAGTTCCATTAACGGAGAGGGAGTGAGGACGTTCCTTTCCCTCTTTCAGTGTGCTGGGGTAAAGCGCTGCCCTGCGATGATTGAATCATAGCCATAATAGCAGAAGGCAGAGGCCCGCTGAGCGGCTGAGTTCTTCCTGTTCTCCTCGCGCAGCGTGGGAACAGCCGCGGACAAAAATCTGCCCTGGAATCAGCACACAAAGGAGGCCATGAAAGCAACACGAACCAGAGCAGGTAGTAATTGCTCCTTTCTGCTGAAAAGCTTCGTCCATTTGGGGAAAAAGAAGGAGTGCGGCTTGTGGTGCGAGGCTTTTAGTTTGACAGCAGCGAAAGGGGGCATGCTTGTCTAACCTGGTTTACAAGGAGGGTTTCTCCGCCGTCGTGGGACGACAGCACGGGTCAGCCGCGGGCGAGCACACGGAGAACACATGTCCACTACCGAGGCTGCTCTATTGTACGAGGCCGAGGCGGAGTTGAAAAGGTAAACAGCCAAATCAATGAGGTGGCAGGAGATTCGCCCTCCACAACGCCGCGGCTACAGAAGCTCAGCTCACCTCTATTCAGCACAAACACTCACCACTTTTCTGTCCTGTTTCCTCGGCACTGTAATATAAAACTTACTTTAAACCCTCCACAGTGTGTTGATGTCATTTTCCGCTCTTGTCCAGCTAATGCAGCCTGAGCTTCAGCAGTGATTAAAGCCCATCAATACTCAGCCCGGCCAACAAACAAATTGATTAGTGAAGATTAGACCCCGGTTAAAATTACAGTGCACGCCAAAGTCCCCACGGTTCCACTGTGCAAAGTCTGGAGGGTCTTGACTAATGGAGAGCGCTGGAAAATCTGTCAGGGAATTAATGTGTCGCTGTTCACTTGCTCTTTTAGTTAAATTCAGACGAATGGTTTGAACCTCATTCTACTCTCCAAAGACGATCTCTGCTCGAGAGTCTCTGCTGTCACAAAGGCGACAGCGATGTTCAGAGCTGTGTTTTAATATCTCATCTAGAAATGTTCAGAAAATAGCGAAACTTTCCATCACGTGTTCATGCTGACGTCTTAAAAACCTCAAAGATGTTCAATTAAGATGATGACAAATGAGAGAAAAGCAAATCCTCAAATCTGAGAAGCTGAAAACAGAGAACAGTTTTGGTCTTTTGGCTTTCTGTCCATCAACTTATCAATTAATAAACTAATCATTTCAGTGATCATCAAACCTGCATATTGTATATGAATACTTTTTCAAGAGCTGCAACGATCAGACGACTAAACGATTAGTCTATTAGTTAGATAGACAGAAAAGTAATCGCCAACTGTTTTCTGATCGTTAGACTCATTTCTCATGCAAAAATGTCAGAAAATGTTTTCAGGATATCAAATATGGAGATTTTCTATCATAATGAATGGATATCTTTGAGTTTGGACTGAAACTTCTGAGGAAGGTCTTGTGATATGATCAGAAGCTCCAGGGCAGACAGCGAAGACAACACATTTGTTAAAAGTTTGTTAGAAATTGAGCCTAATAAATGTGTTTCCAAAGCTATAACTGCTCATGTATTTTTATATTTGATTAATTCTTTGAGTCATGTATCACTCAAAACTGCCAAACACTCACCGCTTCAGTCATATATTATCAGAAATTAAATGAACACATGCATTTTCCACTGTTAGCCAGACAAAACAAGACCTCTGCAGGCGTCTCTGGGAGTCTGGGGTATTAAAATGGGCATATTTAACAATTTTCTGATACTTGAGCCTGAACACCCTGGACCGGTGTGATTATGGACAGGCTGTGAGATCTCAAACTGAACTTTTAGATGTTTTTACACACAAGAAACCACACGGCTGGGCTCTCAGTCGCTCCACCGTGCCCCTGTCAGACACTGTAATGTCTAGAGAACGTGTCGACCGACGCCTGTGTGTGCAATTCAGCAGGAAGCTGCGGCAGGAGAGAATGATTGTACTTCCTCAAATTAACAGAAGCAAGGAGGGAGAGGAGGGGTCTGGGTTTTTTTTTTTTTTTTCTTCTTCTTCTTCTTTCCCCGGCTGTGTTTTGACTGTAGCCAACAGAGCACACGATGGGAGCACATGGCTGAGGGAGAAAAACCCCCCTCAGTCCTGTTTCCTCACAAACTCTCGACTCTGTGAATCTGGTCGGATGTTCGGAAGAATTAATTCCGAGATTACTTTCACTATAAAAACTGTCTCCTTAAGTTTCGTCCTGGCGCGCAGCTTTACTCTGTCGATGAGTAGCGGCGCACAGCTTTTGCCTGCAGTCACGGTTCTCAGGGACACAAAAGCCCATTACTGGAGCTGAGCCCATAAGTTATCTGCAGCTTAAGCCTCTTTTCACTGAACAAGTCCAACTACAATATTTTGTTCAATTTATGGATTGTGTTCCTGCGTGAGTACACGAGTGAAAGGGAGAGGCCTCGGGAGACTTAAGAGAGAGAGACTCTGCTGCATGAATGTAATGTAAGGAGAGAGGTATCACATCTTAAAGTGCACTATCAACGTTTCTTTCAGCTGATGGAGATGATGATGGCGATGCAGGCCTTTAATAACGACCCCGAACTGAGGCGTCAATACGAGAGAGAGTCAGCAGCGGACACGTGGGAGGAAGGAGAAGATAAGGTGATGGGTGTGTGTGACATCTTGACAACGTCGGAAACAACAGAGCGTTCAATTTTTTTGTTTGTCAGCCCGGACACCCACGCATACTGACACCGCAGACAACAAACAAACAAACAAAAAAAAAAGGTGCTGACATAAACCTGTCACCATCGTGGTGAAATCTGACAAAACTCACAAGTATGTGTTGCAAGGGTGGATTTAAACGTTGCTAGACGCCCCCCCCCCCAAAAAAAAGTGTCAAACTTTTAGTTTAGAAGGAGGGGACAGAGCTGATGTTGGCAGTTTTCTCTGGACGATGTCTGATTTTATTTCACTTTGCAGGAACCTTGAATTAGTTCATTCTTCGATGATTCGTAGCTCTGTTTTGGGGTGTTTTATGGACTCGAACGTGCAACCACCCTCTCCAAAAAACGACACCTCTCGTCCATCTCACCGGCCTCGTTTCCTCCTGCCTCTCTACATTACCTCCGTCTTATCTGGACAAACACTGGTTCCACTAAGCATGCAAGGCGTCCTGCTGCCAAAGTCTCACACAGAACTCACTCTAATCTGCTCTCCCTCTGACTGCTGGGACGCTTACCAGCCCTGCTCGGCACCCTTATCTGGACTGTCTCCCTCGGGATCCTGTGACACCTTTTTGGCAACATGGACTCTCTCTCTCTCTCTCTACCTCTACCTGCAGGCGCTGCTGAAACACTCATCTGTCCATGTTGCAGCAGCACATCCCTCCGCTGCACTAGATAATGATGTAATAGATAACAGTTCCTCCTGCCTCCTTGACATGAGAGACTTCTCTCCAGAGGCACATTCTCATTGTCTTGCTGTGTGCCCTCTAATCCCAGTCACCTGCCCCTCTCTCTCTCTCTCTCTCTCCCTCTCTCTCTCTGCAATTCTGGCAAACCGGTGCTGTATGTGCAAAAACTTGACAGAGAAGACATTTATCATTACAAAAGACAAAAAAAAAACTTGACAGGAGTTTTATTCAGGTTTATTGATGCCATCATTACAGCCACTGCTTCCACGAGCAAAATGGTTTCCGGGTTGGAGGAGGAAATTAGAAGTTTGATGGCACTCTCTCCCGGGAGAAAAGCAATTACGCACAGCAATGAGAGCACAATTGTCGGAAATGGTCTCATGAAAGAGACATAAAATTATTCGACTGACACAATGAGGGAAAGCATCCAGTGTGTTTCTTTTTATAAATGTAAAAAAAGAAGAAGATATCACCAATCACTTCAGTGTTCCTGAGGCAGAAACAGTCTCTTTATCTAAACCTGTCATTTGACGCGTAAACCAAATTGATGGTGCGATAAAAAAAAAAAAAAAGTTGCCAATAAAAACGTGGACGTGCTTTTCTCTCGGATTAAATCCATTTGCAGAAATGAAGAAGAGAAATCGCGTCAAAAAAAAAAAAAAAAAAAGCCAGCCTGACACTTGTCGTAAATCGTTTCTGACAGCTCTCTTAATGGAGTGTTATTACTGTTGCGCACACAACAAGCCGAGGAGGGTCTGAGGGACTCGGGACTCGAACACGCACCCACGGCACACGGCAGTGAAAATAAAAGCTTTAAAACTGCACTGTTAAGTTAACAAACTACGTGAAGCACAGCTGTCCTTGACACGAAACGCTAAGGCTTTTTCGTGCACACACACACACACAGAAAGAGAGAGAGAGAGAGTTAAACCACCAACCACAACACTGTGCCGGTTATCAACTCCGAGCGAAACATGCAAATATCCGAACAACAGCAGCACGGCGTCTGGACACACAGTTGGCACAACTAGAAGCAACAAAACAAAATGTGGCAAATGTGAAATGCGGGACACGAGCTGTGGGTGAAGAGTGTGACTTACCCTCGCAGTGTATCCACATCTGTTTGATGAGACGGGGAGATTCAAACGTTGTACACTTTTGTTGCATTCAGAGGCGCACACAAGAGGCTGAAGGTTTGTCACCGAGGACGAGCTCTTGTATAACTCTCCGCCGACAGACCGCGGTGGGCTTACCAATTTAAAAAAATAATAATAATTCTTCCTACTTGATGTACAAGGTAACTATTTAGTTATGGCAAATGGTGCCTAATCTATCCTGTGGCATTGCTTTATGATTGACGGCGAGCGCGAGCCAATGGACGCGAGCCGCCTGCGTCGACACGGCCAATCATGTCGCGTCCGCGCGGAGTTAGTGGAAGGTGAGCTGTGAAAGTAGGAAGGGCTGATGGCGACATCATGTGTTAAGAGTTTATATCCCTCCGCTTGTCATGTTTTGAGAGCAGCGACTCTACTTTAACTGATTTTTATATACATTTATATAAATAAATATTAACCAACTGCAAATATTATGTATGATAATTACGTCCAGCACTGTTTGTTAACGACTGCAAAGCAATTAAAACATTTTGCAACATAAATATTTACATAATTGAGCACATTTAAATAAAACAATTATAAATGACCGTATGTCATCACGCAGATCCATAGAGAAGATATCAAGTTTAAGTATTAGACCCAGCAGAACACACACTAACCACAAATAAAGGCAGTTTTCGGTCAGTTATTATTAAATATAACGTCACTGTTTGTTTTATTTCCATATGTTACATGTTGTAAATGTACACATTAGATGGTTCACGCGGCCTCAGCTGGACTTTCACTGGATGTCAAATGAGTTATGTGAGTCCCCCCCCCCCCCTCGCCGCCCTACTTTTTTTATCCGCTCCGGGCGGAGGAACACGATGTTTACAGTGAGCGGAAGAGTGACGTACAGTTGACAGATACAGTCGGTGTGGCGCGCGTGAGGCACGGTGTGCGACACATGTACAGAAATTCACTTTACTGGCGCGAGCGGACCTCTTGAAAAGATATAGTACGTGGATGACGCACGAGGTCCATTTCACAGCTTTTCCACTCTGTCCGGTTTTCTACTATATGTGCGCGAGGCTACGTCACGCTACGTCAGCTCGAAGCAAACGGCTTTGGCTGAGAGATTTAAAGTAATACGGGGCTCGTGCGTGAGGCGGTTTTATTTTGGGAATAAAACAATTACAAACTATAAAAATGGAGGTAAAGATAAGGGAAGCACTTTTAAAAACATTATAAATAAAGTAGACAACTATATTTTTTAGATATATGCAAAATAAAAGTAGATTAGTACATAGATCATTAAAATAATGTATAAAATATGAAGACATTCATCTCAGTTACAGCACAGTGTTGCTGATTAAGCAGTTGAAATTTCACAGTTCACACATGATGAGTCAGTTTGAATACACAGTCCAACCTGCAGTGCTGGAGGAAGTAAAAGTACAAATACCACAGTGTAAACTAGTCTAGTGCAAGTAGAAGTCATGTATTTAAAAAAAATAGTAGTGTTATAAAAGTACTCTACAGAAAAATGTCCCTTGTTATTGATATATCATCATAAATGAGATTATTAAACTGTGCAAGCAACATTTTACTGCTTGCAGTGGAGCTGGTTTTAGTTCATTGGTTTCCAATTTGGAGGTCAGGCCTCTGCAAAAGATAAATCTGAGGGCTGAGGGAGGCGATTAAAAGCAGGGGACTCATATACACAAATCTGCGTTCAGTTTAGTGCATTTCCCTAATATTTGCTTTTTTTGCTGTGAAACATTGCACATTTCTAACAATTCTAAATAAAACCATGTGAGGAGTTCAGCGGAGGACATGGAGAATCGATGATGGGTTGTATTTGCATATTTTTACATGCAAATCTTTGAAGCTTGTAAACTTGTACTCGGCTACACACATTTGCGATCCTGGATCCATTACAGTATTTCTGTCTAACACATACATTATGTGCAGGGTCGGGCCTCAGCTGTACAGAATCTGACCTCAGGTCAAGCCTAAAAGGGAACTGAAAGATAACACTGGCAGCATCAGGGGTGTGCTGTATGTACCAAAAAGTAATACAGCAAATATTGCTTGAACATATGGTACTTGAAAAAGAAAACATCTTCCACCTCCAAAACATCTGATTAACAGTTTAATCTAATAAAGCGCTTAAAGTCAGGTCAAGAATCCTTGTAAAATATAAAACAGACCTTGGTAAGACAATAAAAACCAGTGGAAACGGACAAACAGTGGTGGAAGAAGTACTCAGATCCATTACTCAAGTAAAACTACAACAAGAACTACGAGAATGGATAACAAAATGTATAAATAATGGACCATTTCACCTCTTTAGGCCTTAAACAGTTGTCTCTTTGACAACTCAAGGGCATCTAAACCATGATTAAACCAGACACAGCTTATTTTATAACATGTTTTTATGTGAAGTCTGCAAAAGAACCACAAAGTACAAAAGAGAAGAAGTATAAGATGTATATACTCAAGTAAAGTACATGTGCCACTTGAGTAAATGTACTTAGTGGCTCTGCCACTGCAAACAAAGCTCATGAAGAGTTAAAATATCCAGTGGACTCATGCCTGAATGCGATGTGTGGTCGTCCACAGAAGGACCACACAGTCTGGACTGCCCCGTCTCACTCTGATGTAACACAACATATGGAAACAGCAGCGCACAGCAGGGAATGGACAGCTGACTCAAAGACACGACACTCAGACGTCTCACAGCTGCGAGACGCAACTTCTCACCACAAGGATATACACAAGAGTGCACACTCAGACACGAATCCCCTCGTTTGCCTGAAGTCAGTCGTTTTTTTTAAAATGTTTCATGATGCCTCGGGTGTACTATTACTTGTGGGTGTCACCGTGAAGGTGAGGCGAGGGGTTTTGTGACACCTCATCAATATGATTGATTTGAACCTGACCTGCTGAGGGAGAGAAGGGCACGGCGAATATTATATTTCAAGCTTGAAGGGGGACAAGCTAAACATAACTTTAATGATTTGTTAATGAAGTAGAGTGAAAGTGATAGTAATGAAGTAACTATAATAGTAGTAGTAGTACACCAGCTCAGACACACAGAGAGGGAGTGACACAGAGGGAGATTACACAGTGTTTTCTGCTTTACATAAGGAGCTTATGTGATGTGGGTTTTTCAGAGGAGAGCTGCAGCAGTCAGACGGACGTCCCGCTGCCTTCCTCTCACGCCGTCCTGCTCGTACAGCTAGGTAGTCCAGCGGTCAGCAGCTTGGCTCCGAGGTCACAGAAATGCCACGGGAAAAATGAGCAGAAGCAGAGACTGGAGTACATGAAACACAACAGGAAGCGGGGCTCTTATCCACGGCAGGACGAGCACCGTGCTCAGCTACTGATGAAGTTATTGTTTGAATAGTAAAACTTTGTCATTATTACAGAGCACAGATCACACTGCAATGACTTAAATGACTTTTTTTTTTACTTTTCATTCAATTAATATCTACAGTTTGGCGCCCCCTGTTGAAGCAATGCTGAATCATTTAGCTTTATGAACAGCAGCTCACTGGGTGCAAGACATCGTTTCCATGCAGATCCTGGTGAGTAAGGTAACCAATAGATATCAACATGAAACTTTCCCAGGTGATTACTTACATTAAGATAATTATCTATCTCAAACTGTGCTAATTTGTACACAGAAATACAAACACTGCATGAAGCCAGACAAACAATTTTTACAGTGTTATAAGGAATTAAAAGTTCTAGAAATCAGGCTGTGAATGATATGTGTGCAAAAACCTTCAGAATATAGATAGAACAGATCAGAAATAGAACTAGAAGGTTTGATGTATGTAACTGCTACTGAAGGGCATGACATTATTATAATGGATATCACTCTGACATCACTATCACCTCCCCAGTTGATTACCTATATTAAAACAATCATTTCTTACTTCAGTATTTCTGAATTTTCATGTTTAAATATGCAAATGTTCACGCATTTAGACAAAGCAAACACCTAAATGTGTGTTTTCCACTACCTGAAAGAAGATGTGTTCAAGTAGCCTAAAAATGGACTGCACCCACTCAGCCAATCAGAAGAGAGGCTCATTAATATGAAAGAGACAAAGTGCAACACAGATCACACCGTTCTTGCTACAGCTCCGAAGAGACGTGCGGAAGAAGACTTTTAAAACTATACTGAGATGGCTTCAGTGCCTAAAACATAAATATATCATCTTATGGACTAAGCATGAAGGAGAAACTCACCTAACTCACCTGACAGTAAATTTGACACACTGGACCTTTAAGTAGAATCTTGAATGTAGGACTTATACTTGTAGTATTTCTATAGACCAGTATTGCTACCTTTAAGAGTACTCCTTCCACCATTATACATGTTCAACTGTACATACAGTGAAATATTCAGTACTTTGACCGTGCAGAGTATCAAATATTCTTGCTCATAATGGAAAATTTGGGTCTTGTAATTCTGTTAATAATCTTACTTTTACTAAACTCAATATATTCAAAACATCTACATGGCTGAGCTCACGTTTGTGCATACTGCAGCTCTGGGATGAGCGGCAGGCTCAGCTCATCACATTTAGCAGAGAGTTCACAGATATAAACAAGAACTCAATGACCCCACAATTGTCTTCCAGCCTGAATATTCAGCTCACAACACTCTGGAAGATTGCTAATGTGTCCGGGAGGGCATGAGGTCACAATGGCTGAGAACATTGCAAAAATTACCCCGTTGTTATGCAATCAAGTGGAGATGCATTTTGGATGACTTGCTGATGTGAAGAACGCTGAGAGATGCTCCACCGTTTGTGCAGTGACTCCAAATGTTCAACCTTGGAATTAACAGGCTGCTTGACATCCAGATAGAACCATAAATGATCTCCTAAACTATTTTTATGATTGTTGAGTTTATAAATCACGATGTATGTTGTGCTGTTCAAAAAGGAGCAGGGAACTTACAAGAAGGAGGCGACATTTAGCTCATTTTTAGCCATCGTAGCAGCTCAGCTCAGAGGTCGGGAATTGTGGTCGGACAGTCCACCACTTTGGTCCAGACTAAAACATGTTAACTGGATTTCCAGTTGTAGCTTTGGTGACTTTTCCTCTGGCGTCACAATGAAACTGACACACCACAGTTGTGGTTGTCAACTGTGAAATGTCTGGACAAATATGGGACAGATTGTTTGTCATTTGTGTCTTCTAGATAGGACTTTGGTGATCTCCAGAGTTTTTGACAAATTATCTGTAAAACCACTGACATTCCCATCAGCCTTAGCTGTGTTTTACATTAAGTGCTAATTAGTAAATATTAGGATGCTAACACTTGGTGAATGTCGTAATTTTCACGTGTTGTTCGGTCTGATGATCGGATTTAGTGCCATCTAGTGGTGTACTTGCTGATTGAAACAATTATTTACGATAATCCGCAGACTTTCTGGTTTTCATGTGGACTTGTGATGGCCTCACCTGCTCTCACACAATGTTGGTAACCTTGCTGCACTCACAAAGAGTTTTCTTCATCGCTTACACTCAATAATTTAGTTCTTTGTGTTCAGTTTAGTCTTTGTTAGGTCAGTTGTATTCAGTTTATGTTAAGACATAGCATCATAGCCCGCGTTTAGTCGACCTCTTTAGTCGCCAGGCCACCTAGGCCCAATTCAGATAAATGAATGAATGAATGAATGCATGCAATGAAAACAATTAGAAAAGTGCCTGATTCATACAATGTAATCAGACTTGTTTAACAGCTGGAGGCAGCATGGGACAAAGGATCCTAATCATGCTATACCTTCACCCTGAAGGTCCACAGAAGGTGCAATGGGTCTGCTATGATCTTCTGAGGTAAATGTCGTCAATTAACACTGCACGTTGGTTCCGCAGTTGTCTTACAACCCAGTTTAACAGCCCAGTCCAGTTTGGTCTTGTTTTGTTCAGACAAAGCTCCACCCCAGCACTGAATACAAAAGATCAACATACTCTGAATGAATAAAGGTGTTGGTAAAGTTATGACCTGAAACTTGCTAATGTTGTTGAACAATTGCAACCCCTGCATTGGTGTTAGCATGCAAGTTTTGTTATTAATAACCAGGTACTTCCTGTACATTTTTGATTGTCATTCATTTCCTCGGTAGAAAGTGTTTCCAGTGAATGAAAATCCGAGAAATGATGATCATCTCTTGCTAACAGGAGATCGCTCTTGTGATGACATTAAGGTAAATTTTCCACCTCTCTGCTGTCACTCTCATCCCCATGTTTATGGGTGACTCACCCCTGTTGTCATCAGCAAATTTCATCATACTGCTATTTCGGCATTCAGCAACACAATCATGGGGCGAATAGACTGCACAGTAAAAGGCTAAAACCATTTAAAAACCAGTGCGGTGTGCTGATGAATGCAGTTTGCCTGTCTGGAAATCAGCCATGATCAGGTGGAGATGTCAACGCTGAAACACACAGCCGTCAACATTATAATTATAATAAATATGCATATAGCTAATCTATACAGGTAAGTTAGTATAACAATAGAAAGACACAACGGTTACAGTAGGTGTTAGTAGCAAATGTAAAGGCATAATTTACCCCAGATTAGAACACCAGAGGTCAACACTAGGCAGTGAAGTTATGTGATGGTGCAGAAATGGAAAACTACCTGCTGCTTCCTGAACTTAAAGTATGGATCTTCACACTTTTGCCACGAATTTTCACACATTTCCTCTCGCAGTCATCTCGGCCTGCTGTGAAACATCGCTGCACAGAGTGCGGGCTTGTTTGTGTCTGCAGGTTCTCTCAGTATACTCGCTGTCTCGGTTAAAACCAAGCAGCCAACCCCCTCCTGCTGCTTCTCTCATCCCTCAGACATCATTTCAGTCGGGTTCACACGCATGTATACAT
This sequence comes from Protonibea diacanthus, assembly GCA_028641955.1. NCBI lineage: Eukaryota > Metazoa > Chordata > Actinopteri > Sciaenidae > Protonibea > Protonibea diacanthus. Next base: position 24,365,421 of record CM053983.1, on the reverse strand, counting down.
GTCAACAGCATGCTAGCATGCAGCGACGTACATGCTGAGGGGTAAATTAAAGGAAAGGTGTCCCAATCACACAGAAATTACACAATCTTACACAATAGAACATATAGTGCATTTTGTTCTCTGCATTTAACCCGTACCAGACGATCAAGCGTGTAACAGACCTGCCAATCGAGTTTTTGAGATGGTGGAGTAATTGGCAGCCACCTCAGGCGCTGGCACCTCTCCAATGACCAGTCCACCTTGCATACTTCGGGCAAAACTGGACTTGAACCAGCCACCCTCCGGTTCCCAAGCCCCAAGTCCCTACAGATTGAGCTCATGCCATCGCATGTTAGGAGATCACTTAAGTTTTTACAAATCATCTTGAAGAGGTTGATAGCTGATGGGAAATTTCAGAAGTTTTTTCTTTCTGGTAAACTTCTGGAAAAGTTAAAGATGATCACAAATTATCCGGAGGGGGACACTGATGTCTTCCAATTCAGCGTCTGTTCACTTAATACCAAAGATATCAATCTGCTGGTGGCACAAGAGGAACTGACCGACTGGCTGATGATGCCTGGCAGCAAGCAGGAGAAATCCATTAAGAGCAAACATGCTGAAAATACAGAAATGACACAAACTCATGCAACTGAAAAACACATATCCAGTCAACACATCGGAAGAGAGAGGAGATGACCGATCGAGGGTGTAACAGAGAGAGAGAGGAAAGAGAAAAAGGGGTGAGTAAAAGACAGAGGAAATGACAGGAAGCAGAGAAAGATTAAGACAAAATAGGAAAGTGATGCTGGGGAGGTGAAGAGAGCATTAGACATGCTCAAGGAGAAATGTGACAAGGAGAGAGAGGTGGAAGAAAAACAAACTCCCTCGTCTGCTCTATCTCTCTCTCTCTCTCTCTCTCTCTCTCTCTCTCTCTCAGAAATCGAGCTGTTCCTCTCAGCGCTCTCCCACGAGAGGCCTTGAGGACTTCCGCTGTGTTGACTGGATATGCAGCACGTTTCTCCTAATGGAAATGATTTGTAGTGGTTTTGTCCTTGTCGGCCACCGTAGATGTCAGATCCCTGAGGCTGTGGTGCTAACGTGGACTAAAATGACATTCAGATCCATCTCGGAAGGGTCAGAGGGCGACGCCGTCGAGACAGCATTCCTGTGAGCAGAGTTTATGACCATGACTGAGAGGAAACTGAAGAGAAATTATAGAAAGATGAGCTGAGGAGATAGAAGAGGATAAAAGAAAAGGCAATTGTGCCCACGTTGAAACTTTGTGCCTGCTTACATGTTTTCATCCTGAACTTTCTGTGTCTGTCTGTTTGTTCTTGTTTGCAGCTCTCCTCTTGCTCCTGTCGCTTCAAACCGTTTTTAAAACTTCTGCCAAATCAAAAGTATAAACTCAGCTGAGATTAAAAATAACACAAATCTAGACTTCTCATTTAGACGTCTCATTTCTGTAACTTGCTCTCAGTCTGATTCCCCTCTCTTTTATCTTCTTTCCTCTTTCTCTGTTTATCCTTGTCTTTCTTTATCTTTTGCCAGCTTCACTTCTCACTTTTTCCTCCCGTCTCTCTCTTATCTGTCTCGTCTAATCCTCTCCCCTCCTTGTTTATTTACTCTGTGTCTTTTTTATTTATTTATTGCTTGCCAGGCGATCATTTCGGAGGCCTCGCTGTTTTCATTAGTTCCTTTTTGAACCACCGAGTGTGAAATGTCTGAGACATTCAGCCAGATCTCATCTCATTCTCAGTAGTGTCCAGTTAGTGTTTTAATTTCACATTTCCCCCACTGTTCAGATTTCTCCCTTTCTGTGAATATAAAGTTATAAATACAAAGTTCGTGATGTTCTGGACTTGCTGCTTGACTCGATTCTCAGCAGATATTTTCCAGACTTTAATCTTGTAACGACGGCACATTTACTGCAGCACCACAAAGGAGACAGAAGGTGTTCAGGAGTCGGTGGAGACCAAACCAGAGCTGAAGTGAGAGTAAATATTGGACTCATCAGGGTTGGATTCATCAAGTGGACACAAACATGTCTCAAAAATGGGATGATCATCTTGCTCTGTGTGTACCAGGTAGAACCAATCAACTGTGGGCTTCAGGTCTAGAGAACATTAGTATCCTATTTGCTGTGATGTATCGTGCCGGGCCGCCCAAACCCCGCCCATCCAGACAATCAACTGTTTATCGTTTCCTAATGTCTGATATCTGACTCACACCCTTAAAACACAAAAATGTATTTTACATTTACACAGACTAAAGAAGTGTGAACTTATATAAATTATAAATACCTGAAACTAAATACCAGAAACATAAATACCAGAAACTGAACACTTGTGGCCATAAACTGTGCACGACGTGCTGATGTTTACCAACCTGCGATAAAACTGGAAAGAACAGGCAGAACAAACTTCTCCTGAACAAATAAACATTTTTGTTTTCACTCATATTTGCTTGATTCTCATTAAAAACTGTGTGAGCCTCTGTTGATTATTCAAACAAAACCATCCGAGATGGGAAAACATCACTCTTTGGTAGAACTCCTCATAAATCATTGATATATGCAACATGTGGGTTGCAAGTAGACGATGCTTCAATTTAAGCAGTCATAATGTAAAAATGTTGGGAACCATAAAGAAAACCACAGAGCTGTAGGAGGAAACACGTCTTTTCTCTTGAATTTATGGCACGTCCATGGAGGAGTGGAGGAGATTTCAAGACCCTGAACTCAGTTTTACTTGTATTTTTTCTCTAGTGCAGCTTTAAAGCTGCAGTATTGAGTCATTATTGATCCTTTGATTATATAACTTTCCTTGTCAAGATGTCCACAGCAGGTTAACACTTAGTACTCAGGTCGTTTTCCCTCAGGCTGTCTTGACCGGCCGTTTTTATGCCTCCGTTCTCTCCCTTTCCGTTTCCCCCATCAGCTGAAGAGTGTGTTGTTCTGCATATGAGAGGTGTGTGGGTGCACATCCCTCTCTCCGCAGTGACCCGCTGCTCCGATGCACTCTGCTTCCACAGCATCCCGCCGGCTGCCTAGCAACGCTCAGTGTCCATGGCAACGGAGCCAACAAACGCCCCCACTCCTCTTCAGCTTGTACCCCTCAATTAGGGCTAAATTGTGGCAATCAGGAGAGGAGAGTCACAGAGCGGATTAACGGGGGGGGGGGGGGGGGGCGGCCGGGTGGATGGGAGGGGGTAGCTTGGTGTTCAGGTTGGAGCCAAACAGACTCGACTAATGTCAGTGTTCTCAGCGAGGAACCACTCATTTAAATCTGAGACGTCTGAGAGATGGAGAGGGGTCAAACAGAAATCAACGCCACGAGATGGAACGATATTAAACGATGATGTCATTCTGACTGACACAGAATCAGTCTGCTTACTGAGGGAAGTTTTTACAGAAAAAGGTGGTGGAGGAAATATAAAGTATACACAAGTCATTTATATGAGTGAGGAGGACGCTGAGGCTGCTGCTCCAGATGTGTTTTAGCTCTCTCTTGTGGATTAAAAGCAAACCTACAACAACAGGAACAAGTTTTCATATTCAAACTGCACCAGAAAATCAAAACGTCTCACGTTAAATTACAACATTTATTCATTTTCTTAGATTCAACTTAAAAGAAAAACATCTCACCCAAACAGTGAAGACAATGACTGCAGGAAGTTTGTGTCAAACAAACAATGTGGATAAAATTTATTATTTCCTTTCAATATTGCATCAGAAGAATTTTCCTGATATTTTTAGGGACTTTTTGAACAATCAAAACAAAAATAGACAAACATACTTAAAAGTCTCAGTTTTCTTCACCATCTCTTATCCTGTGAAATATTTTGGAAGTCTACACCTTAAATAATAATTTTAACAATTCCATTTAATTTCTTTTACAGAACTAAATGAAATGCTGAGATATGGAGGGCACACCCCTTAAAATCAAGAAGGCCTTGAACCTTGTAGCCTTGCAGCCTTGGTGACCCCTTGTGGGAGTCAAGACCTCCAGGTTGTGAACCAGTGAACTATGGTAGAATTAGGCTTAGGCAGCTGAAGGACTTTTAACTTGCACATCTAACTGTCAGGAGACTCCGGGCACACCCAGAGCCCACCTGTCCTGGGAACACCTCACGATCCCCCAAGAGGAATGTGTTGCTGGAGAGAGGAACATCTAGAACTCCGTGCTAAACCTGCTGCCACCATCCTGAGGATGATGTCACGTCCTCCTTTTAGATCTCCGCTGCCTTCAGTGGTGATGAACACAAGCTGTCAAAGAGAGAAAGAGACGATCAGAGCCGAAATCTTGAACAGTATTTTGAGTCTGAAACTTATTTACACCGACAACATGAAGTAAAGCTAAAAAATGGCAACGGTAACATAATGACAGCAGCAGTGATGGAGGTCCAGAGAATAATGAGAATCAAATGTGTTGTAGTAAAACTAAACAGCCACTAGGGAGCGATATGAATCCAAAAATGGGCTGAACTGGCTGAAACACTGTCTGTCCTGCAGGGGGCGCTATATATCTACCCTGGACAAACATGTAATATGTGCTACAATGTGATCTGTGTATGTTCACTAAATCATATAAATACTGACATTAATATTTGTCTTATTGCATTTTTCCTGACTTCTCGTAGCTTGTATTGATTGTTGACAGTTGTTTGTTCAGCTGCACAGCTTAGAAAAAGTAAGAAGATCATGAAGGACGCTTAGAGGTGCTCTTGAGACTCGACCGGTTCTTCCAGGAACATCTCAGTGTTTGTATGAACTCCTGCAGCAGCTTTGTTCCCAGAGGAACTCCTCTTGTTCTGGAGGGTTCATCGAGTTACTTTGAGTAAGCGTCTTTGAGGGTTTCTTTTTCTCCTGAGGAGTTCCTAAACGAAGCCCTCTTGCTCGGAGTGGTTCTTGGGTAAACTGTGAAAATGATCAAGAGGTTTGTTAAGACCCCAAACGGTTAATGAGATCCTTCAGAGGACCTCAGATATTTCAGCAGTCCTGTAAGGGTCAGCACAAAATGAACACTGAAACAAGAAATGCTTTTAAATAGACGATGTTTGAATCTTAATCCTGCCAAAATGTTTAAAAATGACGACCACAATCATAATCTGACAGATGAAACTAACCATTAATGTGATAATTAACACATTAACAAACACAGCAGGAGTACAGGGACAATCATTTATCAAATATATTCCATTATGTCATTTCTTGTGTCGTCCACGTAGAAGAGAAGTTCTCGGCCAACGTGAACGTCTAATCTGTCACAAAGATCTGAATCACTTTTATTGTGTGCACAAACACAAACACAGAAACAGCATATATAAAAACTGGAAAGAAGATGCTTGACCGGTAAACATCGGATCAAGGATCAAGGAATCTTTATTATCCCCAAGGGGAAATTTGTTGTGCAGCAGCAGCAGGACAAAAAACAGAACAGAGAGTAGAAAAATACAATAAATACAGGCAGAATAAACATTTCCACATTTCACTTTCTGTTATTAAAAAAGCCTACAGCAGCTGGCACAAGGGAGTATTTGCATCTCTTAGTTTTACACTGCTGCCTCCATTGTTTTCACATAAACACTGAACTATGTACAGATAAAAATAAAGATATGTATATCTATACAAACATATAAACAGACAGAATAAGAATTGTGCAAAGGATGCTAAAATAAATCTGCTTTATGTAGCAGGTTGCTTTTTGTAGATGGGGCAGGTGGATATGACAGAATATACAGTATGAACAGTGTGAGTAGATTATGATATGATGATATTTGCATATTTAAAGAACAAAAACTGAATGTAAACAGTGAGAATACATACATTTACAGGTACAGCAGCACTGGGAGTGACTGTAGCTCACACTGTGTTTGTGTGTGGTGTTAACTGTTCATCACAGTGATGCCCTGTGGGATAACACACTGTTCTTGTGTCTGGTTGTTTTGGCGTACCAAAGGTCTAAATCACAGCTTTTATAACCCATAACCATAACTCATCACTGCATGACGGGGAAACACTGAGATACTGAAACCGTCTCCTCACATCTCAGAGGGCAGAGGTGGAAAAAAGGTAACAAGAGGACTTTTCTGGACGTCGCCTGGTCTGTCCGGTCTCATCCTGCCGTGTTTCTGCTGGTTTGGAGCAGTTATCAGCTTCATGTGTAATTACTGGTCTTCATGATGTCAGAACACAGTGACAGGAAATGGAGGCGGCTGCAGAGGAAGATCCTGCTGTGGATCTTTCTTTTTTTTTCCACCAGAAGTGGATGATGGCTTCTTCTTCCTCATCTTTTGATGTTAGACTCTTCAGATTGACGGATGTGTTACTCAGCTGACCTTTCAGTCGCTGAGTCACCTTTTAAACTAACTGTGAATCTGCGTTTTCAACAGGAAGTGTGATGATTTAAAAATTACTGCAAAATGTAAAAGCATCATTTCCTCCCTCCTCATCCTCCTTCCTTCATTTCCTCCTTCAGCCTCCCTCTTTTCTCCATCCTCTCTCTGCAGCTCCCCTCTTTTTTTCTCCTCCTTTTCCTCCTCTTCATATTCCTCCTGTTCCATCACCTCCTCCTCCTCCTCCCTCTCCTCCTCCCCCTCCTCCTCCTCCTGCTGTCCCGTGTGAACAGAGCCCCCTTTCTTTCCTCTCTCCTCCTCTTTGGATGACCGCCTGTTCCTGGAATTCAGAAACCCCTCTCACTTTTAATTTATGCGCATATTAATTGTTCTCCATTGTAATTTCCACCGTGGGATACAAGATGCAAATGCGCCATGCATTTGTGCGTGTGTGTGTGTCTAGTTGAGTGTGTAAGTGTGTGCGTGTGTGTGTGTGTGTGTGTGTGCGTGTGTGTGTGTGCGTGTGTGTGTGTGTGTGTGTGTGTTTGTGTTTCTCGGTCAGTAATCCGCCACAGACATTTTTCTTCTCTGGTTGTTAACGTTCATAAACTTTTAACAGTTCATGTATTACAGATATTTTAAACGTGGAAAAAAATGCACATTTTATTTCATTTATAATTATTAAAATATTTTATTTGCTTTATTTTCTACCTGAAAAAAAAAACAACTGAAACGAAATAATAAAAGAAAAACGTTGTCCTGTTTTCATTGAATATTGATGGAAATCAAGATTTTGTTGCTCTTTTTTTTTTATTTTTATTTTTTTTAAATCACGACTTAACTCGAGATAAAACAGGAAATCTTTAACAAACATTTAAGTTTGATCTCCTCACCACAGACCTGTGGAAGTTCAAACATTTCCGTATTTTGCTGTAAAATGATTTAAAACACTAAATGAATGATTAAACATTCTTATTTATTCCTCTGAAATGTTTTTATGACATCTTAAAATGAGGAAAGTCAATTTTTTTTTTATTTCTGGTCTTTTATGTCAGTGCAGCATTTTGTCTCCTATCAGCTGAAGTCAGAATAAAAATGCATCCACCCGTTTGATTCATATTTATAAATCATTTTAGATTATTTGTTGTCGTTTCTTTGCATGTTTCATGTGAAACTTTGAAACTGACGTCGACGGATCTTCTTTTATTTATTCATATCACAGTTTATTGACGAGAGCAGAAAACGATCGTGCGCACGTGAGTCTGTTCATTTTTGCAGAAATGCAAGAAAAAATAAAGAAGATGTTTATAAATTGCAATAATATCTAATATAGCGTCAGTATTGATTGAATCATTATCAGTGATTTCCAATAATATACCAGCCAATCAGAAGAGCCCAGCGCTGAATATCAATGACGTTATTAACACGTTGTTTTTATTTATTTATAATTGGTCCCATTTTTTTTTAATCTCAGAAAGTCTTCACCTGAAACTCGCTGACACAAAACAAACGTTAACAGGTCTTTTAATTATTGTACAAACTTTCCTTCATTTGAGTGTTTCATTATTTTATTTTATTATTATTATATATAATGTAATATTGTAAATCAATCGATTCATCTCTGCAGGAGTCCAATAATCACTGTTCGTCTTTGCTCTGTTTAATAAGTGACTTTAATCATGAAGTAACAGAATCTTATAAAACCAGTCCTGGAGACTTTAAAAAAAAGTTTCCAGCTGTTTTTTTCTTCCTTCTTTTATTTTTTAAACTTTTAATCTTTCAAAATAAAATAAGAAAACGCTCCAGGTTCACTGAGCTGATCTCGACGTCTCGATTCTTGCGAGTAAAAACAGATTAAAGACGCCAACTAAGCGATCTTTTATTGATCGTCTTTTACTGAAATGATCAGTGAACTAAAGGACCTGTTGGGTGGATGAGCTGTCTCCTCCTCCATCCTGCTGCAGGCTCAGTTTGATAATCAGTTTATCATCATTTATTATATCATCATGAACAGGAGACAGCAGGCAGTGAGTCAGTGCTGGACTTTCTGACTCCGCATTGAGGTGAACTGATCAACAGTCAGAGATAAATAACCAGGAATCAATTTTAGAAAATCAAACTGATCGATTCTGTCACACACACACACACACACACCGGTCATACCTCCACACAGTCACACTCCCTCCACCTCCACCACCACCCTCCCCTCTCCTCCTGTGTGTGCGCGCGGCCTCCACCTCAATCCGGATCTTCAGCAATTAATCTCGCGCTGAGCATCGTCTCATCATCAGATGCAGAAATCTAAGAAATACAGACACGAGCGCGAACAGAGGACGCACGGAGCTGCTGCACGGCGCCTTCTGGGGACAGGCGGTTTACGGAGACCTGCAGCTCTTTAATTAAACACGGTGCTCACTTTTAAAAGTCACGTAAAGACGCGAAGCAGCAGGTCAACAATCATCAACAAGTTTCTCACATAAACACAAACAAACATGAAGCTTCTGGTCTCCAGCGACTCACTCGCTTATGAAGCATTTAAGGCTTTTATTAAGACTAATAAATAATTCATTAGTGCTTCTTAGATCAGAGAACAACTTCTTCATTTTTATTCTCCTGCAGAGCGTTTATCTTTTATCAACAGTGGATCTCTTAACTTCTGGAAAAATATACATCTTATAAACAGAATATTTACATAACTGGACACTTACTGGCTCATTAGAAAGTATTTATTCATCAGTTAATTAACAGCATTTGTTACTAAAGAAAAGGGGATTTCTCTCAAACCTGGCAACCCCATTAACAGCTTATAACAGAGCTATAAAGCTCATTTATTACCCTTTAATAAAGCCATCCATTGCAGCTTATAAAGCTTCATAAAGGATTATACCAAACTTTTATAATAAAACTGTAAGAAAAGAACCTGATGTGAATCACTGTGCACCTTTAACCTTTAAACTTACAGATTTAGCACATTTTATAAGAGAACTTTACACATTGTCTCAACCTGAAGCAGCAAACTGTGTCATAAAGGTGTGTGTAGTTTATTTAAACATGTAATATGATATATATATCATCTTTATCTATTATAGTAAATTGATCTGTAGATGAAAATCCAAAAAGCTTCTGCAAACAGTTTTTATTTTTTTTATATAAAAGTGGGACATTTTTTGTTTTTCTAAATGAAACTCAGTGAATTCATAAGCTGAATTATATGTTGATTATATAGACAAAGTTCTTGGATTGGAAGAGTCGGAGGGATGTGCGATAATTTAAAGGCATTGCTGCACGCACGCATGTGAGATCCTGCAGAAGACGTGCATGCAAACATGAACTTGATGATTTCAGGTGCTGAACTTGAGAGCTGAAGCTTCCATCTGTGATCGTTCAGAGGCGTGAAGCTCTGAACAGGATGCTCAGTGTGTTGGTGTAAATCTCTCACTTAAAGCTTCCTGCTTTAATATCTGACTGCAGGAAGAAACAAATATATAAAAAACGGAAACATTTGGGGAAAAAATACAAAAAAAAAAAAAGCCTCCTCAGGCCTCGTGTGAAAATCCTTCTCTTCAAAGTCCACATGCATGGAAAAAAGGGGGGGGGAAATTCTCTCGTTTCCCTCCAACGCCGACATGAATTTCTGACTCATTAGCATTTATGCAAATGAGTTTCTAATTGCAGGCGTAATGACTCTGGCGTGGGAGATTTTTCAATCCGCCATGTTTTTTGTTACTGCATGCTTTACAGGATGCATTTCCCCCCTTCATTTGTAAAAACAAAAGCGGATCTTTTCTTCTCATTTCCAGCCGCTCATCCGACAGGAATCCTGCTGGAGCTTTATGTCACGTTTAGAACAAGTGGGGGACTTTTTTTTCTCTCTCTCTCTTTGCAGGCCGCGTTTATCTGTGCCATCGACAAAAGCTTTGTTTTTTCACCCCGCTGCTCCGCGCTGCAAGTGAAGCCCTGCTGCCCGAGCTGTGCAAAGAAACAGAAAGAAAAAGATGCAAAGGATGCTGGAGGAGAATCTCAAACTTAAAGAGGTGAGTGTGTGTGGAGGTGTGTAACTCAACGAGATGCAAGTCAAAGCCTGGAGCTGCTGTGATGCAAGCCAAAAAAAAAAAAAAAAAATGGCAGCACATAAAACATTTTTAGCCTCCTATCAAAGACAATAAAAAACAGCAAAGAAGCATTTTGACCCATGACAGAAACATTTCTGCTGGATTTGAACGTGTCAAACAAACAGGCGGGAGCCAAGTGGGAAAGATTTCTTTATAATTAAAGACAAAAAGCAAAAATTCGAATGTTTTCTGTCATTTCTAAATGTTTTCTTTTGTCTCAGCTCGCCCCTTGTTTTTTATGAACCACCACACCACTGCTCCCTGCTTAATGAACTATTTAGGAGAACAGTGTGTGTGTGTGTGTGTTGGTAGAGGAGGTTTGGTTTAGAGAGAGAGAGGGGTGTGTGTGTGTGTGATGGTGGTGGTGGGGGGTGTTAGTCTGTCTGGTTTGGCACAAGGAGGCTGTTTGGCCCCCACGGAGCTCCAACAATATGGGCAGATTTTGAGGGACAAAAGATCCGGAGCTTTGAGTTGCAGAGCACGTCTCTGACACTGGGACACTGGTGTGTACTGGGGGGGATACTGGGGATGTTGTACAGGGAGAGTAACTGATGTGACAACATGACGGAGCTGAGGTGGGTTACCTGCACAGCTGCACAACAGGTAGCAAGATTTTAAATTTTAAAAAAAAGTCCAGAAGTGAATTATTCCTTCGATTTATGAAGCCCAAAAATATGAGAGTGCAGTGAGTGAATCAGCATTTCAAAATAAAAGACGTGTGTGTGTACGGAGGGTGTAACATTTCTTTGTTTGTCGGATCATTCCTGTTAGGTGACATAACATTATTTTGCTGATTTCCTTCATGTCTCGTCTTCATTGTTCCACAGAGCCGTTTGTTCACGTAAAGCTCGTCACTGCGAATACAAATAAAAGATTAACGAGCTTCATGTAACGTGGAAACACAATCTCTATAAAAATGGAACAAAATGTGACATCATGAGTTTCATCTGACTCAAAGCTGGTCTGATTCCTGTTGCACAAGCTCAAAGACAGTTTGTCACTTCGTCACGAATCCCTGCAGAAAAATCTGTTGTTCTGATGATTTTATCACAAATTCACTTCACAAAATTGAAGGAGAACATCGCGCTCATGCTCTAATGTATTATTCTGTCCGTTAAAGACAATGGAGACAAATACAGGCTGAGCGACAGGCTGGTTCAGGGTTCAAATCCTCAGCAGTTACAGGAGATGAAGGAAGTGAGGGGTCTTCATCAGTTTATCAGACCTCATTGGAAATTTGTACTAATCTGAATGAAAACAAACTGTATGTGCAGAACTGTGGAACATGTTACAGTAAAGTCAGTGAAACCTCAAACAAAACCTGTTTCTGAATAATGAATCCAAATTACCAAAAATTCAAATGACAAATTTGCTAAATACTGTGAGCCTCGCAAAGACAAAAAAAATCTTAATTTTTGCCTGTCAGATTTGAAAAAGAAAAAATCATTTTTATTGTGTTTTGTCTTTTTTTTTGGCTAATGAATCACATTGAAACACGAGTGTACGGTCTGAACAGAAAGAAAGATTACACTGAGTGTGAATCACAGATTGAGGATGCAAAGAAACTGAAATTATTTAACATGAGCTGAAGTGTTTACATGATATTATCATGTGTGTATTATTAACATGAAATCAATATTTCAGTTTTTAAAGCTCACAGTTTTTTGTCCATTAATGTAAATCACAGCCCCTCCTGTGGCTGTCACTTATTCAGAGTCTATCTGAAATGAGTTAATGCTCACAAGAATACGTTGAGCCTCGATGATGCATCCGTGAAAGACACACACACACACACAGACACACACACACACACACAATAAAAAAAGAGCAACAAACAAAACAATAAACAAGAGAGATCTGAAACATTTGCTTCTTTCTTGCTTCTCGTCTCTGCACTGTCGCCCAAGTCTTTTTTTTTTTTTTTTTCTCATTCATGGAAGTGTTTTACATGCTGGTCAGCAGCTCAACTAGTTCACTGAGGTTTTTTCTGCTCAGTGTGTACACTGTGTGTGTGTGTGTGTGTGTGTGTGTGTGTGTGTGTGTGTGTGAGAGAGAGAGAGAGAGAGAGAGAGAGAGAGAGAGAGAGAGCTGCAAACACATCCTACTGAAATCCAAACATCGATCTGTGGGCAAAAATTCAAAACCCTCGACACAGGAAATCTGTAAACTCAAAATGTTTCTTTATTATTTCATATTATATGAATGTGCACACACACACACACACACACACACACACACACACCTGTTATGGCTGTTAATAATAAAGACATTTGCCCTTTAAGATAACGTCTCATGGAGGGTGGCCAAAATAAGAGGAACACCTGCCAATTGACTGCAACCAAACACAACAGCTCTTCATTAAATAAGCTGATCTGAGAGCTGTGAGCACTGTCTGCAGTTTGTGCTGTTGCACTTTTCATCACAGTGTCTGTAAAAGATAAAAAATACTTTGAGGTACAGGACTGTTTTTGTGTCTCTGTGACTCGTTGCAGATTCATGAGACTGAGTTCACGTCACAATACACGGTGTCAGATGTGCATTGGAGATGTTTGGTTGGATATAAATAAGTTGAATATGTGGTTGTCTAAAAGGTTTATATTAATCCATCGATGCTTATCAAAGTCTGCGGGATTAACAGCACGCTGCACCGTCTAGTATTAAATATTCGCACGTCGATATAGGAAGTGGTGAGCATCATAGGCTGAAGATTCTCACGCCTTCTCCTGCTCTCATCCATCATCACTTTGCATTGTTCGCGTCAGCTGCAGAGATGCTGCTTCCCCTCATGTTTCTCCTGCAGGAGCCTCAAATCTGCTGAACAAGCCCAACTGTACGATTGAAGCGTGTCTGATGCCACAGGCAGCCCAAAGCTACTTTATGCCTTTAACTTCAGCTGTAAATCACTTGTTGATCAGCCAAATGTATGTGTGTGTGTGTGTGTGTGTTTTACCAGCTGCACAGTTACATGTTAGAGTTTAAATTTTAATATTACAGCAGTAGTCACAGAAAGGGCTTTTTTGGGTTGTGGATTAATTGGCTGGTTTTGTTCTAAATTTATTGTTTGGTCTGTAAAAAGTTAGAAAATAGTCAAATATTCACATCAAACTGTGTCAGAGCCCAAAGTGACATCTTCAAATATTCAGTTTATTATCATATCTGGCAGAGAAAAGCAGGAAATCATCATTTTTCCAGATTCTTGAACTGATTTGATGAATCGACTGAACCATTAGTGTTCACACAAGACAAAACCAACAGTGGTGTGAAGGAGCGGGCCTGTTTTCTTCCTCTATAGCTGTACTCGCTTTGCAAGTTTTTACAAAACATGATGCATTAATCGAGATTAAACTGTACAAGGTAGCTGAAATCTGCTTGAAAATGCTGCTCACAGTTGATGCATGTTGGGATTATCCAATAATCTGACAGACGGAGGCGATATTTTTTAATTTTAACACAAAAAGTTGCAGGTTTGGACACAGAAACACAGAACCTTTACTTAATTAATACAGTATTTTTTTTTTTATTTCTAATGTCTCTTGAGTAAAAGCTGTGAAAACTTTTTCCACCTCTGGTTACAAATATGCTCATAAAAGCACTAATTACTGTTTTAATTACGGACATAATGCAATTGAAATTTTAGTTAGATTGTCATTTTAGTTGCAGTCATAATGAAGTTGAAGTTGTAGCTATAGTTCTATTTATAATTAAAGTTATTAACGCGGTTATTAAAGGTCGGTGTTATATCCTAAAATGATCTCTAATCGTGCAGCTCGTTCTGCGTCTTAAACGCGTCAATTCTGCGTAATTTTCTGTCTCTTGAAACATATGAGCTGGATTTGAAACTCAGGCCTGTGCAGGAGCAAACTGGATGGAGTAGGAGGAGGAGGAGGAGGAGGAGGTGGTGGTCGTGCAAGGGGGGTGAGGTTTAACCGCCAAGCCCTGCAGAAATGGCCTGATGGGTGCTAATGAACTTGGGATGTGCCACCACAATGCTGAGCGGCCCCTGGTCCACCTCGGTGCCCGGGTTCCCATGCAGCCGACGGAATAAGAGAGAGGGGATGATAGGGGGGGAGGAGGAGGAGTGAGAGAGAGGAGGGGTAGAAAGAGAGAGAGAGAGAGAGAGAGAGAGAGAGAGAGAGAGAGAGAGAGGGTGGCTGGATGGTGCACCCAGCCTATTGTGCCCGGTCCTTTAGCCCATTAGCCACCACCAACCACTCCTGCTTTCCCAAGAGGAGCTCGAGGCCTGCCTGCCTGCCTGCCTGCCTGCACTCGGTAACCAGGCATCGGCGAAGGCGAGAGGAGGGGAGGAGAGAAACAGTAGCCGTATTTAGAGTTTGATCTCCAGGAAAGCGTCCAAAATTTGGAGAGAAAGAAAAGGGGAGCCCGGGACATTGGTAGGCAGAGAGAACCCCCCGACAACAAACCGGGGGCTGACAAAGTTGTCTCTTTGGCAGTCGCGCCTCCTATTGAACCAGTAATTTATTCAAAGGAGATTTTTATCCCCGCGATCTGATTATTATGATAATCAAGTGACCCAGACCCCTTTTCTTGGCTCTTGTCTGCGAGCTCTGGGCTCGGCGGTGACAGTAAAAGCTGATTTGCACGGTCTTCACCCCCTGGTCACATTCCTGGACTCCTCTGTATCAAAGACGCAGACAATGAGAATAGTGGATGTGCGCACTTGATCCAGGCGCATGAGCGGAGGCCGCAGTCTCCGCCGGGGGCTTTGTGTCAAATGAATACTAGTAGCCAGACAAGATTACACGAAACTTTTTTTATAATCCCACATGAGCCAAAAAAAAAAAAAAAAAAAGGTCTCAAAACGACACACTTGATGAGTGAAACTCCCGAACAGAGCTACAATAGAGGCAGCAGAGAGGATGCTGCATGCGTGGAGGCGCTTATGGTGCCAATTTATGCGTAATTATGGAATTAATTATGAATCTGGCCACCAAAATGAATTATGCAAAATGAGCGTGGATGTGAATGTTTTCATGTTTCAGTTTGGTTTAATCTGAAAATATAAAATGAACTGAAGAAAGTCCAGCATGAATTCAGATTCCAGGATTCTGATCCAGAGAAGAAACTTGAGCATCCGTGCGTATTCACGACCACGTCTGCTTTCATATTTTTTTTTTTTTTTTTAGAGGGTGGAGACAAAAAAACAGACCTGCATCGTGTCATAAAGGGGGAGGGCCTTGGTGGCGGTATATGTTTTTAGAGCAGGCATGTTTTAAGTTCATATCGCATCCTGACTGCGAGGAATGGCGAGCGCGAGGGATGGTGCGGGCAGGAGAGGGGGGCGGCGGGGAGGGGAAGGCGAGATCCACCTCCGCGGGAAATAATGGGGACGATAATAAAACAAGGGGGAAAACCCGTCCGAGGGAAGCTGAATGGATGGAGCCAGAGAGACGTCACGGCCAGCCGCAGCCATGAAGACTGAGCGGTCCAGCCTCCGGCAGCTCAGTTGGTCTCCATCTCTCGAGCTGCTCGCTTCTCGGTTTTGGAGAGCGGACGCCGCAGCGACTCGCAGACGACGGCGTGAGTATGAAGTGTTTCTTCAGATGGGGAGGGTGTGAAATGAGAAGGCAGGTGTCGGATTATATCGATTAAAAATATATATATTATAATAATAATAACAGAGGAAAAACGGAGGTTTGCATCCGCGCCGCGTACACCGCCAACCTGCACACATAACGGAGCAGGATGAGTCTGGATGTGGCGAATATGGGCGATGGGTGTTTGAGCAGCAGGTCTTCAGCTTTAAATCTGACAGATTTTCTTTATTTCTGTGTCTTTTTCTGTCTTGGTGCTCTGAGGAGTGTA
This sequence comes from Protonibea diacanthus, assembly GCA_028641955.1. NCBI lineage: Eukaryota > Metazoa > Chordata > Actinopteri > Sciaenidae > Protonibea > Protonibea diacanthus. The sequence goes on along the minus strand of CM053983.1, from coordinate 24,349,171 downwards.
AAGCAGGAGGTGATGTTTCATTCAGAATGGCAGCTGTTGGGAGCGAACACGACGTGGAAATATTGCTCAGCACAAAATATGCACATTTTGTCTTTTTATTTGAGATTCCATTTACAAACTGCATCAAAGGCTGTTCAGATAGAATCGTTCTAGTTGATTTAATGTCTTGCGTGGAGTGTGGAATAGGCTCAGTGAAAGGTCACAGGATGGACATGCAAGAAACAAAGCTGCACTCTCTGGTTTAAATGATGAAATATATGAGTGAGAGAGTAACTTGTAATTAGACTTGTGCTCTGCTTTGAAGGAGAGCTCGCCTCAATGTGACGCATTGTGTGCACAGGCTTCATATGCGCCATTCACAAGGAGCCACAAAGGCCAAAAAGGCGCTTCCAGCCCTGATTTCATTTCTCATACACACACCTCCAGGCACTTAGCAGGGTCACTTCTATCACCTCTGCTCGCTGTGGCAGCGGGAGAGGCAGAGTCAGGCAACATATGGCACCAAAAAAATATGACACGATGAGCGGACAAAAAGAGAGAGCCTCTTTCTCTTTTTAAGCTCCAAATTAAGCCCTTTTGCAGGACTCTGTGTGGCCATGTGGCCTCAGATATGAGGATTACCAGCAGACAGGCCTGCAGTGCATGCGTAATAAGACAAAGTGGTGGCGTTCACACCCATAGCTGGCGGGATAAAGGGATCACAAGGCCAAATATCCAGTCCCACACGTGTGCACCGAGTACGAGGCCTGTGCCCAAAACACGTGTGCGCCCCCCGGGAGAAAAACTGTACGTGCGTGTGGAGCTTTGAGGGGTTTGAAGCAAAAAAAAAAAATAAAAGAAATATGGGATTATGCAACGTTTCACATGATGAACATTAGAGTATTAGTGTGTGTGCACGGATGGAGTCAGTGCCTGAAGCAGAAGGAAAGACATGCTCGCACAAAAAATCTTAAAACTGGAAATTTGGATTTTTAAAAATTTAGATTAAAGAAATTTTATTTATTTTATTCATTTATTTATTGAACTAGTTGCAGCACTCTCACACAAACACACACACACGGAGACAAAGTTGTGTGTGCCACTGCAGTGTATTTTAGAGTTTTGTCATTGTCTTTTATGTTCAAACATAAAGACCACACACATTATGTTATTATGAGAATGCACGGGCTGCTTAAGCATCACACGCTCCACACGACTCAAGCCTCCACCTTTTCACGCCCATCATCACCGTCTTTATGTATTTCTTTCATTATGGAAACAGAATGCAGTTTGCTGATTGTGTTTACTGTTTGATCGAAGGCTGCAGTATGTAAAATGGGGAGCGTAATTTGGCTCCTCCGTGCTGTATGGTCCATTTGAAGAATAAAATGATCGTCTCTTTTTTCCAGGGATCCCTGGAGAGACATTCAGCGGCCTCACAGCACGTGGCTTACTGTAGGTAATATTGGCTACCAGCTCACACACACTCTCACACACACTCACTCACACACACAGGCTTCCGTAGTCAGGTTGGATATTTTGGGAAGTTTTATGGAATAATATATTTTAGTTTTCAAGAATTTTTAACAGATGTGGTCTAAAGTCAGAGTTATCATGTTGTAGTGAAGTTATTATAGTTTATTATATGTTAAAGATGATTTCTATGTTGAGCTGTGGACTTTAAATATTTAAACTCCACAGCTCAACATAATGCTGTGGCAAAAATGATGGCGTTATTTTACTGAATTTATTTTTTACTTTGGTGCGAAGCCGGTGTGTTTAGCAGCTTTAGTTTCAGCACATAGAGCACGTGTGGAAAATTAATAATTTTCAGCTTCACACACTGAAGTGTGCCTGTGAACACTGTGTGTGTGTGTGTGTGCTCAGCTGACACAAACCCACAGTGCATCTGTCAACAGGCCTACACCATCACCCCGGTGTGCCACTTCTCTTCTAGTTATTTCAGAAATACATAAATTCGGCTTTAAAGTGTGCGTAAAATGCTTTTATGTCGTGCGTAAAACTCGTGCGTAATTGCCTTTGTCGCCTTAAAAACGCAGCATTCAGTCCAAGAATTCAACCTTAAAATGGCGTTAAATGAAATGATTTTTTTACCACGTGGTTTCAAGCAGATGATATCCAATGAGCCTTTATAATAGGAATCAATTTCCTGCTAATCAGCTCTGCACTTTCGCATAAATTATTTCCAATTAGAGGCACCGGATTTGTTGACGTCATGCACGTGTTGGCCAATGGCACAGCCCGATGAGGTTTGTTTAAACAGTGGCGAGAAAGAGCCTGGAGCTCGACTGAAGATTTCAATGTATGCATTATTATTTTTGTGGATTTTATTTGAGCTCAGGTGAGGCAGAGGAAAGAGGCCGCCGTCCTCGTGACACGTGAGGATCTTTTGGTTTAAACTTTTGCAGAACAGAGACACGTTCAAATCTCCACGCTTCATTTTCTGAACTCACAGCGTGAATAATTTCTCGAGTGAAATGCATCGTGAAAGATAAAAAAAAAAAGAACCCAGAAGACAAATATTGAAATTGTATCAATCTGTTAGAATTATATAGCAGCAGCACAGTCACGAATAAGCCAGTGTTAATGAAGGGACTATTAATGGTAATGGGGAAATAAGTGCAATCTGCATGTAATTATCTTTCTCTTTATCCAGCTTGGAAATGGTGAAAATATATCTGATGCACAAACGAGTCATAAAGCTCACAGCATAGTCTGCAGAGATTAAAAATGTTAATGTTGCATCAGTCCCGTGCTAAATAATATCTGATCAATTACCGAGGAGCTCAGACACCAAAGTGAGTCATATGTTCTGAACATTTTAAAAAAGATTTTCAAAATAAGATATTGCAATTTTCAAAATAAGATAGAATTAGATGTTATTTTTTTTTTTTTTTTATAGACTTAAAATGATACTGAAATGTGATTATTATATAATTAAGTTAATTCTTATAAGAACGTGAAAATTTGTTTATATAAAAACATGAACTACTCCATCAGATTGAGCTAAATATGAAGCACACATATAGTTTACATTTATCACTGCAGCTGTGAGTGTGTGTGTCAGTGCATTTATCTGTGTGTGTTTCTGCATTTATACATAAGACTGGGTCTGATACCGTCTGTAATTATGTATCTAAACTACGTGTGTGTGTGTGTGTGTGTGTGAGGGAGGGAGAGAGACATCCAGTGCAGTAGCATTCTGGGAGCTGAGGCATGTTTCTGCTCTTAAAGGGCCTCGCTTTGTCCTTGTGGACTGAAACAAAGCACCTTGACGAAGATCCGTGTTACAGTGACAGCCTCCTGAACGGCAACAAAACACCTTTTTTAAAAAAAAAAAAAAAATTGACGGATTCAGACAGTAGAAGGAGAAGAAGACCAGCTGCTCATTGTAACCTGGAGGGAGAACAATGCCAGTAGGATTTTGTTGTTTGCTAACAGGGATGTAGCCGTGTTTTGCTGCATGTTGCCAGTCAAGTCGTGTATTGTGGAGTGTTCAGGTTTGGGTGTGTGTCATGGAGGCCGAGAATATTCTGTGCCTCGCCCTCCTCTGTCACTCTCTCTCTCTCTCATTCTCACTCAGTATCTCTCCATCTCTCTCTCCATCTCACTCTCTCTGCTTTCAGTCAGCAGAGCTTTACTTGGCGGTGGCGTTGGTGGGGGAGGAGCCTGCCACAACAGGGATCTGGGCACACAGAACAGCTTTAATTAGAAGAGGCCTTGTGCCATGTGCCACCACGGCATGTGAGAGGAGTGTGTGTGTGTGTGTGTAAGTGTGTGTGCTGCAGCATTGTCTATACCCGTGAAGGTTTTCGTGCATGTTTAGCTTAATTTTTGTGTTTTCGTGGACGGTATTTGGGTTTGATAAGATGTCTTCTACATGTTTTCCAAGTCTACTTGGATGTATTTGTATTATATTACTATTAATGTAGATGCACAGGCATTTTTTTTTTGTCTTTACACGTGTGTATGTTCATCTTAAACCCCTCTGTCTTTGCTTTGACACCAACCTTGAGCACGGGCTGACTGCTTTGGTATCAGATAATGTAAATGAAGACAAACCAGTTTTCTTTTGTAGTCAAACAGCCAAGATCTTTTAATTTAAAAATGCATTTGGGCCGTGGTGGGGGGTGGCGTTTGAAGCCATCACCCTCCCATGGAGCCAGTCAGCGGGTAAAGGCGGATGCGCCATAGGGATGGGCACTGGGCCGGAGAAGGGGAGGTTGGCGCAATAGCCGGTTTGGACTGGTTCGACAACTTGCGTATATATATTTTTTTTCTTATTGGTGCCTCTCACTGATTGTTTGACTGGAGAGTTTTTGATATAGGGGCATTAGTCGCAGGCCAATCAAAGCTTTCTGCGCACAAAGGGAGGTTTCTAATTGGCCGATGCGGTTTGAGGCGGGGTGATGGGGGGCCATTTGGTGGCGTCACAAAATGAAGGGTCAGGCATTTAAGGGCCGCTGTAGGTTGAGCGAGGAAAAAAGGCCCCAAGCCAGAAGAGTAACGTCTTTGTTCGGAGTTGGTGTTAACTGCTGTTGGATCTTTTTGGATTGCTAGACTAGTTTTTGACATGAATGTTTAACTCCTTCCCAAGTTAGTCTGTAATCATTTCAATCATGTAAAATCAAAGAGATGGCGACGTATAATAATGTTTTTATCAATAACTTTCTCCTCTGCTTCCAGGTCAGATCTTGGCCCATGTTACTTTGCCTGCGGCTTGAGAGAATGGGTAGCCTTAGGGGTTGGTTGTTATCTTTGGTTATCTAGCTGTATGAGTGATGTACATTCTTCATAAAGCTAGATAACCGAAAGTAACAAGAATCCCATTACGCTCCTGAAAAGGCATCAAGACCCCAAAACACACCTCCATCCAAAAGAAAAAAGACAAAAACAAAAAAACAAACTCCGCCTCAAGAACTGCAACAAGAGAGAAGAAAATGGACGACATTTAAAAGGAGATGGGAGCAGAAAGCAGCAAAAGGTAGGATGCATGACTGGATATGTGTGAGTGCATGTAGGTGAGAAAATTCTAGACCTTAAGGCCTTTCGATAAATCTAACTTTTGATCCATCAACATTTAGAACACCATTGGTAGGCATGCAGAAATAAGCGGGACATTGCCGTACATATTCCCTGCAGCTCCTTGCAGCCAGTGGCAGTGATCCATAGCAGTACGGTTGGTGCAACAGGATCACTTTTAATCTAATAAGCCCCATGATCCTTGTGTGCGGGGCTGCTTGCAGGAGCTTAGCCATAGTATCACATGGCCGGGAGTGACGGGTTTTGCCGAAAAAACACCCACACTGATTCACCAAAGCTGGGGGGGGAGTTTGACAAGTCGTTTAACAAGTCGCTGTGAGCTGTTGGTCAATGCTCTATTCACTTGGCTCCATGAATTTCAGCTTTCCTGCTTGCATCTTTGGCATCAAGAGAACATGCAATATGAAAAGAATGTGGGCCTTTTATATCATAGGAGCTGCATACGGTGCTATGAATTATACATATGTTCTGACTTGGATGGGATTGTGTGAGTTAAGAATGCTCCCTCTGAGTTAATCCGGGCTCCCAACTCCCCGCCGGCACCTAAGCGAACGGACAAGAATTTGTTTGAGGCCAATTTTGTTAAGTTAGGCGTTGTTGATTTTTTTCTCCTTCCCACCTACTCCTTTCTCCCTTTTGCATGAAAAGATGTTTGATTTGGGGTCCTGGCTGTTGTTTGATTTGACGTGACAGTTGGCTTGGTTGTGAATGGGCCGTGGCAAAGCCTCCATTGCATGAGGTGCTACCATGTGTAAAGGCCTGATGGGATCTCGCTGAATGCTGCTTGTGTTGTGTGTGTGTGTGTGCGTGCAAGGCTCAAAGGGGGAGTGGTCCAGGGGCAATCAAGCAGAAAGTGCCCCCAGTGACGAGATCCATGAGCGAGGAGGAGAACAATCTCACCCTGAAGGTTCTTTGCCCAGGCTCATGGTGAGGAGTAATTGGTCAATCAGATCTTCAACCACAAGGCCTCTGATGGCTGATTGAAGGTGTGATTTCTTTTCTGCCCATCAAAGCTAGAGGGTCACTCCTGCTGAGAGAGAGGCCACTGAGGATTGTTCCCAAGGTCTCATGGTTTTCAGAGCTACAAGGCTAGCAGCGAACTCGCATATTTCGCATGGCGGTACCGCTGCCTCAACATGGATCAGCTAAAACGTCGCTCTCGAGTTTGGATATATTCAGCTTGACAGGGTACAAAAGTCTAAACACTTCTGCGGGGCCAACATGAAATTCCTAAAAGCTTGCGTGGCAACTTCACCTCACAATGTCAATCTCTTCGAGTCCTGCAGTTGTGCCTGCCTGCCTGCTGCATTGCAGGTGCTGAGTGTGACATTTGAGCTCTGGGCTCAGCTAGCAAGAGAGAGGAACGAGGGTCTTGACAGGAAGTGACAGCCGGAGATGTCACCTTCTTGGATGGCAAAGTGGTACCTGGTTCCATCTCTATCGTGTCACTACCGTCACGGTCGATGTGTTTTTAGTACAGTGTAGACTCAGGCATGGTTTTAATCTGTTATTGCAAGATCGATCCATGCGCTGTATTGGCGCAGGTGCATGATGCATTTACAAATTGGAACATTTAAGGTTACAAAACAGGCAGATTTTGAGTTGTGTAAAGAAAAGTTGCTTCCTTTTGTGTCAGTTACAGTGTTGGGGCTAAATGGGAACTGAAGTCCTGGACAGATTGTGTTTATACCCTAAGCAGTGCCCTGGGAGACGCATGTCGTGGTGCAAATGCCTTGTGCTGGCTCTGTGTGTGGCACAGTTATATCACTAACATTTCACACTGGGGACCCCAGAGCAGAGACTGTCTTAGCTTCTGCCTGCCTGAAAATGGCACGGAGATGGGGAGAGAGTTCCTAAAAATCACCTTAGGGCATTTGCTCTCTCTCTTTCTGTGTCCCATGGCGGTGTCTGAAATAGAAAGAGAGTGTGAAGAGAAAGGGTGGAGAAGGAAAGAAGGCAGCGAGAGGAAAGAAGAGGAGAAGGAGGAGGAGGAGGAGGAGGGTGGGTTTGTCTTAGCTTTCATGCACTAGGCAAGCAGATTTAGACTCCAAGTGTCAAATAGAAAAACAGCCATTGTGGTCGGGTCCTACTTGCCCCCCCACCAGTAGACTTTACAGTCAATAGAGCTAGTCCACTTGTCACTGAGGGACAATGCGTCCCTTTGCCTCCCTTTCACCCCTGCCGGGTCCGAGCAGCCAGACAGTTTTCTGAATAAGACCCAGTGATTCTTGCCCCCTTTTTCTCTGCCTCTCTTTCTCTTGACGGAACACACCAACAGGGTTTGGAAAATGGCTTCGCTGTTGGGCTGGAGCAGAAGGCCAGAAGAGCCTGTTATTTTCTATAACATCGGCATTCCCTCCAACCCCCCATACGCTCACAGAGAAATGAATGTATCTTAGACACTAGCAAAAGTCAATGGGCCTCCGCAGACAAAGGAGATTAAGTTTGGCAACTTAGCAGTAACAGGTGTACTTTGACAGTGCTTGGACCACACGGGGGGTGACTGCTGTTGTCTGACCCCGTTGCTCTGTTTGCCTCCCTGTTGGTTTTTGCGTTGTGTGGAGATAAAGATGAAATTTGCTTTGTGTTCTCAGACGACAGGAACGCTTCAGACCTTGTCAACTCGAGAAGTTTTAGTCGAGAGCGTGTCTGGCCTAGCTGTCTAGCACTGGCCTCTTATCATTTTTTACTGCTTTTGAAAACGTAGCTCGGTTTTGCAACATTTCTTCACTGATTTGCCAAGTTTTCTCCAAAGGGATTCTGCAGATATCTTTAGATCTCGGAGCTGTGCTCACCCAAGGGAGCAAGTTAAGGGTAAACAATGCGGGCACACAGAGGAAGAAAGAAATATCAGAGGGAGTGCGGCACAGCACTGAAGCATGAATACATTTTCACGTTTAGAACTGAGACAGTGATGTTTTAAGAGGGGAAATATCTTTCAAAGAGAATGAGCGGAGCCTTTTCTATCCATACCTTCAGTATTTTCAACCACAATAAATTGAGCCATTCAGCAGCAGTATAAACAGAGACACTCTCAGAGCCGGAGCAAAACAGTGCATGCATTTGTTTGTTTCAGTCGTTAATAAAGCTTTTACCGAGAGCCTCGGTCCTCAGAAAAAGCCCATTCTGGTGAAATGACTTGGCAAAGCATCCGATGGAGGGTCTGTTCAGACTGAAGCTGTTCCCGCTGCCATTGTCTAGCTCTCTCTCACACACCTACGAGTCCAGAGTAAGCACACAATTTCATTGTTGCGTGAGCTGTTAATATCAGAGGCTTCACAATAGAGCCCATTCGCCATATTTGCATAAGGCACTTTTCCAACAAGGACCCAGAGAGGGCTTGAAAGCTGGCCCACTCCAGTGCCAATGGCAAAAAAATGTCAAGTGCCAATTAGGAGAGGTTTGCCACCATTCAGCAGTACCCCACCCCTGTAGTCCTTCCCCTCCCTGCTTACCCACCCCAACTCTCTCACACTCCAAGTCACCCCTGTTTTTACCACCTTATTTCAATTTCAGACGTAGCCTTCCCCTACTGACACCCAGAGACAAAAGCTGGCTCCCTCCTCTGCTGGCTAATGGAGGATCCTTTCTGCCGGGCTCAGAGTATTAGCAAAATCAGACAGCGTGCTCTGTTCGCCGATTAGTCAGCTTTCTTTGTTGATTTCTTTGAATGGAAGGGTTCACGAACTATGCAGCTAAACCTGCGAGATATAGACTCCACCTGCTGAATATTGAACTTGCTACATTGTGCCACTTTTGGTTTCAGACTTGCAGGTTTGCACGGGCAGGTGTGGGTAATTGAGGAAAAGGATTTTGGCGAAGACAGACGCTGATTTGAAGCAATTAAAAAGAACCCCTTTCATCTGATATCCACAGTGGTCGGCCTGCGTTAGTGCTAATAGCATTTAGCCACCTAATGACTTGCTTTAAGCTAGTCCTGCTTATTGCTTTGCACTGATGCACGCACAAAACACACAGAGCATCCTATTATGAGAACGGCTGCAGTCGGAGATTATTTGAATTGAGAGCAGCGCAGGCTTTGAGTCAGCTGTTAAAAGAAAATGCTCAATATCAGTACAGTCTGATTTACCAGAGCTGCTACAGCGTCAAATTCAAGTTAGCTTAACTGGTGAATGTCAACAGTGCTGAACAGCTGTTTGCAATCCTACCCATGCTGAAAATGCGGCATTATTTCCACTAATGCTTAAATGCAGCTGTCAGATGCAAAGTACATGGTGACGGGATTGTAGAGCATCATGAGTGTCCTTGAATTTCAGTAACGTGGTGTTTACAGTAGGACTACAAAAGGAGGTGACATCAAACAAATGAATAAAAAGAAAACAGCGTCCTGTAAAATGACAAGGATGCAGCAAATTAAATTTAAAAAATTAAGTCATAGACACAATAAAAGGCGGTAATCGTGTTTGTCCAATTGGGCTACTGTTGTTTTCCACAGAGCATTTACCTAACTTACCGCCTCCTGCCACTCAAAAGGATTTTTCTCTTGTCCCTTTTTCTCTTTCATTCTTTCATTCAATCTCTGTGTCGAGTTTTTTTTTCTTTCCCACCCTTGATTCTCAGATGGTTGGATCTGATTTGCATGCATTTGCATAATGAAAGTCATTTGCATGCTCAGGGGCAGACTGTACCATGAGAACAGACATGAAAAGGTGTGTGTGTGTGTGTGTGTGTGTGTGTGTGTGTGTGTGTGTATACATGCATGCATGTGTGCGCATGGCTTGCATTCGTACGGTTCTCTGAACTACACATGTGCGTTTTTGATGGATAAACCACGTTCTTAAAATTTCCCCTTCTTGCCCTTTGATTTTCCCTTCCCCGTTTTTCTGTGCAGGCTACCACCACGCCACCACACCACTGAAGGAAAGCTGGCAAAAGGAGACTGAAAAACAGAGAAGAAGGAGGAGGGGTTGCTGTTGATTCTGCCCTCCCTCTCTCTCTCCTCGCCCTCCTCTGCATCGCCTCTTCCCTCCTCCTCCTCCCTTCCTCCTCCGCTCCATCCTCAGCAGACTGCCCCTTTTTCCTGTACAGCGAGACGCAGCCCGCGCCACCATCTTAGAGTAACGCTGGCATGAAATGGAAGTGGGAAGACCAGTCAGTGCAGGTAACACACCAAAAACCCACCGCGCGCCCGCCATGCTGCATCTCTTCCACCATGCCACCCCGACCCTCCATCCTCTCTCCGTCTTCCACCTCCCCGTGCCCTCGCTCTCCGGCGGGCTATCGCCTCCGTTTTTTTAATCACCTCGGATATTTTTGTTAATTGCACGAATCGCAAGATGCGCTGATGGGTGGAGGGGAGGGTGAGTTGATGTGGGCGGAGCGTGTTTTGTATGTGTGTTCACATTAAATCACTCTGCTCTCAATGCCTCTCTCAGGAGGCTTTCAGTGGGCATCTGTCCTCTGAAGCGCCATGTTTTCTTTCCCCCCGTTTGGGAATTCTCATGCCATCCTCACATGCGTGCCCCGACATGGCGGCAGCTGCCATTTTGGAGATGCGATGCAAGCCGTGCCTTCTGGACAACACAGAGGCACAATTCAGAACTCCATATAGTTGGTCTCTTTAGGATTTGTGCACTATATCTTTGAAACAATGAGTGTTTTTAGATTAATTCTACTCCTTAAATGAGGTCAGAAGAAACGTCAAGGTGGGCACATCTGTCGATGATATCCATGAGCCACCATTCACATTCTCACACAGGGACACTGCAGCACATATCAGAACCAACACAAGGCAGGAGGGTAGACGGGCAGAGAAATAATAGAGAAGAGATGGCGTGGAAGTGAGAAAGTGGGACCTTGATAGGCAGAGCCTCAGCACTGGAAAGCCTCTCTTTGTGCCAGTGGCCAGTGTTGGAGGGCAGTCGGTGCTCAGACAAGTCGAGTATTGTTCTCCCTGAGCGAGCTCGTTATAGTGGTGCATTATTCCAACCGGGGAGCTCCCAACTTTGAAAACCGCTTAAACCAAAACACCAATTAGCATCGGCTGGGCTTGATTAAGTAAGGCAGCCTCGGTAAACAATGCACGCCATTGTCCGCGCAAACAGAGAGACCTCCCTTTGTTTGTGTCAGTGGTGTGGAGGTCACTGAGACAATGCTAATGCTAACTTACAGTAGGGTGCCACTCGGTAGGGCTAACAGACGGACTGCGGACACCCCCCCCGTTGGGTCAAGGTGAGAGAAGAAAAGGAGATTGTTGCTAAACACAGGAAAACATCACGTCAGTGAAGGTCCAAGGTGACGCTCCCAGTTTAATAACAGAAAGTCTGAAAGTGAAAAGTTTGAAAAAAAAGTGTTTCACCCAAAACATGTGATTTCCATCCAATGTTTACAGAGACCAAACCAGTGAAATCGGTTCTCAAATTAGGTCATGCCAAGCTTTTTCCACATTTAAATATTTGACGATGCAGCCTTTAAAAAGCAGAGGCGTCGCTTGGCTTTCCTAAGAAGTGCTGTGGTAACTGTGTCAAACCCAAAGCGCACTAATCACGGACAGGCCTCCATAAACAGGTGGTAGATTGAGCAAAAGGGGCCGGGGCCGTTCTCAATTTACTGTGTAAATTATGCAGAGCCCAAAACAATGCAAACAGTAGACAGTGGAGTGGCTGGCGTTGGCTAATGAGATGATGAGAAGCCTGGGAGGGCTGGGAGCTAGTCGAGGTGAGGGGGTGGGCACGGCCCGGCAGCTTGTGTCTGGATCCTGTGTATTTGTGTGTCTGTCTTCATGTGAGTGTGTGTGAGGAGTCTAGAGGAGCTTTGGCAGGGGAGCAGACACTGTCCCGTCTGCACAAACCCCATCATCAGCACCCCTCCTGCCCAGACTGGAGTGCTGCAGAGGGAGGGGAGGGTTAGCAGGCAGCTGGGGCACCCTGCCCCCATTGCAAGAGCACCAGCCTTGGGAACCTCTGTGGCAGGGGTCCCCCTAACACTGGCACGTAGGGGCCCCCCAAAAGTCTGGCTGCAACCCCCCCTACGCCTCCTCCTCCATTACCACCATCCCCTCCTCCCTCCTGGTCTCCCCAACCACCACCCCACCCACCCTAATGTGAGGCTGGGGGCCTGGGAAGGACTTCAAGTTCATGGCCAGACCTCCTATTGAGCTGACAGCCTGACTGTTTGCTCAATTCGGCTCCCTATTCAGAGTCGTGCAGGAGGGGTGGGGTGTGGGGGGTGTTGAGAAAGAGCTGGAGGATGGGGAGGTGGGTGGAGGGAGGCGGTGTTGCTAGATGGGACACCGTAGCACTGTGATAGCTATTCATTCAGCAGGGGGAGACAAGTAAAGAGTGAGGGAGAGAGTGAAGAGGGATGGTGGGGGGGTGTTCGAGTCGGGGTGCATAAATAAAAAGTGAGGAATCCGGGCTCAAAGTTTGCTTTGAGCGGTGTGCGCCTCTCTCACACTCTTTTAGACTCTTAATTACCGGCGCCTTCCACTTTTCTCTCTCTCCTTTCTCTCTAACTACACCCCCCCCCCTCCTCTTCTCCCCTCCTCCCCTCCCCCCTCACACACACACACACACTCATGAACACACACACACACACAAAATCGCAATCATTCTCATCATCCCCTCTATCCCCTGGTTTTATTAGGCCACATGCTGGGGCTGTAAATTTACCATTAACAAGCTTATTCACTGTAGTCCTCTCAACAAAACAAGACCATGATGCCAATAACTCAAAGCGACACCAATACCCCGAAACTGCCTTTTATACCACCACCCTCCGCTGTTAGCCACTCCTCCCCATCACCCCCACCCCACCCCTGTATCCCTCCCTAGCCGAGTGAACCGGCGTAGTGTTAAATGCCAAGTCTAACACGATGCTCGCTAATAGCTGAGGCGATGCTAATTAGCACGATGGTTGTTGATTTCTGCCACCGAAGCTGGACGGCTGCATTATCGGTCCGTGCTGCTGCACTCCGTGACCAGCTGTAATATTTTAAGTTGCTTGTCTGAGCTGCTTGAAAATGTAACAAAAAAAAAAAAAAAAGCTTAGGGTGTGTCACATGCTTCCTCTTTATGTATTAGCAGCTCGTAGCGTACCAGGCTCCCTCTGTGCTAAGGCCTTTCAACTTTACCCCCAATCCCTTCAGCCGGTGCTTACCGCGGCCAGATTTAGGACTCACAAGAAAAGTTATTTTTCATGCGTAAAGAACAACAGGGACAAGTTTTTTTGATACACCTAAATTGGCATTCACAGTCCACTGTCTCAAATAATTGTTTTGACATTCACATGATTGGCCTCGCTGTGTGTCTGGACTCACTCGGAGAAATCAAAGCTGTATCTTAATGTCATATTTCTCTTCGCAGGTGAATATCGTCGACGCACAAAGGGGGGGTGATCTCAAATTTCCAGATCGCACAATGGAGGTGATGGCGGGACTCCTCCTCCTCCTTCAGTGGCTTGTTTTTTTTTTTTGCCAGGACTAAACAAGGACGACGACGCAGATGCCCGCACGTGACTCAGCGGTGGTTCCTACTGCCGTGACTTTGGAACGTCGCTGAGACGTTTGCGCCACTTCGTCGCCGCTGTGTGATGCATTATGTGACCCAGCAGTCAAGCGGGACTGGTTGTAGCAGAGCGAACATCACATTGGACTGCGGCTGAGGGAAACAAGGCTCAGACAGAAGACTGGCAGCTGGACGAAGTGGTCCAAAATTGTGACTTTTCATATTTTTGAGGCACTCAATTCTGTAATTATTATTCTTATATATTTGCCTATAAACAATGTTACTTAGACGTGAAGCAGTATGTCTTCAACTAACATAGGCCTGACTTACCGTAGGTCATATTTAATGAGATGTAGCCCAAGTTTAGTTTGATTTCTGTTTTGTTATAGTTGCTAGGACTCAAAGACACGTGAATGTGAGACCCACGGCAGCAGTGAATAATACTGCACTGCGATTGGACAGCTCCGTGTGTCAGCTGACACAATGGCGAAGGAGTGAGTTGTCGTCTTTATACTCTATGCAACTGTTTTATCTTTTTTTTATTATTTTATTTTGTTCCTTTTTACCCCGTCGAGCAGAGCCCCCCGTTTTCATCCTGGATTTTCTTTTATTTTTCTGGGCTACCAGTTTATAGACATTCCTTCAGACATCATCAAGAGAAATGGTTTTTCTGAGGAGCCTACCTTCCCGTTGTTAATATACTGATACAGAAATTACAGCCAGAGTGTGTCTCTGTGTCTGTGTGTGTGTGTGTGAGCTGGATGACAGAATACAGCTCAGTTTCATATGTATTGAATCTCATATTTGCAGCCTTAACAGACTTTGATTTGACTGTGCCAGCCACGAGCCACAGCGCTGAGTAAATGTGCACTCGCACGTTTAATATTCCTGATGGCAGAAGTGTGTTTGATCAGCAGGAAGTAGCTGAGCGGGGCTCGTGGCTCACGCGCCGCGTACACAGAACACACGCCGCACTATTGAAACCTTCTTCCCAGCAGGCTTTGAGCAGTTTGGTTTCATAGCAGTTACCTGCTTTGGCTGTAATGATACATCTTTGGGTGAGACATGACAAATACATTGGCTTCAAACACTGCCTTAATTTCCTGTCCTTGACATTAACACACACACACACACACACACACAAATGCAATAAAGCAAGTACTATCGCAGCCTAATTCATTCTATATTAATTTTCGGGAAGTGGCAAATTTTTTTATTACGATTGATAATCTATGCAAATCTTTTAAATATTACTTTAAACAATCTATGTCTATGCAGTGCTTTTGCAATTGATTCAAGGGAGACTATCTTGGCCTAATTTAGAAAATGTATTCTTTTGATAATCATGCACATCCCAGTGCTCAAGACAATTACTTATCTGCCTGGATAAGCTTGAAATTATGTTTTTAATCTTTAGCAAAAAAAAAAAAAAAAAAAAAAAGTCTTCTGATATCAGTCCAGAGGCATGAAAACCATGAATTGTGGTCAAATAATTAAAATCAGTTGCACTAAATCTCTTTTTTTTTCTCCTTTAAATGCAGATCAAACATATCTATTCAGCTACGCCTTCGTGTAGCTTATTGTTATATATATACATATATATAGATATGAACAGCAATGTTTGTGTTACGCAATCGAATCGCTGTGACTGAGTGTTCACCACATGTGCCTTTGTATTGAAAACTGTGTTGGAATAGTAATAAAGGTTTACATTGAAAACAATTTTAAAAAATGGCTGTTGTGCATGTTTTGTCAATTTAAAATGGGATCAGGTGGAGGTCGTGCGTGCTGCCGGAGTGTCCTTGAGCAATTTTCAGAGCATGATGAGTAGTGATGTAACTCAAAATACACACATAGATTTGTTTTTACTAAAAAAAACAAACACAGATATAAATATACACACTTGCTGGCAGCTTTCCTTGAATGTTCTGCTGTTCACGTCTACAGAGAAATCAACTGCAGTTCACTTCCAACAAAATGTTAGAGCCAAAATGAAAAGATTATCGCAATTCCCCTGAGACCAAACAATTTTCCAAACACCATCAGGGATGTGGGTTTATTTTCTGTAGTGTTTGGCATCAAGCTAGTCAGTAGAGCTCTGTCCCTTTTTATTGTAAAATTAATCAGTGCAAAGACGGTCTCTGTAGTAACGAGCAAAAATCCCGACCTGCTTGTTGTCGTATAGATGATCGGCAAGCCAATGATGCATCCACACACACACACACACACACACATGCTGTTAACGTGCTGTTATTTCGAATGTGGGTAAAACAAAGACGGTAACACTCTGATCCTGGGTTCTGCAGGCCACCGTGTGCCATGCAGAACACTTCCCCAGCGTGATTTGCTGTCTGACACCACATATGGCGAATGCGCCAAACTCCCGACATATGGGCCCCTCACAATTCATTAGCATTGTCATGTAAAAGAGGGTAATCCCACTGTAAAACAAATGAAATGTAACCCTTTACAGTACAGGTTGATCACGCAGCTCTTTTCATTCATCCCCCCCCCCCTCGCTTTTATGAAGTCTTGTGTAATTCAATGAAAGAGGTTTTTAACGCAGCTCCAACGCACCCCCTTGGGTGTCTGCATCCTCGGTGCGTAGCAGCCGAGGCTTTACAAGCCGCTCTCCTCTTGTTTACAGCTGCACTGCGCGTCGAAATGAGCCGTAGTACACATAAACAGCAGCTCCATGCAAATATTACAGTGCCCTTATTAACCAGGGCAGGCTGCAATTACATTATGTCCCAGGCGTTAACATCCAGAGAGCGAGCGCTGGTCCTCTGTGACAACTCTCCTTGCCCTCAGTGTTTCTTGGCGGCGTTATGGCCCTCATAATCTGATTCACAGTTTTTGTCATGCTGCCAAGAGGCAAGTTGCATTAGCCAAGCACTATAGGCCTTAATGAACTGAGTGTCAGTGTTAAGCACACTAGAGCATGCTGGAGTGACGGCGTACAACCAGGCTGTCATTTGCAGCCATGTTGGATCACAGTCTAAGTTATGGCTGTTCGCGCTCAAAGATTGTCAGGCCTCTGAGGGAAAAACAAGAACCACCCTCCTTCATGATGCTCGATGTGTTGAGCATCCTAAAGGACAGACAGTCTTGTGTGTGAGGAGCTGCTCCTATAGAGTTAGGGTGTGGCTTCCTTTTGACATAAAGCACAAAACCGCTGCGAGCTACGTCCCCCTCTGAGACCGAGAGGATCCGATTCCAAGATGGCGCCACAGTGACATTAATGTTGCTTGGAACGGTTTAGATCGTTGCACTTCCAGCTACAACGATTTGATGGACAAGTACACAAGGGCCGGTGGCAGGGGGCATCCGAAGTGGGAAATGGCGGGTTTTGGTTCACGTCCAAGGTCTAGGAACTCGGGTGCTGCTCCTTTCACAAGTTCCTCAGAATCGTCATTGGTATGCAGGAATGCGCCCCTAGCAGGCCATTCTGTGTGATTTTGGAGGGAAACGTGTTTGCAACCGGTCGCTAGGACAGAGGATGTGTGTGTGTGTGTGTGTGCGTCTTTGGATCCGATCCGTGGTCAGTGCCAAGAAAAAGTGGGCGTCCGTCCAGATCTGTCCACCTTTGTGAGCTGCCTCCCAGCGGTGCAGCCATGGCAATTCTGTTCAGTGAGCAAAGACAAAATGGCTTCACATGCTTTGAAGGGTACGTCGTCCTGTGAAACGCTCCAATTATAATAAATATAGATGATGAATAAAGAGGTGTGTGTGTGTGAGTGAGTGTGTGTGTTGAGCTGGATTGTCTTGGTTGAAGATTATCAAGGTTTTCCAGATACCCGATCTTCACAGTGATGGCATTGATGGAGTGCCGCATTTTGGCCCCTTGTACACACAAAATGTATCCGTGACCTGAGTTAAGTTGTTTTTTGGTTGTTCATCCATGATTCCAGTTTGAATCTGGTCACAGGTGACACGATTGCTCCCTTTATGCCAGATAAAACATGCAGGGAACTGCTTCCAGTCTGCAAAAATCATTCAGTAAAAACAACGAAAGACAAGAACATTAAAAGTCTGTCGGTGTGGTGCATTCAGGTGTCATCCGACAGAAAAACATTCTCTATGCAGAGTAATTAGAGTGCGGTTTGACAGTGTCGTCACCTGTGATTGGTGTCTTAATACTTTTTTACCACAGGTTGAAGTACTCACATGTAACTGTAACTTGTAATCTAGGTGTCTAATTTGTGACTGTCACTGCAGATGTTTTTGTTTGGCAGCTCAGGCCAATGTAACATTTACAGATATCGTCTCTACTGGGAGTTATGTATTTTCATTTTATACAACTTTATTCTTCTACTCCTCTTCATCTGAGAGATATAAATATTTCATTTTATACTCCACTAACTTATCTGAAAGCTGTACTTACAACTCACCTGGCAGATCATGATTTAACTCACGACCTTTGAATGAAACATGATGCAACAGTGTAGATTAAATTACCCAACAGGTGAAAAAGTAGGTTCAAAAAAGCTCTATCATTACCGGCTACAACACTAAGATGCTATTTAGGTATTAATGCTTGAAATAATAGAATAATATAACATTAATATGCTCCATTCTGTATAATTAGGACCTTGCATGTGGTATTAGTACTTTTATTAGTACAGTCTCAGTACTTTCTTCACTACAGGTTTTAACAGCATTTAAATGATTAAATATTCCAACATGCAGACAGGCCTGTCTTTGCATTGAAATGCTGTCAAAGCAATGATTATATAGACGTATAAATCACCAAAATTTCAACCAAATTGGTTCAGTGCTTCCTGGACATGTGGCACTTACCTGTCACAATATTTGTGAATATGCATATGTGACTACATGTGGATTTGCATAGAAAACTACACTAGACAAAGACTTGTTACGCTACTGGAAGTATTTTGATAACTACACTCCTCAGTTCATCTCATGGCTGTGGATTGTCTGCGGTGCTTGAGCATCTTCAGCCCTTCAACTTCAGTTAAAACTCACCTAAATGAGACTGACTTAAGTGACGGAATCTCAAATTCAAGTTCTGTCATAGGCACAGGTAGCGCGTAGCTTTGACTATAATGCTAAGCTTAAAATCCACTCACACCCTGAAGCAATTTCTTGGAGCTTATGTATTTATATAATGAAGGAGAAATACTCGGAGAGGTTAGCAAAAAACTTGCAGCTCAGGCCTGATGAGTTAGACGTCCGGATCACTGAGGATGCTTTTTCTTGAAGGCGAGAGAGCCCTGTTGTGGAATGTCAAGTAGTTTGGCCGGGGCGGGTGACTGAAGCGGGAAGTGATTTGACTAATGTTTTCCCTTTCATAGCGCTCCTCTCCACCACCGTCCCCCTCCGTCCTCCCCAACCGCCAAAACCTCCCCAGAAAAACTTTACGGTGATGTCATTCATATGCAAAACAGGCGTGCTTTCAGCGGGTGAATGTGTGTGCATGCGTCTGTGAGCGAGTCTGTATGCGTGTGTGTGTGTGCATGTGTTGCTTGAGTGGCTGATTCCATTACTTGAAGGACCATTACACTTGCCTGTCAACAGCCAAAAGACCTGAGAAAAATTAGCAGATTAAATCACTCCTCTCCTCCTCCTCCTCCTCCTCCTCCTCCTCCTCCTCCTCCTCCTCTTCCTCTTCTTCTTCTTCCTCCTCTCCCCTGCAAGCATCCAGGCTGTTGTGTCGCACCACGGAGGTGTTGTGACAAAATCCCAAAAAATGTAATGCATCTCCTTTGAAAGTCACATCAGTGTTTGATCAGTGACAGGTCTAATTTTGGCGACAAATCTCTCAAATATGGCAAAAACAATGATAATGGTGCAAGACACAATCAGGGCAGAGCTCCTGGGAAAGCGAGTAGCTGGGAGGCGGAATCCTATAAACAGGGGCAAACAGGGAGACTGAAGTTAAATGTGGTTTTACAGTCTTGTAGAATCAGATTACACGGCGGCGCTCGGGGTTCCAGTACACATTTTATTGATGCAGATGGGTGAAAGTTCAAATGTGGAAGAGGGTTCAGCAGATTTAAAGATCGGTTTGTGTCTTTTCAGTGAATTCCTGTCACTGTTTTAGTCACCAAAGTCACCTCACGGACATAAATCCCGATCATAATCCTGCAACCGACTCCAGAGGTTGCACCTAGTTTTACTCATCGTGGGATGACAGGAATCCAGCAGAGCTTCTCCCTCCAAAAACAAAAGAATAAATCCCACATCCCAGAATGTGGGAATGAAACCCCCTCGGGTCAGATTAGCATTCTGGGAAAACAAAATTCCCCACTGGGGCGTTTGCTACAGACCAGATGGGTGTACCCCCGAAAATCAGCCACACAGGGGGAAGTGGCTGGAGAAGAAGAAGAGGCTTGGCCCCCGGGGAAGATGGAGGAGAGAGTGTTGAAGGAAGAAGGGGGAGGTTGTGAGAGAGAGGGGCGCGAAGAGTTAATGCCGACAGCTCAACAAAGGCCACCACCGCCGCCGAGGGCAGAGAGGAGCACGGGAAAAGAGCTAAGGTCAAGGGGACCTCGGGGGGTTCAAGTTCAAGGCGACTGTCAGTGTCTGCATTTTAACAGCCGCGCCACACCCTCTGAGTACTTATACTTCCATTTGAAACAACAACTGCACCCCCACATCTCCGTTTACATCCCCAACATTAAATCTGAAGCTATGCACAAACCATGGCCATTGTCTCACACATATCGGGACCACATAGAGGCAAAAGGTAAAAGGAGGGTTGAGGTTCGTCTGGTCGACTCACATGGTAATGCGTTTTGCTTGTGATGGCCTCTGCGGCAGAGTCGCCGTCGGGGTTTTTGTGTGTTCGGTGGCCGTGGGTGGTATCGTTGGTGAAGAACAGGAAATGTTCTGAGACTCGCAGGACTCCCAGACTCCTCAGAGATGGTGTCTGTCTGGTGTTTGAGGGTTTTTAGACATCAAATCTTGACAACTTTGTGGCTGGGAAAAGAGACACGAGTAAAGAAATGTACTGTTTGATTCAGAGGAGAGAGTTTTTCCTGATAAGTACTCAATAATGCACTTTTAAAGCTATAAACTTGCAGTTTTCCACTTTTGTTTCCCCCACAGTGTTTTGGATTAAGACCTATTTTCCAAGAGAGATCTGAGAACACAAGATAATAAAGCTTTAAAATCTCCAAGAGGAATGCAAGGCTCAACTTTGAGTTCATTCCATTTAAAAAGGTGCACAGCGCCTGAAACCAGTTCTGCAGAGGTGCTAAGGTTTTGTAGTTACTGGAACGTGTGCTGTAGTTATTAGATTTAAATCAGAGTAAAGATGTGAGGTGGTTTCCTCTTTGTGTGAGGAAGTCCGGCCATACAGAAAGCAATATCGTGGACAAAATTAGTCATTTGTGATGAAGCGTAATGCGCTGTGG
Organism: Protonibea diacanthus; assembly: GCA_028641955.1. Taxonomy (NCBI): domain Eukaryota; kingdom Metazoa; phylum Chordata; class Actinopteri; family Sciaenidae; genus Protonibea; species Protonibea diacanthus. The sequence goes on along the minus strand of CM053983.1, from coordinate 24,328,284 downwards.
TTTAACTGCTGAAGTGTTGATGGAGCAGGATGACAATACAATGTCTCCATAGTCAAGGACGGACATGAAGTTTGACTGCAGAGTAGTTTTACAGTTACAGGAAGACAGACAGCTTTTAATTTCCACACAAGAAAACCAGTTTGATTTCTAATTTTCGAGTCAATGTGAGCTCTTCAGTAGATTCAGACTGCATTAAGACAGCACAGGAGGTGGCACCAATGAGAGCCTGTTGTTTGAGGTACAGACGAGGGATGATTTATGATTCAGGAAGTCCAGTTGGTGTAACAGATTAATGTGCTGAAGGCTTATCAGATGTCAAAACACTACAACAGTTTGTAGTTTGTAATACTCACACACAGATTTTACACGTCAGCCTTACTCCACTCTGTCTGTTTTATGTTATTCCTTCACTGAAGCCGCATGAAAACAAATCATTTATGCTTTAAAACCTTAAAGCTCAGCGGAGGTGCCAAGGTCTTGAACTGATCTGGATTCTTGTTTTAGTTTCCACGTTTGGAAAAGAGTTTTTGTAATGTACATTCTTCATAAAACAGTGCCAGCTTGTATCTGACATAACCTGCCACGTGACTTAAAATGGTCATTTCTGCTGTGTTTTTAAGGATGGGACAGTTTTGGTATCTTTGGAAACTTGGATCTTCACAAGAACTGAGAATCATTTAAAATAATAATGTGGATTTTGAATAATATTAGTTTAAGCTGAAGCTTATTAACCAGCAGTTCTCCAAGGTTCTTCTGACTCAAACATGTCTAAATGTCGGTCATGATGATTGATAGTTTCATCACATGCTCAAATACGTATTGACTCATATTTGGCAGGTATTCATTTTCAGTCATTTGTCACCTAAATCTGTCATTTCTTCTTTGTACATCTTGTTTTGGAGCTTTCGACTGTCACATGGTCTACGTCAGAACATTAACTTTTTAATGTCCGCTTAAAAGTTATTTTGTCATCTTGCTGACGTTTGAGTACAACCATTTGTCATTTAAAAGAAAAATATGTATCTTAGAATATATAGAGGTGGTTAGCTTGGCCATAATGATCCACTGACTGTAAAGGAGAGTTTTAGTCTCTCTACCAGAAGACAAGATCAAAATTCTAGGAGAAAATTTAAAAACATTAGAGTTGAAAATATCGGTTACATCACAGATATTGTTTCATAATCGGTACATGCGTGAACACACACATGCAACACATGAAACACTTTCAAATAAACCTCCATTAGAGACGCACACTTTGGGTGAATTAAGTGTGATTGTGTGGTTACGTAAGATATTTCATGACATCACCATGCGAGCGTCGAAGGAGGATTCTGCTGGATGTGCAGAACAATGGCCTAATGAGATTTTTAAAGTCAATTATAACAATTATTTCTGCCTCTCTCTCTCGTGTCAAAGGCTACACTAGGATGCCAAAACAATTCAGCATGGACGGAGGAGATGTAATCTGCTGCAACCTTGAAATATGTTGTGTGTGTCATCACATTTTGGATGAATCATGGCTGCTGGGAAGTGATTGTTGTGGTCCGGTTTAGTGACACAGAAAGCCGTGTTGTCGCTTCCAGAACATCCAGAAGGACAAAACTCCAGAAGCTCCAACACAAGTGCACTGCACCTGCATGAAGATGACTAGAAGCAGCTATATTATAGTAACTAAATGTTAACTATGGTACCCAAAAAGAACATTACAAACCAAAACAAAGCAGTCAGATTTGATAGCAGGGTCAGAAAACCTGTTGACACTCTTATGACCTGGGTTTTTCCTGTCTGACGTGTGTGTGACGTTACATCGGTGCTGATTAATCTTGACCACAGAGCAAAAGTTCAAATCCATTTAATGAACTGGAACACCACAAGTTGTCCCTCGTGATTTAGAGCCCATTGACAAAAAGGAGCATATGTTTGTTTTCTTTTCTGTGACCAGGCAGAGATCAGAGGTCGGGCAGACCAACCACCGTCACCCCATAAAACACAACATCACGACTGACCCCCTCGTCACTTCTCCAACCTCTGCACAATGGAAGGTCAATGGGTAGGAAGTCTGTGTCCCCCCCTCGCATCTCTTTGTTGAACTCGAGCGGACTAGACAAACCACAACATGCCCACAGGGCGACCCCTGACCCCTCAGCCTGCTGGCCACACACCCCGAGACCTGTGGGACGTCTGGGAAGAGATAAATAACTCAGCTGAAGCTTTAAGTCTGTTCAATCCATGGCTGACAATAGGGGAGGCGGAAGCTGTGGGAACACTGGCTGAAGTAATTAAGTTTCCCAGTTAGAAATCATATTATATCACCATGAATGTGATGTGGTTGTTACTGCTAAAACTAGTCACTAGACCACTTACATTTTTGGGAGGTTCACACATTGAGAAAGATTTCTGAGGATTTATGTGGAGGCACAGTGACATTTCATATGAATACAGAGGACTAGGGTTGATCTTTAGCCTGCTTCTGTAGAGCGCTGCAGAATTGAGTCTCCACTTTTACACCTCCAGTTCCCTCGTCTTGAACTTTCGGGTTTGCCGACAAAAGCATGTCATCCCTCCAGCAGTCTCTTTTATATCGCGTCTTTTCCTGCCTCCTAATTTCATTATTTCTAGATTCAGGAAGTCCACGCCTCAAATTCATCTAATTTCGACACCTAAAGTACTTGAGCACGCCTTGACTCACACCCTACACTCCGAACCCTTTTCCTTTTTTTCCCTTTATCTCTCTTTCGTTCAAATACAGGAACCACTGAGGCTCTAATAGAGCGATGAAGAGACGGCTCGACGCCCTCCTGTTTGCTCCTGCTTTAAGGCTGACACTGGTCCATCTCTAAACTCTGACCCTGATTTCTCCTCTCATCCCCACCCCTCCATCCACCTACCATTCATCCCTTGACTCTCATCCCTCGCCCCTTCTACAGTACATCGTCCAGGTTCACAATATGCAATAAACCAATCTAATTCATTCTATTTTTATTGGTGGTCTTTGTTCGTCAAACACTTGTGACTAAGGACAAGGACTTGGACAGATTTGGAGTCTTGGAAACCGCATTGAATGCAAAGACTGTGACCACGCAGCCTCCGTCACATTCAGTTTTTACGTGTACACTCTATAGGCAATATGTAAACTCATGAGGGGCTGAAAATGTTTATCCAGCCATAAAGCGACATCTAATTATTCAATTTAAACAGCGAAGTGTAACTGGAAAGTAGATGACGGTTAATGGACACAGCATCTTTTGTTATTTACTCTTTCTGGCTGTTAATGTCGCCGTCCCCCGCCTCCCCTGTCTCATTATGGGTCAACACAGGAATATGCACAAAAACACACATTACTGCATCACCTTCGCACACACACACACACACACACATAAATGGTGGCAGTTGCTTGTCAGACTGGTGCCATGCTCCACCTCTCCTCACAGCTTTCATGCTAGCTCCTGGTTGCCTTGGCAACTGGCTATGTGTGTGTGTACATGTGTCTGTGTGTGTGCGTGTGTGTGTTGGCACTGTGTCGAGTACAACGTGAAGAGAGAAAGGGAGGGCATGCAGAGCAGCAAATGCAGATACACACACACACACACACACACATAAAAACGTGGTCAGGAAACACACAGGCACAAATTAATTTATGGAGATGTGAGAAGTGCAGGATTAGCATTATGCCTGGTGTTACTACACATCCACTTTAGTGGCCTGATGGTGAAAAACAGACCACAAAAACCACCTCGTCAAACCATGACATGTCGGAGCGCTCGCTCTGCCTCAAAATAAAGGCCTTGTTTTGGCGAGTGTAGAAAAAAAAAACAATAAAAGCTTCAAGAAATTATTGAATGACAGGAAATGCACAATCATTTAAAGGCGTTAATAGAGTGTAATTGGCTGCCGCTGTCTGCTAAGTGTCTCCTGTAATTTATGGAGACTGATTCTGTTTTGTAATGTCTGCATATTGTTATGTTAAACATATAAGCATGGAATACATTTTACCTATAGTGCTAGTGTGTGTGTGTGTAGCCTATTGTAACTGTAAAAGGTGATAAATGAGTTGTGTTCTAATAATTTTATGTAGTAAATACTTAAATATTTAGGAAAAAAATGGTTCCATTCAGCTTTTTTTGTGTAAATTAAGGTAAGAAGATGTTTTGCTCCACTCTTCTGGTTTCAGTCCGTCCAGCAGCTCAACCTGCTTTCATTCAGAGCATCGGTGAGGTCCAACACTGATGTTGGAGCGATCAGGTCCGGATCGGTCCAGTTCACCACAGAGGTGTCGGATGAGGGGGTGGAGGTCAAGGCCAGGTCAAGTTCTTCCACATCAAACTGGGAAAAAGATTTCTTTACAAGGTCTGGCTTTGTGCAGGACGGTGCTGCCAATACGAGAGAAGCCTCAGAGCAGAAGAGCCTAAAATATGAAGACAGATGTGGAGATTTAGTTGTTAGATTTATTTATTTTAATTTAAAAAAGTGTGATGACAGCTATACTGGAGTTAAACCACTGAATATGGCTGCACTTCACGTCATTATTTAGGTTTATTTAAGTGAAATCCAACTAAATAAACACAAGACAAAATGTTAAATTATCAGGCTCCACTCAGAGATCACACAACGATTAAAGGGTTAAACAAGAAATAATATATCAGCTTTTTAGATTTTCTTTTCCCACACTTGAAACTTCATTTTCAGCTCTCCAGGCCTCTAAAAAAAGAATCAGAAATCATTCATGAAACAATCCAAGAAGGAAAAAAGACTTTTTGGTTAAACTGCTCATGGTCAGTTATTAGTTCAGTGTGTGCTCGGTGTGACAGTATTTTCTTATTCAGCTTGCGTTGCTGCGATTAATATTAATACAAGACATTTTGAGAAAGCAGCCGATGTTTCAGTGATCTAAGATGTCAGCTGTAAATGTCACGATTGTGGCGTCAGTCTCTTGGAATCGGTTGTTTCAAGAGCCGCCATTTTCGACCAACATTTCAGACGTTCCCACGCCGGCAACGCGGTTTTATCAACTGCAATGCAATGCTGCCACAGTTTGTGTCTTCGCACCTGTCTCTGCTCTCTTTGATGGCTTTGTTAGGTGTACCACCGCTGATTGACTTTTTTTTTTTTTGTCCTGCTCCATTAGAAAACCACACCGTGCTTTTACTATCACTGTCACTCTGCACGGCCACAATGCTGCTGTTTTTCTGTCTGACCAGCTAATTGCAGTTAATTGCATTCACCTGCTGGCCCTGGTGTGAATCAGTCCCTAATTAGAGGGTTAGAATGAAAAGCAGCAGGACTCTGCAGCCTTACGACCGGTGTGGAGGACCACTGACCTGCGCTGCATGCAGTCTGGGTTTTTGTCTTTTCTTTTTGTGTTTGAGAGCTGTTGTTGAGTTTGACCTGAAAATGATGGTGCTCTGTTCACGTCATATGGGAAAGACTGCAGAGTCACACAGGGGTTAAAAATACTGTTCATGGTAAATATAGAGCCATTTCCATTAAATATGGGTTTAATTTCCATGAACGACAGACCACCTTTCCAGGAATTTCTGTATTATCAAGTGCCGAGCTGCATATATCAGAGCCTTCAGAAAAATACCCGGTTTTCAAGCCGTAATAGCGACCCTTGATGTTGACGTTTTTTACAAGTCAGAAACCGGTAATTACTCCCACATGATGTGAATGCAGCTTCACTTGATGTTTACAAAAATAGTGATTTTCACTGAGGTTTAACTTGTGTTGGATAATTCAGCACCTCAAAAATTTCCATTAGGATGAAGAGTGTGTGCCATGTATGAAGCCATAACAACGAGGATGTGGACAGATGTGACTCTGACCTTCACGCAGGGAACAAATGTCACAAAACTGTGACTACAGTTTGGTTTTTTTCTCTCACCATAACCAGTTAATTTCCCCTCACTTTAACCGTGCAATGTTCAGACACTGTAGGAGGAAAAGTCCTCGACATGTTGGCATTAAAAGAAAGTTTAGAATTATTTTAATATCAATGTTTTTTTTGCATCATTAACAGTTTAGAAGGTTTATTCATATAAACACATTCATATTCAACCCTGTATATTAGAAACTAGCCACATATGCTAATAATTTACAACAGAAAATACATTTTTCCATTGCGGCAATGCCGCCTGGATTATGCTTTTTTTTTATCAATCAAAAAAATAAAAAATAAATCATGAACTGACAACAATGATTAATGTGTTTTTATGGCACTCACAGCACTCAGGTTTTGGAGAGATTGCGGTCTTTAATTAACGTTACAAGTTAGTTAAGTATTGAAAAAGTCAACAATAACTTAAAGCACAAACCGACATTTCTTTTTTGTACCAAAGCCACTATCATTCCATAACCCTGTACACCTCACCAACAGTGTGTCAAACACAGAAAATAAAGTCCTGGGTTGTTTCATACATAGTTTAAGTTGACATCAATAAACTGGAAATGCACATCATTACGTTGATCTGTTTTTTGTGTCTCCACCGATAAAACATCCTCTGGTTTACAATCTTTTGGAAGCTGTTAGATTGTGTTGTGACAGACATCCTGACCTACCATGCAGAGTGGAAAGAGATGAAGACATTGTGAGTTCACCATCAGTAAACAGGACTGACCCGGCTCTCACTGCCCAGATGGAGATTGTTTTCTGGGCGGGAGAGTTTGCCAAAGAGTCGGCAGAGAGGACTGACCGGGTCGCAGACTGCTTGTTTTTTTTCTTTTTGATGTGTTGAATCAGTTAAAAAAAACTATAAATGCCACATATTTTGGTATTAAATCAAAGAGGAAAGTGTGTATTTTAAAATGAAAATAACTTGTGATCTTCAGTTTCTTGATCTTTTTGAGATGCAGCCGTTTGCTTGAGCAGAAAATAACCTGTTTCTGCAGGATGATGAACAGCATTTTGGGGAAATCAGGTAACTGTACTAGAACTAAATTTAAAAACACAAAAATACCACAAGTTGATCTGAAATGCAGATGTTTTCCCCGTTAATGCTGCAATAGCCTAATCTCTAAATAATAGCTGGTATGTAGTTAACAGACAGTGGGGCCCTGTGGGGCCTCCAGAGTGAGGCCCTGCTCCTGGGAGTGACGGTGTCAATTTATTTGATCCCATAAGGTTAGTTGTTGTACACCTTAATCCACATGCACGCCTCCTCCCTCTTTCATTCAGGAGCTCTGATTGGATTACACCACAGCTCAGCCCATACGTGTGTGTGTGAGGGTGTGTGAAAGTGTGTGTGTGTGTGTGTGTGTGTGTGTGTGTGTGTGTGATAGAGAGAGAGCTTGCAAAGGAGGGCATATGGAAGAAAGGAGGGAGGGCGTGCCCACAGAATGATATGTGTGTGTGTGAGCTGCATTCAGCTCCTTTCACACACATCCTTCATTTCCACTGCAGCTACGCCGTTTTTAATGGCTTCATCTCCAGCAGGTGACGATTTCATGTTAATTAATGAAAAATATGTAAATGTTACAGTTTTTTTTCAACAAAAGAAAATGTTTGTTTTTAATATTAAAGTGCAAATATGACAACGAATGCCTAACGGTAAAATCCACGCTTGTATGTCTACAGACAGACGCTGCTTTGGTGGAGAAATGTCCCAGTTTGTTTTGAGTGCAGAGCATGTAGCCTTCACACTAAGTGACAAAATTTAATATATAAAAAGTCAGGAGGATAAAAGATGAAAAAAGCTTGATTTTTCAGCGTGTTGTTGAATGACACTAAAAGACATGAAGATGCTGTAAAAAGAGAGAGAGAGAGAAAACAAATGCTGAACAGCTCAAGGAAACATGTCAGAAAAGAAGAAAAATAAGAGTTTGGAAAAACATCTCGCTGTCTGGATAAAAGTAATCGACGGTGACGTTTCAAAGCTGCACTTTGATTGATAATTTTTAAAATTTATTCGCCTTTAACACATGAAATGTAGCTCAACGTGCTTCACAAAGCAAAAGAAAAACAGACAATTCAGCTGCACTGCAAAATGTTTAAATACATATTTATTCTTTAAATGCTATCAGGCAAAATTACAATTAGTTTTTTTTTTTATGAACATAAATCAAGACATAAGAAATTATGAATCAAGTCTGAACTGCAGCTGAAATTACAAAGGTCAATCAAGATTTTTTGAATCCTCAGATGGATTTCATAGATGAAAAGTTACAAAATATAAAGCTACAGTATCAATTGTTGCTGTTCTATTAAATTATTCTCTCTGCATTAACTTTTATGCCTCAGCAGAGGGCAATCATCATCGCTCAGGGCTTGTGCATTATTTTCACAGCAAACCAAACGTTTCTTTTTAGCATCAAGTCTGTGTTTTTAGATTTGAATTCAAGAAAGCAGAGCTGAAATTTGAAGATTTTTAAAAATCTCTTTTGATGATGACACTAAAACCTTTACAATATTTTTTTCAATATTGCTGCTAAATATCAAATGACTTCATCCTAATGCCGTACAGAGTCGGTACACAGTTTCTAAATTCTTGTCAGCGTTAAACAAAACGTTTCAGTTACGAGATCAACTTCATATGAAAAGAGGGAAAAGATCAGAGACAAACAAAACAAGGAATAGAGCAAATATCATGTCCCAACAGTGATCAGATATGATAGAATAAGGCAAAAATAATGGCTGAAGAGACACTTTAAAAAGATGTTTTGATGTTTAAGTTAATCTCTATAAATGCGGCTCATTTCAGACTCCGAGTCGTGCTGTTTATCCAGTTTGAGAGTACACAAAGTATTTTTTTCAGAAAGCTCTCAAATGGCTCGTACAGCTGAATGTTTGCACGTGGTTGCCTAGCGATAAGATTAAACCAGAGAAAAAGAACAACCGTGGAGCGCATAGTGCAGCGTTCCTCTATGAAAATATAAGTGAATAGGTTGTCAGATGCATTGTTCCTTTACAAAGCGATAAAACACAAAGTGCTCGACGGTGATTTCATTTGAATCCAATGTTGGAAATGTTGGCTGTTTATACAAAAACCCACTTGATGCTGAGTTTTCTTTTAACACTGTCAGCCTGCTCTGGCTTTGACCTCTGCACTCTTAACCACCCCCATGAAACGAACCATGACAACATTTGTGTGCCATCGTGTGCACAAGTACAATAGCACCAAAACTTTCTTTCTATTAATCTTCTTTTATTTTTCTACTATAAAAGAAAAACTCTTTCTAATCATGGGAAGCTGCCAACAAGACCTCTAAACTAAATGACTAAAACGTTGTTTGTAACTGCAGTGTTTTCTGATCTAATGGCCCGAGCAGCAGGACAATATCATTTGTCAGTGCCTTCCAAAACCATTAAATAAAACAGTTTTCTAACCTGATTAAAGTTTGCTATAGGTTTATGCACAAAAGCAACTTTGTTAAAGTCGCCATGAAGTCTTAATTGGTGTTTTTATCACATGCCTATGAAATACGAGGGCTGGTGTTGTGCCTTACTGGAGACAGTTCTGGCCTCACCTCAACTTTTCCCCCTGATGCTTTGTTTCCAGGTTAGGAAAGAAAGCAGCTTGGCTCAGCCTGGCCAACCATTGTTAGTGTGTTTTTAGGAAAGATGCAAATGTGTAGTAGAAATCCTGCTAGCTAGTTCTGTTTAAAGTTATCGTGGTCATCATCGATGACACAGTAGGAAACATGAAGCGAGCAGCCAGAGATGAGGTCAGTACCGGGCAAAGGGAAGGCAAGCGTATCCACTTAGAGATCAGGCAAAGGGGCAGTAGTCCACAAAGCAGGCAGAGATGGAGACGATGGCTGCAACTCTAACGCCGGGCTCAGGCTACAGGAGTTTTGGGATGATTTACATATACAGTAATGTCACCACATTTAACTGTAGGCTCTGTGATCCCCTAGGGTGGAGGTTATTATTGTCACTCCCTGCTCCCTGCTGTGAGAAATATCTTGTGGGGAGCGACAAGGTCAAATATCAAATAATCAGTTATCACCGATTGCCTTGCTCGGTCACCTGCATGCTCAGGACAATCCAAACTTTTGTCGCCTGTTGTTCCCCGTCCTACCACTTCCTACCAGATCAGGGCCGTCCCTCTCTACCTTCAAAAACCTCCTGAAGACCTCCAGCTCTTCAGAGAGGACCTCCTCTCTGAGCACTACCCTTGTTGTAAATCGCCTTGGATAAAAGTGTCTAAATGTAAATCACTGGTCCACTGAGAGAATTTTATTTCTCAATCTTTGAACTCATTCATCAAGTAAAAATGCAAAACGTTTGCCTCAGATATGAGGATTTTCTTCTTTTCTCTTTTTTCACCTTTGATTGATTGTACAGAGAATTAGTAGATTTATCACTGGAGGTTCAAGTGTTGCCTGAAATTATGTTGACCCTGACACACAACACAAACAGTAGTACTGTAAGTATATGTACCTTGACACTTTTAGAAATGTTGGGCTGTAGTCTCGGGAATCTAATTAGTGAATTTAAGCTGTGCTGCTGTTGCAGGCATTGTGAGCTTCTTCTGCATAAAAGCATAAAATACACAATATGTGCAAAATACAAGAACATAACTAGAACCTGAGGTCAAACCCACAAGGTCACTGCGCTTATTTTCAGCCTTTACTCTGCTCCTTCCCTTCAAATCAGCAGAAACACACAGGAAGGTCTTAAGTGACATTTCACTGTGGGAGTCATGGCAACCATTTTACTCTAAACCCCACCATTACCTCCTGAACATATCAGGGCTGAGACACACAAAGGAAGGTGGACCTTCGAGTGTGTGTTACGTGCATTGTTCCTCCACGAGACCTCGCTAAAAAAACACCAAGACAGGTCAAGGCTGGCACAAATGCTCTCTGACCTCAGAGAGGTGGATGAAAGGGGGGACTTCGCCGGTGTGAATCAAACCGTCCAGATTAGGTCTGTGCGGGCAGGAAGAGGACGGAAGGGAAGTGGCAGCTCGCCACTTGACCTCTATGTGTGTGACTAACTGTCCCCCTGGGAAAGAGGAAGGCAGAGGGCAGAGCATCTTGATGGCCTCCTACAGCTTGCTCCAGTCTTGTCCAGGACAATGAGCAATCAGGAGTAAGTGTTGGTGATTATGGAGACACTCAGTGCAGACCTGGTCTCCAGTGAACCTGGTGAACCTTCACAACAACGCCAGCCTCCAGCAGCCTTCTCAGACCATGTCTAAACCTGAAAGCAGATCTTTTTCTAAACCCAAGACAGAATGTTGATGTTGGATTCTGTAACACCTTAAAGTATGTTCAATGACATCTTTGAATGTTAAATATCTACTTATTTGAACTTAACCTCATTATTATTTTAACTATCTACGCTTGGCAACTGTTGTTGACTCCAAAAATCTTTTGCATTGGCACTGAATGTTGGCACCAGACTTTAATTGTGTGCTGCAGAATTTAATATGAATTTCTCAGCAATACTGGGCAGCTTTTTGTAAGTTTGGTGTAAGCTAAGCACACCAAGCCAGCATTCTTTACAACCAAAAACAGAGTATCTTTTTCAGGTTTTCAAGAGTTTTTGCGGCAGTGAAGTTGAGAATCAAGTCAGTTTTATCTATATAGTTCAATAGCAAAAATCAGAGGAGGAATGACAGACGTGCCATAGACAACATCTAAAGCCATACATGTTGAGACACTGGTGACAACTTTCCCAACTTTGCCAAATGTCACACCATCACACACCTGGCCAATCACTGTGACGTTCACATGATCTTTGTTTTTTAGAAAGTTCCAAAAAATTGTAGTATGTAAACTGTGTTTTCAGATTAGCTAGCTTAGTGTGGATCCCTGAGGTCCCTGTCTGACTTGGAGACCCTTTCTTCACATGATGTCGTTCATAAAAAGTATATTTACAGACTTATTTTTACAGGATGTCTGGCTGATATGTTTCACCAACTTTTAGCCACAGAAATGAATGAAAGTGTATTCTTCCACCAAAATAAGAAACTTTTGCAAAGCTGCTGTCGCCCGTCCTGCAAAATCTAAAACCCACAGCTGATAAAATATCAGTCTTTGCTCCTATAAAACATCCTCACCGCTTTGTCTTTATGATAATTAGGTTCTGTATTAAAAAACAACTGCATATGTGTAGCGCTCCAAAAATCTGAAAACAACATTGTTGTAATCAGAACCGCTTTAGTGTTGAAGGCAGACGCAGCGATTACCATATGGTAGCAGCAGCATGCACAAAGACGTTCCCAGGCTTTGATGGTAAAACAGAGGACACCATTGATGCTGCTGTGAATGCGATGCACCCGTAATATGCTGCATATGTTTCTCATCCCATTGCAACTCTATGGGATTAAGCCTCCAAAGCCAGACACACACACACACACACGCACACAAAAATATACACACATGCAGAGTCTACAGCCTCGCCATCCAGGGTCCCCCTAATCATGTTCCTTCCATGGGTCCCCCTCTCTTCATTAAAACACAGACAAGAAAAGGGGGTGCAGACAGGAGCAGGGTGGCAAAGAAAGGCTGCTGAGACAGAGTCCTCCAGCCTGTCTGGTTAAGAGTGTGGGAGCGTGTGTGACGGTGTGTGTTTTTGGATAAGGGTGGGGTGGGGGGGTTGTATGGGAATTGACTTTGGTATTAAATGACCTGATTGAGAGACACCCACCCACTCTGGTCCCCCCCCAGCAAGAGGACGGTAGGGACTCGCCACTACCGGCAGCAATTTGCTGTCTGGGTGGCACAAAGGGGAGGTCAGAGGTCAAATAAGTGCAGTGAGATGGAGGCTGCTTTCTCATGGTAATGCCGTCACAAACAAGTCTGCATCAATCCAGGCCTGTTAGTGAAGAATGTGACACACTGCATGAAGGCATTTATGAATATGATGCTCGGTGTAGTGAATGACACCTTTTGAGGAAACCATGGAAATTCACAGGAAGTGTTACGCTGGGTTAAATAAGTGGCAGTGAATCACAGCTACACTTGTAACATCAGTAATTCCTTCAGTCCAGCAGTTTTTGGTGGATATATTCAAAAAATAACATTCTGTGAATCAGATTTGAGAATCAAATAAATTAAATCCCAAATCTATCAATTTATTCTCCCACAGTGCTTAAATTTAATTAGATTTCTTCAATGAAAGACCAAACCAAATTGCCAATGACCAGTAAGGAGCATAAACCCTCTGGGGTCTATCAATTTGCTTGGACTCTGGAGGGTTTAAAGCACTAATTCACATGAAAATATAGAAAGAATCAAAGTTTGTTGTGGATTTGGAGTAGCTTGTTAGCAGTGATTAACGTCGCTAGACAGCAATTGAGAGATTGTGAAATCACACGAGAATCCATCTTGCCAGTCTTCAAGCTATGCACTTGTATTCAACCAAGTTACGGTAGGTGTGTGTCACCAATGATGCTTGCTAGAGGTTAGTGGAGATGCTGCTAGCCTCAGGGTGTTTTCACACAAGCGCTGGTTGGTCCGCTTTAAACGGACCAGAGTTTGTTTCCTCAGATAGTCTGGTTCGTTTGGGCAAGGTTGAAAGCTCATCCGAACTCTGGTCCGCCTGAAGACGTGGGTCTTGGTCCGCTTGTGAAGTGAACCTTGGTGCGGTTCGCTTTCAGTGGGGAAGCAAGCGGACTATCCAGCGAACCAAAGATCAGAAAGCCAATCGACATTCCCAGTCCAATCAAACCGAGTCCCCCAGACTATCCTGGTGTGAAAGCAACATCAGTTATGTCAGAACTAGATCTGACGACCACGAGACACCACACCGTGACACCGGAGAGTATTTCTTCATTGGACGAAGAGCAAAGAACAACACCAAAGGCTTTTCTTGACGGAAAAGATGTTTCACTCTTCTTCCAACTGCCTTCGGTAAAAGTTTGAGTACATAATATGGTTTGTTGATCTGGCTGGTTGAAGTTCACCTGTGATAGACGTTCATAGACAGATGGTTCATCCAGTCACCTGGCCTGTATTTTTTCCGCCTGCCCTTTTCCAAACAGTTTCCAGCCATGACTGGTTGTGAGTAACAAACCATCTGGCGCAGTCAACTGCGCCCCCAAAGCAATGCTTTATAGGGTTGACGTAGACTTGTTGACATCTGTTAACATGTGTTCCTCACGCTTCAAGCTGAATGTAATGACCTCTGGATAGATTGCCAAATACGCAACAAGTCCTCCAATTTGAGTGACATTTGACACGCAGGAGTGTTTTAAAAGCAGCAGACACAATTTGTCTGTGCCGTCCAAAATCGTCACAAATCACTGTCAAAAAATAAATGTTTCATGATTAAGGATTGGTTACGTTCAGGCGCAAAACAACTAGATTAGGGTTACAGAAAATCGTCATGGCGAGGGTTCAAATTACTACTTTGTTAGGATCCCATGACCTTAATGAAAAACCGATGCTCCTGAGATGTAAAATATAGAAATATATACTGAAAAAAGTTTCTGCTCAAGTCTTTGAGTTTAAGTCCTGGTCGACAAATTCCTGCATGTGAATCCAAAAAGAACCAAGCACAAAGAAGCAACAAAGTCAAGTTTTGAACAACAGGAGGTGATGGATCACACACTTACACTCTTTCACACACACGCACATCCACCCTTTTGTATCTGGCTGGTTGCCTCTCAGGAGGAGGCTCTGGGATCAAGCCTGTCTGAGAGGCAACAAGCCTGCAGCACCTCCTTCCACTTTCTTCTGAGGGGCCAAAAGAGAGAGAAGGAGAGAGAGAGAGGGAGGCCCCTCAACATGCAGACATGAAGCATTATGTTTGCCGGCTGCCTGTCTTGCTGTCTGGGTGGAGAGGCTGTTCAGATGGAGGGAAAGGAGGCAGCTCAGGCCTCAGCACTGGAATATTATTCACTTAGGATGTCTGAGATGTCGACTGGCTGCCAAGATGTCTGAATACTCAACGCCTGTCATCACTCCCAACTTCATCCATCAAATACGACAGTCAGTTGCTCTACGCTCTACTGTAGGTACCCCTGTAACATCATGTTGGACGCGCCTGTCTGCCATAACATTGAAGTCAGTTGACATAATATAAAGAGCGAAAGCGAGTCTAAACATGGAGGTGGCTGGATGGATGGATGAATTGTTCAAACACAAGACGTTCACCCAGGAGACTGAAGTCAACGTTGACCTCTATACACTTCTTTCACCACGTGGTTCTCACAGACTTTCCAAATGTTATTTGACCAAACAGATCAAATTCTGATCTGGGACACAAAATAATGTATCCACCATTTTCACGATGTAAGCTTATGGAAAAAAATATTTTGGGGCCAATCTACGTAACAGGTGATCGATGCCATTGCTGTCATTACACGGTTTGACCACTATGTGGCTTCAGTCAGGCGCTCTTTCGGGGGGCTCGGTTATTTTATGTGATTTCGTGGTTTGTCTTGCAGTCGTGTCTGTTAAAATTGTTTCTTTCCACCATCCAAGCAAACCAGCAGCCGCACGCTCAGGTGAAATATATTGCGTAATAGTGAGGACCAGCACTGTAACTGTGTTACTGCCCCCTACTGGTATGGCATGCAAATGCCGAAAAAGAACAACAGCATAATCTTTTGTGATTCTTTTTTTTTACTGCCACTTAAAGGGATTTGTCTTTCTGTGTGTGTGTGTCGCTTTTTCCTGTTTGTATCTGATGTGAATAAAAGATAAATCTCTTAATGACTTCTCTTCTTGTACTTAACTCCACGTAATACTCTGTGACATTTCCACCTGCGTCTCTTCATCCTGACAAAACAGATTAGAGCTTCAAACTCCTCTGCTGAACAGGAGCAGATTTTCTTTACACACTCACAGTCTGGATGTTTGATTCACCATCGATCTCTTTGGTTTGGACTCTATATAGTATTTCTATTTTCTCCTACTTTACACTTCTAACCCACAACAATTTAGAGCCAAATATTGTGCTTTTTACTCCAATGCATTTATTTAATAACTTCTAGTTGGCAGATTTAAAAGAAACAGAGTGATGAGCACATTAATGCACCAATAATTATCATCCAATAATAAAGATAATTTGAAAATGGTCCATTCTCCATGAGGATTACTTTACTTTTTAATACTTTAGGTAAAGTTTGAAGCTAATGCTTTTGTTTTTGTACTTATGCATGACGTTTACTTGTAATATAGTAGAAGATCTGAGTACTCCTTCCACTGTTGCTGTTTCGTTTTTGAACGATCCCTGAAGAATATCTGTTTATCTATGACTCACACAAATCACCGTTTCAGCGTGCTTAAATAATATCTGAGCTACAGATTAGCCTGCCAGCATCCGTTCTTTGATGCCAAACAGGAGCACTGTAGCTTTTTAAATGTCTGATGGAACTTTTAACAAAGGGAGGATGAGGAACTGAAGAGTGAAAGAACCTGCATGAAATTGAATTCACCCTTCTGTTTATTTATTTATTTCGATTTTAATGTTTCGGAAAGGAATAATTCTGTTAAACCTTCACACTTCTACCCATCAACAGCACTTTAGCTTATCTTTAGCATTCCAGTGGTTTAATCTCACACACTCTACACACACACATGGACTGATGACACACAGCTCATGCTCTCATACCGTTTTGGGAAACAGGGAGGAGGCAAGATGAGAAAAAGCTGCCACCATCATCACTGATTGACGCCTGTCAATCAGTGGAACAATAACTCACATTAGAGATTCAAGTGAGTACTGACACCCAGAGTTCTCATGAAAAATGTGATTGCAGTTGGATTTCTTCAGGGAATTTTGGAGGGTTTTCTCAGTCACTTCAATACGTTTCAGTTTTCCTGGAGGCAGCATCTAGTGGCCGTTAGTGGAACTGCATCTTCAAAGACTTCAGCCATGATGGCCTCTTCTCAGATAGTCTGGATGATGTCTGATCTTTAAAGTGATCGTGTAACACAGATAATTTATTAAAATGTTGAACATGTGACATAAATCCAGGCAAGTAAAAATATAAATGTTTTTTTTTTTTTAAATATCATGAAGTGGAAAAAATAATTTAGTGAAGTTCATGGTCAAGTTTCACTTTTAAATTTATTTTCAATATTTGAAAAACAGGAAAACATTTCTCTGGAATAAGAGACTGTATCCACACAAAACTACTACTAAATAATAATAATAATAATAATAATAATAATAATAATAATAATAATAACTGATTTGGTTTGTGTTCTCCCTGTAATATATGATAATATATAATCTAATAATAATTCTGTAGTAACCTGCAGTGCAGGCCTCATCCATGTGCATGTTGCTGCTCTCGTGACCTGTTTAATCAATTAATCAACTGTGCACGTGGGCCTGATTTTATATAACAGCAGGAGAACATGCAGAAAAATCTTTTTGAATTTGTAATAATAATAATAATAATAATAATAATAATAATAGGTCTGTGTGACTCCTGTCCCATGGATTCAAATTCATATTATTCATATGTGGTGAGTCATTGGAGCCTAATTACACTTTAAACCGTGACGTGATCCACTAATGAGCAGAAACTCTTCAGCTGCAGCTGGACTCAGACCTGCAGGACAACACGTCAACAACACGTCAACAACACGAGAACAACACGAGACTTTACAGACACAAATCTGCGTCATAGTTATCTTAAGCAACAATTCGTTAACTTGTTTCCGCTTTAAATGCATCGAGATCGAAAGTTCACTTCAAAAATCAAAATAAGTCACTAAACTTTATTTTTTTTCGATGCCAGTGATGATCAGAAGAGATTTTTTAAAAGAGTTTTTAAATATTCAGACACAAGTCTGTCATTTCCTTTCATCATTAATCATTAGAAATTAATATCTGCAATGTAATTCTCTGTTTTTAATCTATGAAATGATTTTACAGTGTCAACAAGTCATTCAGGCCTCATTATTATATCACGTTGATGCAGCTCTACTTAAGCTTCATAAAATAATGACAAATCAGATATTTTAACTTAAATTAATGAGTAAAAAGTTCAAAGTTATCATGCATAAATAAGTGAAACTCTGATTTTTGTGTCCAGATTACATCTCTTCCACACTTTGTCATCTCTTTTGTCTCTTATGGTTCCTTAAATGTTTTGAAGGTGGACTGGATTGGCTGATCGTATTTTAAAACTTTATTTTTTATGTATGGCGAAATCATTTTAATTTTAAAGCAGATTATTTTGCCTGTGTGAAGTGATTTAATGTTTCTATATGATGGAAAAAAAACATGAATGAACGATGATAGAAAAAGTGTCTGTTATGTTATCAGAGGAGTGGATATAATCACCAAATTAAGCTGCAGAAATTGGCATATTAATGATGCCACATGGAAGAAGAAGCGTCCTAAATCTCCCTGCATATTCTGATGAAGCTGGTCTAAATCATACTGAGTGTTAAATACAGTGGAAGTGGTTGAAACGATCCTGAAAGTGCATTAAACTCATATTTTATTATAAAAGAACAGAAGCGGGCCTCTGTTTGTCTGTTTGTGGCGGTGCCCGAGCAGGAGCTCTCCTCTCCGGGCCTTTTCTTCCTCCAGGCCCCCTCGCTCGCTCTCTGTCTCTCTCTCTCTCTCACACACACACACACACACACACTCTCCCTCTCTTGTCTGTTGAGGGGTGTCTAATCAGGGAAGACAAGCGGCTGACGGAATGACGATGCTTAATTGGCATGGAGTCGTGGGAACGCGTAAACAAACAGCTGCCATTTTCATTTTGCTTGTTTCCCCCTCGTCCCTCTTCCTCATGAATAAAGCCGCCGCGGAGAAGTGGAACAGCAAACCTGGCAGCTGCAGGGAGGCTGAACTGAAGGAACGAAAAGGAGATGAGGAGGAGGAGGTGGAGGAGGCCCGGATTGGAGATTAGCCTCACTTTAATCCGCCCTCCACCTCCTCCAGCGATGGGAGGAGAAATAAAACAGCGCACAGATATATACCTTGTGAACAACAGAAAAAAAATGTCCTCCTCACATGAAGGAGAACACATTTCCAAGTTAAGCTGTGCATGTGATTATCCGCTCTCTCATACAAGCGTGGATCTGCTCTGTGAGGGGAAACATCACAGTAATAATCACCTCAACAGTCCCGAGCTCCACAATATAAAGTGAACCTGTGGAGACTGAACTGTTTTTGTCTCTCGTGGTGTCATTATTCCTATAATATTCCTATAATGTAATATTGGGCCTGTGGGGGCACACACACACACACACACACACACACACACACACACATTTAAGATTAAACTTCTTTTTCTACTCCATTAAAAATTAAAATTTCACTTTGGCCTCGCACAGCTTCAGCATCCAGGGAATTATAGAGATAAATAACATAAACAGGCATGAATAAGAGAGAGGGAGTAAAGTTCAACAGACATATAGAGACAGATATTTCCTTATTTCAAATGTTCCTCCAGATAAAAATCATATTTTTTTAATCCCCTGATCAAAACTTGGACTTGTATTTAACATATTTTTTATTAATGCACCACATGACACTATAAAGGGCAATAAAATGATTAATCCTAATATAGATATCTACAAATTATAAAAATAAGAGATTTTAAAAATATCCAGTTTACAAGCATTAATGTCCTATCATGAAGGTTAACCTAAATATTTTTTATAAAAAAGTAAGTAAAGATGAATTTATTTAACATTTTTTCAAAACAAAAGTTACAAAGAGTTTCAGAATAAAAGCACAAAGAGCAACAAAATAAAACTCATGAAGAAAAGTGTTTTCTTGAATTATAAGTGAGTCCTTTTTCCTTCATTCGAAGAGAAGACCTGACAGAAATTCAGAAACACACTCTGCGTTTAAACTCGTCTGTCAGACAGAAACAGGCCAACGTGTTTGTTGAACAAACTCTCCTCATTAAAAACTTAAAAACTTAACATACATTACAACATTAACCTCAGACAGCTAAAACAAATCAGGATTGTTGAGCTGATTACAGTTCACTGTGCATGTTCAACAAAAATTTTAATGTTTGCTGTAACTCAACAAGTTAACAGCGTCAATCTCTGTCATACTTTACTTTCTCTTTCGGTTTATTCAGTGATGTTAAATATAATTTAGGACATTTTTAATCTAATATGTTCACTAATAATTGTTGTATTATTGTTTTCTAACTTTTTTCTTTACACCTTTAAAGGATAAGGCTGACTCACCTGCCCTGTTTGTGGATATGAGCTCTAATCCCCTCGGTTCCTAGCGAAGATGTAAATGTTTGACAAGCTTACATTAGTTATCAGTTGGTCACTGTTTATTGGGGACTATTTTCAACAGCGGATTAATACACATTTGATGCTCTAATATCATATTAAAGGATAAACCTGGTAATATGTCAATTTATCTCAATAGATTCCTGCTTACCTTTCATGTCCTGAAGATTTAAATATTTAAAAATGCATCATGAATGTAAATATATTTTTTTAAAGTTTAAATAATCTCCTTAAACATCTGCTTTTTTAGCAAATGTTACTCAAACAGGAGGAAATGGTGCATTTGTCGGGGACTATATTCAGCTGCGGATGAATCCACATTTGGTGCTCTAGTGAGTTGTTTATTTTTTGACCTTCTTGCTGCCTCAGTGTGTGTGTGTGTGTTTGTGTGTGTGTGTGTGTGTTCACGGTAACGAAGGGACGTGTCAATCAGTGCAACACCGGTGGAGCTCTGTGGCACGCAGAGGAAGATGCAGTCGGCTTTGATACTCGTCGGATAAATTAATTTAATTTGTTGACTGTAAGAAAGAAGAAAAATAGATTTTTCTTTACGTTTACAAATGAATAGATGTTTTCCTGCAGCAGCGGCCTCTATTAGCAGGAAGATGAAATGCCCCTGACCTGCTTGTCTCTTTTATTCTGTAAAAAGGCTCCAAATCATTATAACCATTAGCAATATTGAAGTGGGAGCTGCTTTTTGTTTTTAAGCAATTTAATTAACCCTTATTAACTGGACTTTGAATGAAACTTTAACCTCTATATTTAGGTTAAAAATGCCACATAAAGAATATTTGAAAATCCTTTTCTTCACGTGGAGGCACACGTACAGTTTCATCGCTCTAATTAGAGTCTGAATCGTGTCATTCAACAGTTTAGAATTATGATATTAGCTCCTCTTTTCTCTCTTGATTACATTCTTATTAGCATTTAATTTTCAGCATTTTAATCCCCGCATATGTTATATCAGACGTCCATATACTGCTGAGCAGACATTAAGATTAAGACCTGATTAAAAAAAATGAGAATTAATTAATTCTTTTGAAGTTGCACGTCTTCCGATTGGCTCTCGTGGCAAAAGCAAAACATTCTTTCTTAAAGCAGTCGATCGTCTCCATCATGTGAGATCTGCTCTGACAGGGTTCCTGTAAGGCTTGACAAACAGGGACACAGAGGACGCGCTCACATGGTGTATTTACAGAGAAAATCAACAGACGAGAGAGTTATTCAGACTCTTTTCTTGGCTGACAGTAGCTTCTTTCTCCAACTGCCCGTCTGTCTTTGTCAATGTAGTATAGTTGTCAAGTAACTTCCTGAAAAAAGTCAAAAAGGAGGTGAGAGGGTGGTCCAGCGTCCAAATGATCATGAAGACAGACACATTTCATGACTGGATGAAGAAGCAGACACACCAGACTATAAAAAATAACAAGCCAGTCTGCAAAATCTTACCAAAAAAGTACAGAAGTATCGTCAGCAAAAAGTACTCAGAGTACTCATGATGCAGATGCATGATGCTCACTGTTAGTTTACATTGATGTTGTATTATTGGTGTCTTGTACCTGGTGACACAGAAGTATAAAGTAGCATGATGCAAAATTGGATTTAAGTGTGTAGTATTTCAGTGAATTTATTTAGTTTCCAAAAAGAACCACTCAGTGTCTGTCCTGGAGCTTTCTATCACGTCAAATGCTCTTCCTCAGCACATGAAGTCGTTTCCATTTATTTAAATTTCCATTTATTTCCCGAGCATCCTCTGTTTTATTTGAAGCATGTCGTATTTTCATTATAAAGTACCATAAAATAATTACAGTTTGCAACTGTGTTTTACTTTTGATGCTTGATTTCCTCCATTTTTTGGTGAAAACAATCAAAAAAACATCATATTGTACAACCTTCCTCAGTAGGTGGAGTTGCCCATCAAAATATAGATCCTGAATTTTGCATTTTTTCTGAACACTTTAAGGACTTTGTGTTGTATTAAAGGTCCAGTGTGTCAGGTTTAGCGGGCTCTGTTTACAGAATATGGCAGAAAATGAAAGTGTGTGTGTAATCACCTGAAAATCAGAATATTTGTGTTTTTGCTACCTCAGAATGAGACTTCATATCTACAGATGCCACAAGTCCTCTTTCCTGTCCACCGTGTTGAACTACAGTAGCCCAGAACAGACAAACTAAACCAACTAAATCGTCCACACTGCTCCTTTAAAAACTGAGAATGAAAGTTTTGACCTTGGCTGACAAAAGCAACCTCAACTCAAGCTTTCACATGATCTTCCTCAGCGGATGGAGTTTGCATCGTGTTTGAACATTGCAAGGAGGAGGAATTTTCTAGTGCTCACGGCAGTGAGATGTCATTGATGGTGCAAAACACTGATTGATTACAAGCAGAAATCAGTTTAGTGATCAACAGAGTAAAGTAATGAATGATTTCGGGCACATAAGCAGCTGAACGGTGTGATTGGACGTTGGGTAAAAACGCTGCAGTTCACTGATCGTCCTTGAAGGAGCTTATTGGCCGACGTGAGACGTGTCCGAATTTGAAATGGAGCCCAATCAACGAGCGACCTCCTCCTGCTCGAAGACAATGATAGGTGGGATGAATGGGGAGGGGCGTCGAGCGGGCGCTCTGCACAGCTGGAAGGATTTAAGCATTTGAGGTACCTTTGATATTCTGCTTTGAATTAAGGGGTGCATTTTCCTTTTTTGTTTCCCCGGAGTGGTTTAATTGAGTACGGCAGCAGTGAGGGGACACCTCTGCAGAGCCACAAATTACATCATTTACCGAGGTGTGTTGTATTTTCTGCTCATGAGAAGACGTGGCGGCGGCGGTGGTGGTGGTGGTGGTGTTGGGAGGGAGTGTAAGAAGAAAGCAATACGGCCACAATTGGGCCAATGAAGCATATCACGCGCATTCACTTTGCATTTGCCACTTCCTTCAAGACTTTTCTTTCTTTGATTTCTTTGAGGCACTGCGGCACTCCTCACATGCTAATAATAGACTTGTCCATCAACTGTCCCCACCCTTGGAGTTAATTGGCGCTGTGCAAAGGGAGCCAGCGTCGCTCTGAAGTCGGGCCGTCATTAGATCAGTGGATGCTGACCGTCCCCGGCTCACATACACTCCTCTGATCTGCACACACTCCCCATCTTTTTCACCGCCCCACCTGCTCTCACAGCACGCCCCCCCACCACCCCTGCAGAGCGGACCCTCCCTTTCACTGTCCCGTGGTGTCCTCTCAGAAGGTCTTGAGAAGGCCGAACTGCCTCCTTTCACATCCACGCCTCAGACGCCGCTGTGATCTCACTCTGACTAGATAGCTCTCCTCCCCGCCCACAGGAAGAGCCGGGAGATTGACTCCAGTGCTGCAACTGTGTTTGGTTTTCACCCTGATACCTGCATTTAACGTTATACTGCTCATATCTGTTGAGCTTGTGTCATTTTTATCTCTTACTGTGTTCTGAAAAAATCTTATTCTCTTAAAAGAGTCTGCCAGTGTGGTGCGCTAATGTCCATTTCCAGCACAAATCAAATTCTTTCAATGATTTCCTGGAGTCATTTTAAAGATTCTGGTGCTGAAATCTTCAAATTAAAAGACATGTTTCTCCAAATAAATCAAGTTAATTTGGAAAGAGATTTACAATCATCTTACTGAAGATGTTTTAACAAAATCAACAAAACCTAAAGGGCCCCACTGAAAAAATGCAGACTTTTTTCTTTTCTGCCCTTCCATCTCAATGGGGAATCAAACCCACACCATGCCTTCTCAAGCAAGCCCAAGATAACGACAAACTCCCCTGAAAACAATACTGAAAGAAAAGGAAACCAAAGAGGCGTCTCCCCCTGTTTTTCTCTGACGGTCGGGGTTGCGACAGGAGCCGTTACACAACAGCGCCGACTGCCAAGAGGCTTCTGTTCGGCGTCTGCATGTGTGTATGTACATGTGAGCCTTTCATGCGTGCAAACACGTGTACCGTATGTGTGTGCCAGCAAGTGATTCCCTCTTTTTTTTTCAGTTTCTGTGTAAATCACAGTTCATCTTCACAAAAGGTCTGACTGTCACACTGATACTGCGCTTTCGAATTCAGCCGGGTGCAGAAAGGTGAAAGATTCAGGCTGTAAATCCTTTTTAGTTCAATTAAGAATGATCAATTATTAAAAACTAAATTATTTTCAGGTTCTTTCACGCTCACGTTATTTTTTAATGTCAACAAATTAACAATAAATTGATCCCAGCCTGATTTTCTTCCTCTGCGTCCAAAAAATATTAAAAACACATCATCGAGTCACACTGTTGCACTGGGTGACGTGTTGTTTTATTACGATGAACACACACGGTAGTTTTATTTTGACTCAATCCCACGTACGTCGTCCTGCTGCATCAAACACTCACTGGAGCACCAAATGTGGATTAATCCGCAGTTGAAAATAGTCCCCCAACAAACGCACTCTTTCCTCTTTGTTTGAGGAACATTTTATAAAAACTACAGTGCCCAGCTGTTTTTAGGAAATTATTTAGCTTTTAGAAAAATTATATTTACATGTGTGACACAGATTTAAATCTTCAGTAGGACATGAAAGGGAAGTTAGGAAGTATTTAGAGACAGACTTGAAGAGAATGCATGTGTGTGTGCTCTTGTTTAATTGATGCGCTTCTTAAATTTGATATCAGACAGTTTTCCTGCTGTTTGCTGACCAGCGATGTTTTTCGTGATTTGAGTGGACTGCTGCCAGTTTTCTGCCTTTCAAAAACAGAATTAAACTGTTTATTTGGAGCCCGTCAGTGCACAAACCTTTCCCCTTTTGTCTTGCGTCTGATTATTTTTTTGCACAGACTTGGTCCCTCTTGTGATATTAGACAGTGGCCCTGTGACATTTTTAAAAAGCCGACACTGTACTGAGGTATCCACTTGATACACTTGCTCCCGTCATTGTTAGTGACGGGAGAATAAATTGGCAGAATGTACTGTGCATTTTACTCCCCAGTGTTGAACATATAAATATCTAAACTCTCAGCCCTGAAATAATTGTGTCAGTTTTCAAAATGCGGGGCTGAATCCTGGCGTGCACACACTCACGTGCATGCATGCATCATTCTGCATGTGTGAGAGAATAAATGTGTCCTTTAGGGAGTTTGTGTCTGTATATGCACAGGGCTGAGTTCAGAACACAAAACGCCGCCTCATGCCCTCTTTGTCCCCCCTCCTCTGCCCTGGCAGCTCTCCCATGATGCCCCTGCCCCCGGCTTCCTGCCTCTAATGGCCGTCTCTGTGTGCCATCTCGGGAAGCCTGACATCCCCTCCAGAGGCAGAGGGCCCGGCGTTAATGGAAGCCATTGATGGGCAAAGAAAGGCTCCTTTGTGGCGCCGGGGGCAGGCGTGGGCACCCGTTTGCTCACACACAGCTTCCCCTCCGCACACACTGGGCCGGCCGCTCAGAACTGAGTGCCAACAGCGGAGATCGAAAGACAGGAGCAGCAAAGTGCCCCCTTACCGGGGAAATGGCAGAGAGGGATGGGTAGAGCCGAGGGAGGAGGAGGAGGAGGGGAGGGCGGGAGGGTTGGTGAGAATGAGGAAAGGGAGGGTGAAAAACGACAGAGGGGTGAGCTGGCAAAGAGGGGGCGAAGCAAAAGAGGAAGGGATAGGTGGGGATAGGCCACAGCGAAAAGAAAGGCCGAGAAAGAGCAGGAGAGATTAACCGAATAAGACAAATTCAATTGGCGCATAGGAGGAACGAATAAAAAAAAAGGACGTGAAGGAAATGGGGTACAAACCTCGCAACCAAACACTGAGCGGCAGAGAAAAGAAACCCCGGAGAAAAGGGAAATTGAGCAGGAAAAACAAAGAAACGGAGGTTGGGATCGCCCACGTCAATGAAGCTGGGTGGCCCAGGAGGATAAAAAAAAAAAACGGTGGCAGGGTGCTGGAGGTCTCCCTCTGCCACTGTACAGCCTGTCAGCCTCTCGCTGGCTCTCTCCCCTTTCGGTGATTTATAACACCTGAATTGTTCTCCTTTAACAGAGTTGTGAATGGAAGAAAAAAGAGAGGGGAGCTGCCGGCGTGCCAAACAGTCCCGACATTATTGATAACCAAACAGATGTGTCCAGTTTGGAATGAACATCTGACGCTAAATCTGGGCTAACGGTTTTTGTTGTCAGGGAAATACTGTACGCTGGCAGCCGGGGCGCTCAATAGAGATGTGGGCTTATGTGTGTGTGTGTGTGTGTGTGTGTGTGTGTGTGTGTGTGTGTGTGTGATGTTGTTTTCATTCATCCAAAATAAAAAAAGTCTGCTTCCTGGCGCCGTGCTTTCCAGGTGACGTCCCCTTCTTCTCTTCATTGTTGGCTGTGAAAAGGCGTCACGAGAAATCCAAAACATACGTTTTCTGATTACGTTCGTTTAACTACACCTCAGGTTTGAATGCACATTCTGAGGCTCATGGCGAGGAGGATGGAGATTTTTTTTAAAAAAACAAAAGAAAAGGAGCTCCTTTGAAGGTCTGAGCTTGCTCGACTCGACGTCGCCACCTACCGGTTTGACATTCAAGCCGTCCATCCACCTCTTGTCTCCCTGCTGCGTTAGCACACAGCCTCCTGCATTGTTCAGGCCCGCTAATTCATCCCAGCAGCCACTGCTGCTAATTTCCAAACCCGCTGGCAGCGTGCCATGGCCGGAAGTTGCAGCGTCGTGCACACACCGCCTGTATCCATGCGCCACCGTGGGAGAGCGGCGAGAAAATAGTGCCATATTTGTCCCAGTATGTCATCTGTTTAACACGCCTGATTGGCTTTCACACCATCGCCTCCTAATTAATATGCGGCGCCCCCCCTCGCCCCGCCTCTCCTCGCCATGCCCTAAGACAAAAGCGTATTGTGTGAGCACCTCCTGTTTTAATTACGCTCAAAAAAGAAGAGACGTGTGAGGGGTTTGTGTGTGTGTGTGTGTGTGTGTGTGTGTTCTGCATTCATGAATGCACGAGCAATGTGTGTGTGCATGTGCAGCATTTGTGTACGCGAGCACTGTACACAAACATATGATATGTGCACTGAGGGAATCATAAAACAAGCACATTCATCGTCATGTCATCCAGCACGTATGTTCTTGTATGTGTGCGCGTGTGTCTTTGCGTGAGTGTGTGTGTGTGTGTGTGTGTGTCCTAAAACAAGAAGAATTGCAATGCCATTGCTAGGGGAGGAGCTGCTGCTGTCCTATCCCACAGGAGAGAGAGAGAAAAGTGTTGTTGCTTGTTGCCTTTATGCAAATTGGCATCCGATAAAGGTTTTTTGGGAGAGCCACAAAGAGGGTTTGTGATCGGAGCGCTGAGGAGAATGGGAGAGGTTAGGAGGGGTTATGGGGAAAAGACAGGGACAAAATTCCCATCGGTGCACCCACAGCCATCATGTTACATTCCTCTTTTCTCCTTTTTTCTCTCCCCTCTCCTCTCTTTCCTCTCTCCTTCTTTTCATCCCTCTCTTCCTCACATCCATGACCCGGTTATTAATTTGGTTGAGATTAGTGGCTCGTTAATTAACGCATGCCCCCCCATCTTTTCCTCTCCGCTGTCTCTTTCTCTTTCGATTGTATCGGATTCTGGGTTTTTATTTTTTTTCTTCTTTCTTTCTGCGGTCTTTTATCAGTAGCCTTCTTTTCTGTCTTTTTTCGTTGATGAGAATGAGGTAATGTGCAGTGCGAGGGGAGTAAGAGAAGAGGATTGGGGTGAGTCCCTCCTCCCTCGATTCCCTCAGGGACCTTTCTCAAACAGAGATAGCGAGGGCTTAACGACTGAATATGATGGTCTGAACAGTTGAATGAATTCATAATTTTAAGCCATACGCGTGGTAAAGATCTGGATTCAAGCACTCAGCTCTTCAGATCTCCTCCAAACAACCTCGGACTGATTTGGGGCAGTTCAATCCTCACAGTTTCAAATTCAAGTTTTAATCCCTTTAATTTCTTTTTTTTGCAGGACTGCAAATGATTACCGCCTCAAACACAACTCTGATCCGTCTTTGTTATTCGTTAGCTTTATGGTTTAGTGAAACGGAGTCGAGGGAGGACTCATCCAATATGAATAACTCAGTCTCAGCACTGCTGAGTGCATTCAAACGACAGTGTGATCTGCTGGAAGCGGATTCGACTCCGGCAGTTTGCTATTAGAGAGAGGGGAGAAAGTAATACTGTGTCAGGAGGAGTCCTGCAGGGGTTTGTAAGTGCTCCAGGAGTCATTCCTGACATGGATAAGACAAGCAACCACCTAAAAATGGTGACCGAAGCATGAAATATGACATGAAGATTGTGTGTTGACTTGATTATATTAAGATTATGTGAGCCTGTTTGTGGAGAGGTGAAGTAATGTTTGGGTCTATGCAAATAAAACAGCTTGGGTCAAGGTTGGGATCAACCACCACACAACTCCAGAGTCTGAAGCAGAGACCGCTTCCTGTTTCTCGTCACCTACATAGGAACCCTTCATAAGAAACATCCAGTGTTTCTCTCACTTTGCATGCTCGACATGTCTTTTTTCATGAAACATGAACATTCAACGCTACGTTGAATGTTTACTTGTTTACTTGCATGAATTTGAACTTCATAACTTCGAAGAACACAGGTATTCAATAAAGACACTACATTTTGTGACGTGTTGGGGGTTGCGAAGGCCAAAATATTGCTAGATGTAGAAAGCTACAGTCAGTATTCAGCTGTTTAGTGTCTATTTGAACCGTTTCAAGCCGTAAATATTTGAGAATTCTGTGTTTCCCTCAAATTTGACTCATAAACAGTGTTTAAAAGTCGTTATTCTGAGCATAGTATTTAAACTCATCTGTGATCTGTCCAGTTTTCTGTGTCTCCGTTTGGACCTGAGCAGCAGCTCTCGTAAGCCTGCATCTCCCCTGTGTGTGAAGGAAACATCCACACTGTCATCTCTCTCTAAACCCCCCCCACAGCTAGCCTAGCCTAGCATGACTTCCTAGCTACTCCCCTCCGTTCACAGCGCTGACTCGGCCCCCGGTGAGGCCCTGCTGAGCCACATGCTCCCTCAATAGGCTCACTCAATTAACGGGCCATGAAGCCCCTGACCTCTCCCGACCTCCTCTGACCCCCTCGAGTCACGCACCGCGGAGGCATGCGTGCTGGTGGAAGTGGCTGGTTTGGAGGAGCAGACATGCAGGCAGGCGGGTGGGCGGGCGGGTTGTTGGGAGGGGGTTCAGGGTGGAGGTGAGGGTGTGAGGGGACGAGTGGTGGTGTGAGGCAGGGGGGTTGGTCAGTGCTCTTTTGTTCCGATGGTGTCCAGCTTGCCCCCCTTCACCCCTGGTGTCTTTTCATAAGGAGTGTGTAATAACTGCCTTTGTTGGTTTTTCCTCTTGTAATGGGTCCAGTGGGAGGCCTTGTTAGTGCGCGGGGTGCTAAGCCAGGGGACCTCGCAGGAACTCTGGGATTAGAGGCTGCCCCCATTCTGCCCTAAATGTGATCCTTCCCTGTCACAATGGTCATTCAGCCAGCTGATGAATATGATTTCTTTAGATCTTCCTAATTGCAAAGCTTTTTTTTGTTCTATCTAAGGGTCTTAAATTTAGGTTTGCTTAGTCATCTAAAGGCCCAGGATGCAGTTTGAAGGATAAAGAGAAGTGTGAATTACAGAGAGGCGCGTCAATGAAACACTGACCTCGAGGAATTAAAGAGACCCTTAAAATGAAGTCTGAGGAAAGCAGCTTATTAATGAATAAACTTTAATGTTTCTTTGGATTTTTGAAGAAAATATTGTCTGTGTTTTGAATTTTTAAGAGCGAAACATGAGACAAGAGGCAACTTTCAATTTTTGCACCTCGTTTGGTAACAAATTCTTTTTTTCCAATTTGGGATTGTACGAAAATATAATAAAATTTCTCTGACCCTCCTGTGACTTAAAAATAAAAAAAAACACCCTTCTTCTTAATAACTTAAACTGCAATTAGTGTTGACTCTACTTGTTTAATCTTAAAAACTTCAAGTGCAAAAATATGTAATAATAATTTAGCAGCTCTTTGCAGCTAAAATACAAATCTGGGGTGAGAATATTTTAAAGACTCTCCCTCCCCGTGTTTAACAGCCCCTCCTCCTCTAATAATTTTCATACAGTCCCTAAGGTTAATTAGGTAACATTGAGTACAAACATGCAGATTATGTAAATATGATTCTCCCTCTGCAGAAGAAAGCCTCCTAACATTTTCCTTTTCCTATTCGTCCACGCTGGACGAGAGGGGAGGTCCAGGTTGCACTCCGCTTGTCGACTACAGGCGAGCAATGAAAAGAGGCGAAACATTTGAGGCCCTGAAAATGAACACTGCCACTACTTTTGTTGATTTGTCATTCACATGGCTAGCCATTTTTCAGAGAGAGGAAATTCAAGTGAAGCACTCCCAAGTACTCATAGAGCACTGAAGGCAATTTCCCCTCAGTCAAGTGGCTGAAACCCTCTCCAGCTGAACAACTTCCTGCATTTAGTCAGCATCCCCCACTGACACCCCTGCTCCATCACCACCCTGCTTGGCTGGCATCAGTCACAACCTCTCAGCAGGTCGCTGCTTCTTCCAGAACGGTGACGACACCACTATAATCTGGATCTGAAGGAAAAACACTGAAAATCACAGAACTAAAAATGCTGCTTTATGCTTCACGATTGTTGTACGTAACATCTCTGTGCATTGCTGCTAACTGTGCAGCTCAAACCAGACAGCAACATTTCCATATTTATCAGCAGAGACGATTCAGAGATGACAAGATGTTGATTGGAGAGTTGATACGACTGTTCGGGACTATAACGAGGGTTAAATTAACTCTGATGAGTGTGCATTTTCAGATGCACCACCGAAGTGTTGATATTTATACACCGACTGCAATTTACACTGAGAATTTGTCTGTGAAGGATCTCAGCAAAAACATAAGCACATGCAATAATTATGCAATCAAAGGATTATCATCACCATGTCTTGTGAATAAGGAATGCAAAGATGTCAAGTTAGTAAGTATATTTGTGAGAACTTTTATGGGAGAACTATACAAGTATAAATTCTCATTTCATGGCTCGTTTTAGGGTATTTTCATGGTCAAACTTCAGGGTAATAAATCACCCCGAGTCCACACAAATCACTTTATCCCGACATAGCGATATAAAGATGAACTTTTACACAAATGAGCATGAATTTTATCAAACTCTGACGTCCTGTCAGCGTGTCGGATCCCCACAGTGGTTTTTAGCTCTGGCCCATTACGGCCTCCTCAGGGCTGTAAGCTGCACTGAGGGGTCCCAAAGGGGAAACCAGGAGGTCCTGAGGGAGCCTATTAACCCATTATGTTCACCTCCAGAGAAGTGTTACGGACAACAATCACATACAAGCTGCAGGCTGAGCCACAAGAGGCTACAGCTGCTTTAGAACGACCCCCCGTGTTAGCCCGAGGCGCCGATCAGCACCATTCCCATGCCGTGCCTTGCTCAAGGGCCACATATAGAGAAGTGAGGTGATAAGGTCAAGAGTATAATATGGCCTCCTGGATTACCGTGTGATATTGCATTGAAGGAAGGTGGGAAATTTTATATAATTACAGTGTAATCAAGCAGGGTCATAGCCTGGATTTTTTTTTTTAAGCATGGATTGTAAATTTTACCTTGCATAAACAGAAGCAGCCCCCCTAATGTTGAAGTAGTGCAAATTAGACACTGCTAATTATATTCTGCTAATCCAATTTTGCATCTGTGACCGTTTTCTTACAGCTACACCTAAAAAAAATATGAAAAAACTTAAAGTATCACGCAGAAATACAACAAGACATCCTGGAATTTAAGCCTAAATTTCAAAATAAAAGCACACATGGTCACCCAGCAGATCATTTCCACACCTAATTTCCCAGAAAATTGAAAGTTACGCATAGTATAACTCCTCAATCCACAGGCCTGTAAGTGAGAGAATTTTTCATCACTCTTCTTTATTGTCTATCTGAATAATAGACATTACGGTACAAGCTACACCAATGAGGATTTGAGTTTTGTGCGGCGTTATCTACAGTACCCTTATTCTAAAAGCTCTACCCTGAATGATAATTTAGGTCAAACTCAAAGGCAATTTGTTCTGCAGCTTTTAATTACATGTTATTATGCAGTTATTATACTAGCTCACTATAGAATATATCTTAAGCAATAGAAATTAAAACAATTAACATTTCATCTAATATAATGATAGCTGTGCAGGCTTGAAGACCACAAAAAGACTATTCTATTTTTATTTTTCCGAGCCTTCAACATATTGCAGGTATGATGCCAAACAAGCACATCTCCGGAAGACATATTAGACAAAAGAATAATTACCATAATCATGATTATTTTTCTCTGCATTTTAATTAGCCCTATGAAGCTCAATTAAGCTCTTCAGTATGAGCGCCTATTCAGTAAACAGCTGTCCACCTGTCTTCTCGTTCCTGGGAAAAGGCTGCGGCGCCCGTTCACGCTGAGGTACCATCACCAAATCATGTGTTTGTGTGTGTGTGTGTGTGTGTGTGGGGTGGGGGAGTCAGACGAGGGCCCCTGCAGCCTGCAAGGGGCCCTCAGTATGAGAGGCGATTAATGCCATAGAGAGGCAGGCAGAGAGAAAGGACGTCATTAAGATATGCTAATAGTTTGTTTACCAAAAGTTAAAACTTAACAAACGTACTAATAGAAAAGAGATTAAGATTAATAATCTATGATGAGAAATCACAAAGACATGTGAATGATGTGGAAAAAGAAGACGCATTGGTGAAACGATCGGTTCTAAGCACAGGATTAACACTATCAGACATCCAGTGATTCCTAATAATTGTGGAGAATGCGAATAATTTAAATTCCTATTATGTGTTGGTGAAGTTGAAGTTGCACTCATGAATTTTAACATGATACTGATGATAATAATAATAAATCTATCTCTTCGTATGATTTCTATCTTCTTCCTGACAACAGTGGACAGAGGTTTAAAGAACTTTGTCGTGGCACTAATCAAGTTTTGGTTTATTGAATCAGCAAATGGTAAATTGTCCTAAATCATCGCGGTCACTACGAGTTTCAGCTAGTTGAACATGTCAGAAATGCCGTCACTGGACATGTAGAGCACTATGCATGTTCTCAGATACTCTACACACTTTGAAATAGTTTGGATTCGGATGGCTGGAGGCTTTCAGCAAAATAAAATATCTGCATATGAACTAAAAGATGAGTGTGTGAGTGTGTTTCCTGCGACAAAAGAAACATGTTGGTGGGTCATCCTGAACCTTAGTACGTCCAACAAATGCACTGATACAGTAAAAGAAGTAAAAAACTAAACTCATTGATGTTGGTGTCTCCTGTGTTTGTCTTTTATGTTTTGAGTCGTGGCGTCACAGCTCCTGCAAACTCTAATGGAGCCGTGGAGTCTGCAAAGGTGCCGTGACTGCTGATCCGTTCCCACCTTCACTTCACAAGTCAACCTGTGAAGAAGTTGGTGAAGAACAGTAACAATGCTCGATGTGTTTTATGTTTCATCTTCAGTGAACCTTGTTAAGCCCTAACATCTCTCAACATAAGACAAACTGAGTACATGGAAGTGGTACCCCTAAATCTAACCCCGGGATATCTATTTAGGTGAATGGTTAGTTGCTTCCTCTTCCTCCTCTTCCTCAGTGGCATTAATCACCCCTCATACTCAGGCCACAAGGAAACCGTATCCACTGAGGGCTCCAGCTTTCTTTGATGGTTTGATACCCGAAAGTGAAATTACCCGTTGAGAGGTGAACCCCATCTGGATTGGAAGCATTTACCATTTCTGCTGTGATTGCTACACAGTCATTAAGCCTTTAAAAAATAAATAAAATTACTTTATTATAACAAACAGAGACTTGATTGCAAAGCCACAAGCCCGCTCCCACATTTTATAAAACGACTAAATCAGTGACTGATCAGTTATTTCCTTCGTTCTGTCGCTCTTGACGTGAATCGTGATTTATGATGTCTTTGATTTTATCATAATACATTATATGCAGTTAAAATATATACAGATATATTAAATTAGACACACACACACGTATTTGAACAATTTATTTTGCCAAAAACTAATCCAGTGTTCCAGTGTCTTTTTCGGCATACTTTCAGTTCACATAAAGTTTTTTCAAACAGTGAATGCAGCTGTTACAAAATTTAGGCCAATCTAAAAAAAAAAAAAAGGGTCCAACATACATTTATAATAAAGGTACATAACTGAACCAACAGTGACGTTTCTATTCTAACTAATCACAATTTAATATGAAAAATAAAATCATAGAAAAATCCCAAACCTAAAGTATCAGGAGGATAATACATTAAAATAAAACATGTCATGTCTCTGCATTGTTTTGCATGAACGTCCTTTATTTAAAATAAAGAAAATGTTAATGGTTTGCTCTGAAAATGTAATCCATCTTTTAATGTTTATATTTCCCAAGACTCATTGAGGCCGTTTTTTTTTTTTTTTTTTTTTCCTGTTGAATGAAGGTTTTCTGGCTCTGAAGGAGTCTCTGTTTGTCTTTGGTTTGAACCGGCTGCTGAAATTAAATTCTGTAACCACGTCTTTGCCCGGTTTAGGAGACAATTAGACAGCAGCCTTCATCAAATAGACACATCATTTCCCAATGCAGTCTTTTTCCACAGGCCTGTAGCACAAAGAGTGGCAAAGCTCTAGATCGACCTCTAGTGGGCAAAGTTGTCAAATAATTTTTTAAAAAAAGAGATTTTTTTTATTTTATTTTTGTAGAATATAAAATGTGATTCTTTTCAGTTTTTACATGTAAAAACAGACATTTGGCAGCTGGCATGAGCATGTTTGTGTTGTGTGTTTGGGGTGTAAAGCTCAAGCTGTTTGTTTCTGCAGGATAAAAAATGTGAATTTTTGGGTTCTCACATGTAAAAACAGATATTTGGCAGTTGACTTGAGCATGGCGTGGGCACGTTTTTGTTTTTTTGCAACCTAAAAAGAGGGTAATACTCAAGTGCTAGGATGTCAAAACCTCAGAGTGTGTGTGTGTGCGGTTGTGTGTGTGTTTAACTGTTTAGCTTCTCAGTCTCCTCTGTCCTGATGGTGGTCAACTGGCCGTCATGAGCTGCCTCTTCTTCGGGCACCTGGGACAGAGAGAAAAGGAGAGAAAGAGAGTAAGAGAGAGGATTGAATTTCTAGACTTTGATGACCTCATCTGGTCTCATTCATTCATTTTCCAGAACAAATCCAGTCTAACTGTCACTTTTCAAGGTGCACACGAGTAGTCGCTTCCTGGTTTTATGTCATTAATTTGGCTCTAAATGTCAGAGCCCTTCAGGTCTCTCTGGAGTGCTGCCTGTAGTGTGCATTTGTCTTTTGTTTCCCTGTCAGATATTTATTAAAAAGATTTAAAAAATGGATAAACATGACAGCGGAGATAAGGATGGAAAACAGCTGCACCGTATTACTTATTATTTGATGTCATTTCTGCACACAGAATCAATCAAATATTAATAAAAAGGACTAAAAGAAAAATCATTACAAGGGGCTAGTTATGAAAATATAGAAGTATTTTATCGTTATCTGTATCTTTAATGTCTAAAAATGAGTCTCATGTTGCAGTTAACAGTTAAAGAACCAAATATAATGTTGAGAAATGTTACTGATTCAATTCCCCTGTAATAAAAATGAGAAAATGCCTCTTTTCTATCAAATAAAGGTGCATAAATCAATGTGCAATTCTGCAAAGTGCACCATATACCTGCACCCACACGCACATAAAACAAAAGCAAGATGAGCCACAGACACGTTGCACGTTGCATTGTGGGGGAAATCTAGATGACGTCAGCCCAAAGTGAAAAGGTGTGACATCATCCAGGAGGAGTGCTGCTCTTGTAAATCCACCTGATTGATAACACCGTGCGATGGTGGGTTTGCGCCACCTGGTGGTCAAACAGCCCCACCGCCTCATCTGACAGACCAGCAACAGCCCAGTCGCTGATTATCTGACTGTCAGTGTGACATCGCCATCCTGTGGTTGTAAATACTTCATCTTTGTGCTGTTTACTGCAGCTTAAAGGCCTTGAGTCACCAAAAGAATGCTTTAATTGCAAAATACCTTGGTGGTTTCCCAAATTTCTTTGGAAGATTTACGATGTGATACGATGCTGTGACTAAAGACGTTACAATTTAATCAAAATTTACTAATTAGCCATGTACCAATTCATCAAAACTCACCTCCCAGTAGATGCTGTCCTCGAAGCAGATGGTGTCAGGAGGAGCACCGAAGACGGGCAGCTTCAAAATGAAACCTGACACAAGAAAAGAGGCTTTGTCAGTCCACTGAGAACATCACATACAGGAAATGTTAAACTTACTGATTCACTGAAACGACTTTTTGTAACTTTTGTAGCTTCACTAGCACACATGTTGAGGTTACACTGACTCAGCGTGGAGGATGTGACACCCACCGACAATAAGACCTCCCAGCAGGGCGATGCCGAGGGTGACAGCAAGCGAAATGGCCTGAATGCCACCCTGGAAAGACGCTTCAATATCTCCGCTTGCCACTTTCGGGAACACGTCAGCCATGCTGAAACAAACAGGGCAGGAAAACAGCAAAGTCAGCTGAGCTTCAACACAGCTGGATCAGTCTCAACAAATACATATACAGGGATCAGTCTCTGTGACGTTGAGCTATGAATGTTTCAACTAACTGAACAACTCAAATAACAAAATAAAACCCATTTTACAGATCTCTTAATACAACAGATCAGGTCTTTCAGCAGCGCCTTGCATGCTGACTTTGCACTAAAGAAGCAGCGTGAGAGCAGCCTGAAGAAAGCTGAGATCTGTCACTGTAGTCACAGCGATGTTATCAGTAGCTGAACACACTCACTGCAGTCACAGAGATTATCTTATTCACACAGAAAAATGTGGAAATTCAGGATGAACCGCTGCTGCTGTTTTTGTTCCTGTGACTGAAAACACCCGAGTTGGGACTTGCTGAAGTCACTTTTACATTTATCTTCTCTTTGCACACATGCTAGAGGCTAATATCACATGATCTCTATTAGCAAATGCATATAGTATGCAGTTTGCAAAGCAGATCTTAGGCCCACCACGAGCCGGGTTCTGCACGAGGTTTCTGCTTCCTAAAGGATGTTTTTCCTTGCCAAGTGCTTGCTCATGGTGGGAACTGTTGGGTCTCTGAAATTAATATTAGATCTGGACCTGCTCTGCCTGGCAGAGTAAATGGGATAACTTCTATTATGATTGAAGTTGACCAAGCTAAGTTTTACCAAACATATCCTTGGTTTTAAACAAGTTCTGCTTGTGCATTCTCCTCAGAGACACCCATGTTTACGGATGAACTAGACTTTTGGGATATCACTCCAGGCATCAGGTGTTTGCGGTTACAAAATCACAAATGTAATGTTCACCCTTCTCCATAAACGTCCGCGGTTGCCACGGCAGCAGTCACGGCTCCCACAATTGCACCGAGGATGCCGGGCATGCCGTGCAGGTTGTGAACCCCGCATGTGTCTTGGATCTTCAGTTTTTCCTCCAGGATGGGCTGAAAATTGAGGAAAAGAGGAAGAGATGATGACGGCGGTCATGATTAGGGCTTTGTGAGTGTTGTGGGTGGAACTGGAGCAGAACTGCAACATCGTGGTCTAAAAGAGCCTTTAATTTATAACGTCTGATGAACACATTTATCTCCAGCTCTTTCATGGACACTAATATTCTTTATAAAGGTGGCTCTCAGTGGAAATCAAATCCCACACTACACCCACCTCACTGTATTCTCTGTGATATTTAAATGTAATATCAGGGCAGTGAGTGGTAGATTGTGTTAGGTTTGATTATAGCAGTAATGAAACGTATGATTACATCTGCGCTCTATCATATCCCTGATCCATTAATATAAAAAGGCTGTCCAGGTGTTTCCTCTGCCTGTTTCTGTTGCAGTCATTAGATATGACCAGCCATTTGACCATTTCACTGCAGCTAAGCCTTGAAATCGTACAGAATCTTCACCGACTTCGTCATGCAATAGAAAATGCTGAATCATCCTTACTGAGAGGTACTTGAAGCCCAGAACAGAGATGATGCCAGCCAAGAAACCGACAATCATGGAGCCGAAAGGTGTCAGCATCATTTCGCCAGCTGTTCCCGCTGCGACTCCACCGGCTAGGGCAGCGTTCTGGATGTGGACCTAAAGACGGGAAAAAAGGGGATCAGGAATGACTTGACTATATATTATGAGCCACGTTTAAGCTTTTTGCAGACGCAGAGGAAGGTTTAATATGGAGAAGGAACAGTGACATTTGAGTACCAAAAGGTACTCAATCTAAATTTGAATAGAAGCCTCAACAAAACACAATGTTTATTACAGATTTATGACTAGAAAATGTGACACACAGTGCAAAGCTGCTCAAATTAATGATGATTAATGATCTGTTTGAGTGGATGGGGTTAAATTTCTTCATCTACAAAAAGGCAAACTGGATCTGCAGAACTGCAGGGGGAGAAACTTAAAAAATATGCGTTGCATGTGATTAGATGAAACTTTCTGATATGACAGCAGAAACCTTTAAACAATGAGTAACGTTGCAAAATCTTTCACACCGCATGCAAATGTGGCAGCAAACAGGTGGAACGCATTGGAGAGACAAGATGACGGCATCAGCTGACAGCGGTATGTCTACTCCCTTATCGACTTCCTGCACTGAACATGATTCACTCTTAGTGTTGATCACTATCAGTCGCATTTTTATTGTAGGATGATTTACTTTTGACAGCTGAGCGATGATACAGGGTTTGACTCACATGACCCTCCCTGTGACACAAACACAACTCCACCCAGATCTACCCTGCTCAGAGGAATTGTTCTAGCTCTTTCCCTTGCACATGTGTCATTTTGATTCCTTTCAACTCTTAAAGGCCAATTCGTGAGCAATGAGTACTTTTTGTTCATGATTTGATGGGAGTTTGGAAACCACAGCTTCAGTTCAGTAAAGATAATCCTCTGTCCTCACCATGTCCAGCTTGCCGTCGTGTGCTGTGAGGGCAGACATGCCGTAGGTGGCCAGTGTGCAGGCTGCCAGGGAGTAGTAGGTGTTCATGGCTGTGCGGTGCTGATCGTCTCCGTGAGCGGTGATGGCAGAGTTGAAGCTGGGCCAGAACATCCACAGGTAGATGGTACCTGAGAAGCACAAGAGTTAGGTCAGTCGTTTAACTGATTTATTGCTACAAAAGCTGCATGGAGCAATTCTACAAATGATATTTCCAAAAAGCAGGACAGTGCAGCTGTGAACGGTGTGCAACATGTTCATGTTTCAAATGAAGTCTGATTGCTAAACTCTGTGTTTTCAGTATTAAATAAGTCATGTCACATGTATGTGCACTCCACGAAATGTGTGTGATTTGTGTGATTTGCTGCACCTTTTTAATATCATCATTTTTAAAGTTTGTAATGTAATGATTGGGATTGGAGAGGACATAAAATCCCAAATCAAAAGTCTGAAGTTGTTAAGTTGGAATATGGAATATGGAAAATCTTTCAGAATTTGTTTTCTGAACATGAGACATCAAGTTTACTTGAAATATGTGACGAAAAACTGAATTTCACAATAAATCTTGCACAGAATGGAGGAAAAGCTGGCCTCAGTGCGTTTGTCTGAATATCACACCTGACGTTACCAATCTGTGCATGTGGATTTTTGCGTGCGGCAACCATTAGATGGCAGTACAAACAGAATTTATTTAACCCAGGTGTAATTTCCCTTTTTAAAAAAAAACCCTAGCATTGGGAGATATTTACCAATCATAGCAAACAGGTCAGAATGGTACACTGAGCTGTTTTTGTGTTTGCTCTTATCCAGGTTGGGCCGGTACAAGATTCGGGTCACCATCAGGCCAAAGTAGGCTCCAAACGTGTGGATGGTCATGGAGCCTCCAGCATCCCTGGTCTGAAACACAGTTAGTAAAGTTGACACATCTGATTAATCAATTCATCATTTTAAAGATCACATCAAAACGTCACATGGAGATCTTCAGGTAATTACTCCTGGAGTACATCTGTTTCTTGTAACTCACCCCAAGAAGTGACAGCAGGATGAACTCATTGACAGCAAACAGTGTGACCTCGAACATCGCCATGACCAGCAGCTGGACAGGGCTGGTTTTACCCAGAACGGCTCCAAATGAGATGAGCACAGAGCCGGTGCAGAAATCAGCGTTGATCATGCTGAAAGAGTTTAAGAGAAGACGTGAGTATAGAGTATATATGAAGGGCAAACATTCAGCCACTAGTGGTGAGGGTGTTCCTAAGGCTACTTTTCTTCTTTTTCAATGCAGGTATCCTGCAGCTTGGTCAGTGATGCTGTCCTATGGTGTAGGTACTTCTCTAGCACCATTTATCCTCCCGCACTGTCAGGTTAAAAGTAATGCATCCATCCTGAACCTCCTCCATACACAGAATTTCTCGTGCTTTACACCACGTCACCAGAATTTGATGGCACATCAAAACACGGTAGAAGGTTCCCTTCAGAAATTGATGCTGGAGTGTCATACTTTGAAGCAAAGGGGCACCGACCATCCTCCGTATTTGACCCTGGAGTGAGAACGAGCTCAACTTAAGAAGAAAGCTGTGTTAGAAGGGCCACCCGGGAGTTTGGATATGTCTGATATGTTATGATAACTCGTTGTTGTTTATATGACTTTCTATGGGGAGCTCTTCTTGCTATGCTAAGATAAGGGCCTATTCCTCATCATGGCAAAATTCCCTTGTCTGGATAACAATAGTTGGACTCATAATCAAGTAGGAATGGTCACATCAGGATAAGAAGTGTACAAACTTAAGTTACTTTCTCTCACTCTTTGTCATACCTTGAACCACCTTGTGTGAGTGAGGATCTCTGGCCTTTCAGGTAAAATACAGATAACTTGATATCCTTTGGCTGGTGTGATGTTCTTGCACTCATATTGTCTTCTTAACCTCATTCTATTCTTTGTCTAAACACGAGATTTGTGTAACTTTATTTATTCGTCTCCCACTGGAATTCAAGGATTAGTCTTAACCCATGTTTAGAAAGAATCTCACCTACTGCAGCATGGCATGCTGGTTTGATTTTGCATTTGTCCTTATACTGCCTATAAGCTTTTTTCAGGGAGTGGCAAAAGCAAACATAATTGATTTGTTATGTGTGTGTGTCTTTATGGCCTCAGGATGTGTGCAGGCCTGCTTTGAAGTCTAAGAGAGAGGATTTAGAGCTAAAAGCAAACAGATTGAAAGATTTTGCATGTTTTCAATATTTTCCCACATACCTCTCCACACCGATGTGGATCTTGCCTCCATGCAAACCATGGAAGAAGCCCTGCATGAGCGTGGCCCACTGTAGGGCGAAGGCTGCGATGAGGAAGTTGAAGCCCACACTACTGAAGCCATAGCGCTGCAGGAACGTCATGAGGAAGCCGAAACCAATGAAGATCATCACATGCACATCCTGGAAACCTGCACAATGTAGAAAACACTGGTTAAGATTATGGAGATGATGAGCCTGAGGGACCAATGTTTCGTGTTAGTTGTTTGTTTTATGTGGTGAAAATGCAAAATGGACCCAGATGGCTGAAGCATATTGACCAAAACATGAAGGAAAAAACAGAATGACAGACAAATTACACAAAAACACATTGTCTGAGAAGTTAGAAAAAAGTGCTGTCCTTGTACTTCAGGATGTCAAGTTGGAAAAGTTGTTACAAATCTAAACTGGTTTTGGTAATACGTTCAAAATTCAGTGTGGAGTTCCACAAGGCTCAATTCTGGGACCGCTAGTTTAAACAGAAAACTAGTTTAAACTTCCACTGCAGTAATTTTGTTTGAAGAAACATTTGTAACAGTACTAACTTTCTTTGCTATGCAGATGACACTCCGCTGTCTATGAGTGACAGGCAAGATTATGGCAATCTATTGTTTATCTATTAACTCTAGGGCATTTTGGCCTAAATGACTTATGGATTATCTTTTTTTTTTTTTATTAATTGACTAGTCATTGCATCTCTAATTGATTCTGATGTGACTATCCAGTTACAAACATAGAAAAAACACAACTTGTAAG
The DNA here is from genome assembly GCA_028641955.1 of Protonibea diacanthus. Taxonomy (NCBI): domain Eukaryota; kingdom Metazoa; phylum Chordata; class Actinopteri; family Sciaenidae; genus Protonibea; species Protonibea diacanthus. The sequence goes on along the minus strand of CM053983.1, from coordinate 24,286,055 downwards.
ATTCAGTCAAAGCCTGTTTAGGATTGTAAACTATTATTTTTAGTAATTACTGTAAAACCTCTTCAACTTCCCACCTGAGTTATTATATAAGAATCATTAAACGTCAAACAAACTTTTTTTTCTTTCCACTTTGTCAATGAAAAGCCTTGTTGTGGAGCGCCAAGAGCACTTCAATGAGGATACCAGTCATTTAGATCAACCTCATATTTGCTCCTCAAAAGCCTCAACAAAAACATCTAATCACTGCCAACAAACTGAGTCACTTGAGGGCTTTGTCATTGAAAACAGCCTGTGAATGAGCACAGTTACATAAGCTTTGGTTAACAGGGACTTCAGCTGTCCAGACCTGCACAGTGTGACTCTAGACAATTTCTAAAGTGGCCCTCCATAGTGATATTCATGTTTAGAAACTCAGTTAGTGCCGAAGTTAGCGTATGACTTGTCAAAACATAGTTGGTCCAATGCACTGCAGACTTGCAGAAGCACTCTAAAAACTCTCTCAACTTGCAACCTGATGTGTCCTTCCACCCTCATTGTCTTGGTTCACACAGTTTGTGTGCACTGCTTTATAACCGTCCTCATTTGTCCCAAATCGCCACACACAATATTGCACTGTGCCGTGGCTGTCGTCACCATGGTGACTGTCTATTGGCACGGCCGGCCTGGAGGTGTTGCCAGTGTCCCCGTTGGCATTTTGGCCCAGATACATGTACAGACACCATACAATCAAAGCAATGACAGGCTCTGCTGGGTAGAATTAGAGTCTTAGCTGTCACTGGAGCTCTATTGAAGCTACATTTGATCATTTCAAGGCCGAGAACTTCCAAAAAATGAGAGACTGTGATATTTCCTCTCATTTATTTCACGCATATGGGATAAAAACACAATCTTTAAGCTCATTTAGAACTGTCATGGGACGTTAAAACTCTCTCTTGAGATCTGTGCAAATGGATTTCTTAGATGGATCTTTTTAAAGGGCATGGTTCATCTGAATCACAAACGGTTTAAAGCTGGAAAATGTCTGCACTGCTGGATACCACTCTGGGAAAGAGGTAGCAAAAAATTGAGATCTGGGATAAATTGTCAAGCTTAGATAAGACTTAACACAGGATCTGCACTGCTATGTTGTTTTGTACTGTATTCTCTCTTTTGAGTACAAGCAAGAATAAATTCAAGTCCAGGTCTACTACTACTAATTCACAATTCACAGTTTAATACTAAATGGAAGGCAGTTTTTTTGTTGTTTAAAGCCATTTTCAACCAACTATTCAAAGTTTTAATCACGGACACTTCAACAGGAACATTTCTTTCCGCTGCAGGGATCAAACCTGTGACCTCTCAGACAAGCAGAGGACAGCTTCTTTCATCACTTGTCTGCCTCGTTCACCTTCAGGTGATCTCTTGCACAAGACATGCAAGGCGTATTTTCAGTTGACATACCGTCTTTATCTCACAGGAACATATAGACCAGACAATACGCTGACTATAAGACCACCAACACAAGATTTACGAGCTGCACATGATCCTGCTTTAGACAAAAAACGGGGTCAGGTGTGTATGCCCGTCTCTAACATGCCCTGTAGTGTGTGACCTTGCCTGTTTATTGTACTGTTATTTTTTCCAGGCATGCAATAAGGATGGAGGATGGAGGTTATGTATACACAGTCGTGAAACATGAAGGTGAACTTCTGTTTCAGCTCCCGTGACAGTGAAGGTCTCAGGTTAAAGATTATGTGAAGCCATTAAATCTAATGGACCTTTACTCTCTGCTCTTAACGTTTTAACCTGAGACAGTCTGTTATTTGACCAACCTATGTTGTGTTTTCTGTCATTTGACTGGGATAACAATGCCTCGTGTGTGTGTCAGGGGTGGAGGTGCAGTGCCATGTCGCTGTATCCAAACATCTTCGGAAATGGCTCCGGTCGACAGTTAAATTAAATATTGGACTTCACGAGGCTACGGTTCACATCCTGTCTACTACGAACTGTTGATGTTGGTTTGTTTTAGCCGTGCCCATTCTCTAGTGTGTAAACCTCAGCAAATGTAGATCCAAATAGTGGCAGATCAGAACAATCATACATTGTATTTGCTTCAGTTTTGGAAGGCACTGACAAATTATAGAAGCATCAGCTTAAATTATTAATCTTCATTCTTTTTCTTCTCATTTAGAGACTGTACTGACTGGCTTTCAATTAAATGCTATCAACATGCAAACATGCTCATTGTTTACCTTTACACTGAGCTTAGTGTGTTAGCATGCTAGCATTCTAGAAGCTGAGAAGAAAAACAGGGTGAAAAAATGAAGTCAAATTTAAAGATGCTAAAAGTTAAGCATAGTATATTTAGTATATTAGCTGTTAGCTTAAGGGACAGTGCTGGTGTTTCTGTCGGCCTGCAGACGCTGCAGGTTAGTTCAGTTCATGTTTAATCCGACACTTTAAAGTGAACAGTTGACTGACAAGAAGAGGGTGGAGGGACACAATTAAAGTCATGCCTGCAGGTTGAGGGCTGCATGTTGGACATTTAAACAAAATTAGATAAGAAGAGAGCTGTCGTCTCTCTTTGCATTCCCATCATTCTTTGCTCTGCCTCGGGGACACTATGCCACACACACCTGAGGGAGCCGCCCATCTAAGCATCTGAGAGTGTTTGACTTGTTAAGACGTGCCCACAAGTCATCAATCATGCTACTTAAGATTGATTTGTTAAGGTGGAACTGTAAAGTTTCTGCAACAATAGACAGAAACAAAAGAGAAGTGGCTGTTTACAAATTAAAAATGATTCCCTTATGTTGATAACTTAATCACTGTGGCTTTTTCTAATGTATGCATGTGTTGCAGAATGAGCTATAATCTTTAAAAAAAACAGAGATAAATAATGTCTCATACATTTTTCTGACTTTTAAAAGTCTGAAATTCTAAAATAAATCACATATTCACACTCCACTGCTATATATTCATCTTTCCACCTTCTATTGATTAGTGAAGTCAGTGATAACAGATAGCTTTGGGCTTCATATGAACAGAAAACCTGTTTTATGAATGCACTAATGAGCATTTTACAGCCTGTGTTTCCTCCACCTTGCCTGTGAGCGAAAACGGCTTTCATTCTACGCCATCAATCAGCATAAATCAGTGAATTAACGATCAGTGGATGCGCCTCTATGGGACAGCAGCGGAGTGGAAGACGTTTCTATTCTTGCACTCATCCAATTAGCGAAACCAGAGGCCTCAGCAGCTTCTCATCACTTTACACAGAAACTTCCCTGATGAGATAAAAATGTAGAAATATTGTGAATATGTAAACAAGGTTGGGTAACATGCGGGAATGGAATACTTACAGGTGTGTTAAACTCACAGAGAGAGCGTGCGAGAGAAGATAGAAGTTTGATGTTAGAGGGGAACAGTAAGCATCATTAGAAAGACAAAAAAAGGTTGTGAAAGTTCTTTAAAATGAGATCATTAAGTCTTAAATGCTTAAAAAAGAGAGACACTTGAAAGAGTCCACACACCCCAAAAATTTTGATGCTACTGTTTATAGTGTGCAGAAGAAAAAGGCGCCACTCCCCGATTTAACAACTTAATCACAGCTTGCTCACACGTGGGATTTAGGATGTAAATAATGTGTGAATGCTTCCTTTTGTAGAATCTCATAAACTGTTAATGAATGTCTAAGAATCTAGTATTGATTCACATTTGAAACCAGAGTTGAAACACTAAAAAGATCATATATATATATATATATATATATATATATATATATATAAATCAACACCTGTTTATCATTGTTCACAAACATGCTCAAAGCTCAGTGATTTTTGGGAGTTTTCAAGTTGTATTTAAACATTTGCTGGCTTGGTTATGTGCAAAGGTAGAATGGGAATTGTAGTCTTTTCTTCAATAAACATGCAATTTATTGTAAAACTAAAAAAGACATTATATAGATAGTTGTATTATGATGTCTACCTTTGGTGTTTCACAAGAAAATACAATGGACCAAAGCATTCATACGCCCACCACACGACTCTGAACAATGTTATGCACAATTTGCAATATATTTGAGATTTAAGTGCCTATCACTATCAACTCTTATCACTGGTCCTTGAGAAGCACAGAGAAGCCTCATGCATGCATGCTTGACCCCTAAACCTGACTGTAACCTCTGACCTTGAACCTCCAGACCTCCACAGGGCACTCACTTGGGTAGCGGTAGTAGAAGTCGTTCTCATAGTCAGAGTGGTTCTTGCTATGCCACTTCTTTGCGTCCGTCTCATAGTCGTACTGCACTAACGCGCCAAAGAGGATGATGAGGATGATCTCCAGGATGAAGCAGATGATCGGCAGCTTCACCCGCATGTTGGTCGCCGCGTCTGTCATGTTTTCTTCCCGGTGAGACGAGGAGGAGGAGGAGAGGATGAATGACTGAGGCTCCCTCTTGGAGTTGTTGGGATGAAATGGATTAAAGATCCAGCACAAAAAAAGAAAAAGTTAGACACACTCTGTCTCTCTCACACACACCCGGGGGTGTCCTCAGTGCAGAGACAGGAGGCTGGTGTGTGTGTGTATGTGTGTGTGGAAGCTCACAGACAGACACCAGAGCTGGTCTTTCATGTATGTTTTTGTTCTGCTGGGTCACACCTACTGGTTCTGCCTCCTCCATGAATAATGCACACTCACTTTTGGACCTGCCCCCTTCTTACTGTACTTTTTAAGGTGGCCTGAAGTGCTTGAGATAACTTTATAAATCAGTAACAAGTAATAATCCATCACAAGGTGATAAGAACCAACTAGTCGGCTACTTTGAGGTCCACCGGATAATCTGATTTTAGACAGCAGCGTCATTCATGCAAAGACAATTCTCGCGTTGATCCTCTGTGTGTGGTTTCATGTGTCATTTAACACTTTCAAAAGCTTTTCACATCATCGTTTAACGCATCACAGATGCTGCATTTCATGACTTTTGGATGTGCAGGAAAGGACGTCATAATAAACACCTGGTTAATGTGAAATGGTTGCAGTTTGGTTAGGTTTAAGAATCAAGTTAAGCAATAAGTCACCATTGATTTTTGGTTTTACATTGCACACAAACAGCAGTCATCTGGGTGGAACTCCCACATTTGTTTGACCCACCCACCCTCCTCCAGATGTGAGCTTTCTTGCACTTCATACTGACCAGCCTGACACACACCGTTTTGTTAGTGAAAATCAAGAAAAAAAACACTCTGACTTCACACATTGGTGTGTTATTCATACACTGTTTGGTAATACTAGGCTGCTTTGTTAAGCAGTACTGTGACAGTGTGGAATTTTATTCCTGCTCTGTAAATTACCTGCTGACTCTGATACCGCTGATGGTAGCCCAACACTTCCTGCATGTTTCAAGTCAACACAGAAACTGTTGACAATGATAGCATGGCTAGCTAACAACAACTGACTTGATTCTGTCAAAGTAGATTTCGACCCGGAGGAGGAGGAGATAGGGGCAGGAGCGTGGACATCCGGAGAGAGTTTGGATAAGAGCTGCTGCCCTTTTGCGTTGAAAGGAGCCGGTTGAGGTGGTTCGGGCAGCAGATTAGGATACGCCCCCGGGCACCTTCCTTTGAAGGTGTTCTGGGCACATCCAACTCGTAGGAGACCCCAGGGCAGACCCAGAACCCGCTGGGGGGGCTACATAGCCCATTTAGCCTGGGAGCTGGAATATGTTACTGGGACACCCGGCTAAACCTGCTACCACCACAACCCAACCTGGATAAGCAACAGGAAAATGAATGCATTGATAGATTTCGACCTGCAGATGGGAATGTTGGGAAATCTTTTTGAAACATTGTCAGAATAAAATTTTGTGAACGCAGATGAGTTCTGCTGTCGTCTTCAGACCACTGTTCCAGTAATAAATAAGAAATGTTATTTCTACCCTTGAGCAAGAGACATCTGACATTTTTTACTCTAAGCTCACAACGTCTGGAAGGTGTTTCTTGGAAGAGTGAGTCATTTTATGTTTCTAACAGTCACAACCAAACATAAAAACATCATCAAGAAAAAAATCCACACTGGTGAAGTTGGTTATAATGAAGACACTTACTGTAATCTTGTGGTTCTTTTTAGTTTTTTTAATCATCTCAAGATAACAAAGTTTTATGAGTTCACAGACCGTTAATAAGATAAATTCATGGTTGATATCTTTCTTTTCAGAGGATTTGTTGCAGCACTACTGGCCTCAGTGAAGTATAGACCATTTAACAGTGCTTTCACAGTCACAACAGAGACAGGATGCAGGCATGGTGGTGCCTTTGAGGAGACAACACAAAGCCTCAGAAGAAAACTGCGATTGTTCTCTAAACCCTAAAGTGCAACTGTCAAACCTGTTTCATGGGACATCAGAACTCTATTGCAAAACGCGGTTACTCACCCAAAACATCCAAAACATGCTTCAGAACCTGTTATTGTGTCTGTATATTGGGCAATGACGAGAAGTTGCATTGCCATGTGAGCTGTACCAGAAAAAAATAGATAGCAGTCAACCTAAAAGATCATTTTGCATGACGGTTCAAACAATGAAAGAATGTTTGGAAGCTGTGAAGAGCATCAAAATTTCACTGAGAATCTGCAAGTGGTCATTGTACACATGTGCCAAAACATGAACAGTTTGACTGAATGAATGAGAAATTCAAATCTGTTGAGAACAACAAACGAATTGTTCAGATATTTGAACGCTCATTCAAGAACTGCACCAAAGCAAACCGAGAGAAACTGTAAATATTACAGGCTAAAGGTGTAGTTAAGCTAATGGACACCTTTGTGTGCCTCCTCCTCCTCCTCCTCCTCCTCCTCCTCTTCCTGCTGTAAAGTTTGATAAGCGATGTCACTCACACCTGTATCGTCGTCCTCCATCAGCAGAGACAGCCTTGTCTTCAGAAAGGCTAAAGAACTGGCAGGAATGTTGTTATGATTTTAGGGAATTTGAACTATCGCCACTTGAGACCACAGGCGTCAAAGAGAAGCCATGAACTCAGAAAAAGGCCTCTGTGGTCTCTCCTGCATCCTGTCAGAGCAGCCACCAGTCTGACTTCAAATTGTGTCTCTAAAAGGGGGAGAAAATATTGATATTCACGTGCACCAGTATGTCAAACATACACCTGTCTTTAACTTGCACTTACACTATTAACCTAGTTATATGCAGGAGCAGGTGTAGTGTTGAGTGAAGCTACAATAGGTGCACCATTGAGCAACGTCTGACACAACACTAAGACTTTAGACTTTTATAGGCTGCGGCAGTTTATTTGACTCAATCCTACATACACAGTTTTGCTGCCACTGGAGCAGCATTTGTAGATTAATCCACCGCTGAAAATAGTCCCCAACGAATGCACTATTTTATTCTGTTGGAGAACTTTAACTACAGTGAGATGATGTTTTAAAAAAGGAACCTACATATTTGTGAGGAGTGTTTAAAGAAGCAATATGTAAAATATGGCAAGACTTAGAGTTCAAGAATCTTAAAATCACTTTAAAAAATGAATATTATTAACTGAACTGACAGATATGACGTTATGTCAAAGACGTTTACGTATTGCGTGCAGAGATATCTACTGAAATTAGCGTGCCAAATTATTAGCTTCTGTACTTTTTTTGTAATACCACTTGTGCCTCTAGAGGTGATAGTGAGTCATTGTAGCTTTGGGTGTAGCTGCAGTGCTACTGCTAGACGACAGACAGCTACCGAAGCCAGGGTGTCTTCATTACGACACAATATTACCTGCACATCTCAGGGTCCTGGAGGTGTACAGGTCCTGAGGAGAGGGCGGGTTGCAGACCTTCTCTGTGTCCTTAAGAACAGGAGCTGATTAATGCAGGTGTAGTCTTGTTTTCAAAGAAAACAAGCTAACTGTACACACACACATTTCAGAATTGATACCTTACAGGAATTTGACACTTAAGGAGTATGAAGGCGTAATTTCTTTTTGCCTTCATGCCAACAAGTCTCATCTTGTCTTTTCCACATAACTGCTTTCATTCCTTATCGCTTCACCTCAGCAGTTAGAGTTACAGGTTTCACTTAAAACAACAAGCCTGCAAGCAAACCTCCGGTTCTCACAGTGAGCCACTTGAAACTTTGGTCAGATAAAAGTCCACAGGTGTAGACAAAACCGCTGCTGCTGCTGCTGCTCAAAGTGTTAATGACACATTAGGCTATGTAACACACTGACCTCTGACCTCTGACCTCTGGGCTCAGTGCTGTGATTAATGTGTGCTCAGAAGTCCATCAAATGAGCAGGATGTTGTCATAAAATGTGTTAGAAACAGAGCTGAGGCTTTGCAGTTATGTTACAAATCAGTGACCGTCATGGAGATCCATCCAGTGTCAACAAATTCAGTCTGAACCAAACATGGGGAGATAAAGACGCTGTGCTGAAAGTGTGGTTCAGTAAAATTAAGTTCTAAGAGCAAATTAACTGTGTGGTAAAGTAAGTGTGCCTCCTGTTTAGGCTTATATTTAAAGTCTGTCACTATGAAAATAATAATAACAAATCAGAATATTAGAAACTCTGGATATGATGCAGTCCAGTACAACAACACACTATGACCTCAAAAAAACTGATGGAAGGCAACATATAAATAAACTTTATGGAAGAACAGTTGTATTGGATCACATTAGAATAAAAGATAATGTCAACATAACATTACCCCTGTTTGTAATCGGAGTGAGAGCTTCTTCATAGTTTTGTGAAATGGACCTCTGGATTTCTTTAGAAAGAAAAAATATAGTAAGCAAAGTACAGTAAGTAAGTAAAATCTGTTTTATGTGAATTCTAATTAATGTTGTCATCTGTTACTGCTCTTTCACAAAGTGTATGTTTGTCTTATGATGAAAATCAGAAATTGGTTTCATCAGTTTGCCAGTAAATTTCTTGAAGAGATAGTTTGGGTATTCTGATCAATTAGCTAGTTGCCAGTTTAATTTTTTATTTGCAATCTGCAGCAGGCTTTGCTGCCACCGTATTCCTCCTGTAATTAAAGAAGTGTTTCCAGGTGCACACATCACCTCACCTGGCACTGCTCTCCTGCAGCTGAGTGCCAAGCAAGGCTGACTCCACACGCTCGTTTTAACTTTGCTAATCAGCCATGATATCAAAACCAATCTACGGAAATGAGACCAAAGTTTTTGCCCTCTGTAGTTCATCCCATCTTGATTTATTTACCGTTTTCCTCTGCAGTCTTTCAACTTCATTAGAAACGATCGTTCCAGTCTCTTGTCAGATAAATTTGTGATGCACTGATGGGATTACAGAGTTTTGTTTTCTGTTGAATGTTAAAGAAATGCCGAGAGTCGCTGTCATTCCAGAGTTTACTCAGTCAAAGACACTCGTGGCAGACACTTGGAGTCTTGTGCGAGTCTCGTGGTAGTAAAACACAAAGCGTCTCTGTCATTATGACATTCATGTCAGATTTTAGATAATACTTAACAATTCCTAAAATACTTTGAAATGTTGCAATGATACGATGCGTAAGCTTTTAGTCAGTTCCAACGATTTCTGTCAGAAAGAAAATGTTTTCAATGACGCTGATTTCTTTTGTTATTTCAAAGGTGAAACTTTTGTTTTGTAAAAGTTGGTAAAGAAAAAAATAATTTGAATTTGTTTCTGATTTGATGTTTTACTTCACTTCAAACAAAAAGAATGCAAAATCAAAAGTGAAGCAGGATGTTGGAATGGGTGCACCAAACATCCAAACGTAATTCCAGCCTTTAATTTGTGCCGTCAAATGCTTTAACAGCTCAACGTGTTACAGGAAAAGTTCTATCTAACATATCTCTTTATAAGATCAAAACAAAACTGGATTAAATGTAAGCTGCTCAGTCAGATGAAATTGTCCATGGTCCAACAACTTTAACTGTTTAATTTTTGCTGCATTATAGCAACAAAAAAGTTGGCAAGTATGACTGAAACAACGGCCTATATCACAGCTGTATTTAAAAAATGGTAAGGAGCGGGGATTAATGTAATGACTGATAATCCAATGATGCAGTAATGTGATGGAGTGAATTATGTATTCAGTATTCTGTAGGCACCTCAGTAAAGTCCTTAAAAGTCCTTAGGTAATCTTCATGTTGAAACAGCTCATCTCATTTTGGTGTCCCTATATTGTCAAGAGGTTATCTATGCTGTGAGGAGGTGTTACCGACCGCGTTAAAGTGGACTGCTCAGGTAGATTGGTTAGCGGGAAATAAGTACATAAAATCAAAAGAGAAATAACAGAGTTCGAGTTGCAAATGTAAATGAATCATCCTCTGGGAACCATGAATCAGTGTCGTAGTGCTCAAGATCGGTTTTGGTCTAGAGACCACTTTCTGAAGGTCTTCGTCTCAACTTAAAGTGGATCCATTTCTACTTGGTCTTGGTTCAGACAAAGAGGATTCTGGATTTTATTCTAACCAGCCAAGTTGAAATCTGTAAAAAGAAAACACACAGCAGCATGTAAACCCTGTACATGTAAATGCAATGCTTACTGAGACCTAAAGAGATTTGGAAAATAATATTTGGTCTCAACCCCTCAAAGTTTTAGTCTCATTACACTCTAGTCTTGGTCATAACTTGGTTTAGGTTTGCCATGAATGTCTGTAAATAATTTCATACACTGCTCCCAGTGATGCAGTCCCCAAATCAACTAACTAAGTACAGTAGGAGGACTTGTTGGTTGTATCACCCGACTCTCATCAGGTACTGCAGAAGTCTGATTGTGCGTGCCACAGATTTCTTTTTTTTTTTTTTTGGTGGCTCAGATGGGTTCTTCTTGTTGCTCCATCAGTGCTAGCAGGCTGGCTCCTGGGTCTTCACTGATAACACAATCTCCCAATCAGAGGCGGGAGGCCTCAGTAGTAACACTATGGAGGCTACAAGAGGCCTGGCACCAGATGAAATCAGATAAAAGCAAGACCAAACCTGCCTGTTATGTAATGCAGAGATAACATACATTAGGAGCTGTACAGGTATTTCACACTTAACGCACAGCAGCGCTATTATCTATCCTTTTGGGAGGTCTGCATGCTCATTTCAGAGAGAGTTCATTTGGTCTGTTGGTTCAGAATGCATTGACACCATATTAAGTGATATTTCAGGTTCATGATGAATGGCATTTTTCTGCTGTATATGTTATGTTTTTTTTCTTCCAAGACAGATATAAAATCTGTCCCGTTCACACACATTGTTTTGTGTTCAGTGCAGAGAGGAGCTGCAGGCTGAACAGAATAAGGCAGGTATGGGAATGTTGACTTATCTCTTTTTCGTGAGATCCATATCTACCTGTGTGACTATCACATGGGCTATCATCATGTTACAAAAGTAACTCAACTGGTAAGTGATTAGTTGAAGAGCCTCAGGCTCATCAGTAAATCATTCCACATTAAGGACAACAGGTCAAACTTTTGCTCTGTTGTTTTAGTCTAGATGTATCAGCCCACTGTTTGCATGAAGCTGATTTTTTTTATTTACAATGATAATTATGTCTTATGCTGGCTTAGACCAAACAACTATGTCACTATCTAATTTTTGTACGAATTCCTGAGAGTTTTCCCTGAGTTGCTCAGCTTACACCTTGATTGTTTGATGTAAGTTGGTCATAAAACTCAGCCCGAGCTGTCTGAAGTCTTCTTTCCGTCTTGACGTTCCCATAAAATGCAACCTGTTTACTAGTATCAAAGGTTTTCAGTCTTGGCTCGTGCAAATAGTGACGTTCAATCACGTGAACAGTGTCAACAACCAATAGCACCATCAGCAACAACCAACACAGGAATAAACATGGAGCGGACTCCACTGAGGTGCAAGAATGTGAAGTTTTAGTTCAGCTGGGTTGTGGAAAACGAGTTCGTGGAGTTGTGCAATGAGCGAGAGCGTGTTTTTGACGTGTCCTCACATCTGTACCACGATCGAGTGAAAAATGAAAAAAAGTGGATAGAAACCTGGTCTTGGACTTGTCTTGGTCTGGTGGTCTTGACTACAGCAGCGTCTAGAAACACAAAGAACTGCACCAAAACCTAGTCGACTGTTTTCAGTTCCATTATTTAAAGATTGTTCGCTGCATAACGAAGGGTCAAAGCTCAAATCGAGGTTCGTTTAGAACATGTGAGAGGTATGCGAACACAAGAAGGTACCCGCATTCACCTGCATGAATAACAAGGGGGACACGGGTAACCCTCGGTCAGGCAGGGGAGCCTCTCCGAACTGTCAGGAACATTTAGCTTTTTAAACTGCGAAGAGGGCAAGTCTGTCACTGTGCTCAAAAACTGTCACTCTCAGGAGAAGGGGCATCTGTAGGAATGTTAAAAATGTTTGAGAGGGTAGCTTGTCTTTACAGGACGTAGGGGGGAAACCTTTCAGAGAGGGTAGAAATGTTGTCAGAAGGTGCATACTTCTACCCACGAGATGTCTTCATGACCCCGCCGCTTGTCACACCTTTCGTCAACAGAGTCACGCACCGGTGCACCACGCAAACTGATACGGCATCAGTGCTGCAGGCCGAGCAGACCGGCTCTCATATCAGCCTCGCTCATCTCTTGTACATGGATGGCAGGGGCGTTCAGTCATTCAGCGCTCTGCTTCAAGACAAATGGCTAGTTATGGAAGCGTAAATCTGCCGAAAATAAGGGCAGGTTGTTGCTCTCAGCACATCTTTGGTTTCTGTTCTGACTGAATTAATTAACATGATCAGAATTTGTGATCAAAATCAATCCCAACTACACTCACCTGCTTCAGGACTGTTACCTCAAAAAGTAACTTGCAGGGCAACAGGAACAATCCATCAATCAAATGGTAATGAAGTGTCAGAGTGTGCTGCGAGAGAGTTCACCTGCAGGGTGGAATAAGTTACCGAGAGTTTTCAACAGCTGCAGAAAGAAGCAGAAAGAAGCAGGAAGGAGAGGAAATCAGTCAAACGGAGAGACTGAGTGACAAGAGCCTCATTTCTTTACAGGAAAACACAATCTATCACGGCTTTCAAACCTTTCCTAACGTTCAAGTCAGGTTCATGAGAACAAGCTCACATGAACATTTTGCACCGTAGAATCTTGCTTCAAATTGCTGTTTAATGTACAAAATATCCTGTCACAGCTGTCAACACATTTCTTCAACATGAAACAAGATTTTCACTCTGGTCTTTTGACCCTGATGTTTGACCTCTGACCCCACTTGTAAGGACTGGTGTCAGGGTGAAATGTGAGAGCACAGAAGTGGTGAAAGTGAAGCGCTAAAACAATCCAACAAGTATAAAGGCTTGTAGTTCAGTGGTAGTTCCCAATATATTCATACAGTCTGCATACAGCAGAGGGCACTTTGTGCCGCTCGTTCACCAACATGATGAAGAGAAAAGACGAGATGGGGAAAGAGGAAGGAAGGAGAGGTCATTTAAAGTTGACTATGAAACAGATTAGACATGGAGAAAAAAATAGGCAGTTACCTGCCCACTCAGTGACACATGAAGTCTTCGTGTATCAGAAGTTCTGTCATTAAAATCTGAATAAAATGTGATTTTGTTGTGGTTTTGTTTTGTGCCCTCAACATCTATCGCATGTCTGTCCATCCTGGGATCTCTCCTCTGTGTCTTCTCTCCCTGTTACAATAAGCTGAGTGTCATATTGTATACCACCAGAGGGGTAAATTATGATTTTGGGCTATATAAAAAAAATTTGACTAGACGTGTGACGTGAAAGCAAAATTAAAAGGCTGTAGCTGCACTAGCAGATCCTAGAGGAGGTGAACTCGCACCTCTCCAGCTGCCAGTCCACGCTTCATACTGCGTTCCATACTGGACTCGAACTGGGCACCCTCTGGCTCCCATGTCCCGATCCTGAGCCACTGTGATGAGATCAGGTTGTGAAAGGATTTTGCCACTTGAGGCTGGAATATAAATATAACAAAATAATATCTGG